>CM032229.1:149300000-149715000 GCA_019009955.1 Riptortus pedestris | reverse complement strand
ACTTCCCTTAAAGGAAATCTGCTAAAATAGCATAGTTTAAAAATGCTCTTTGGAAGGATGTAAAAATATGTTAAGTGGCTTTAAGAGTGACTTTAAGAACAGCTAACTATAAGTGAAGGGGGCAAAGCGTTCTCCGCGACCTGGTGAGGTTGCAATGCTCTTCATATTCAATGGTTTATCCGAACAGCAGAATCTCCCCGACTTTTATCAATTACTGCTCAGCTCTAGATGGCAACTTTCCAGCAAATCCTTCCTGAACAAACAAAGGTATATTTTGCCCTGACCCTAAAAAAAAGTTGTGGAGATATAAATTCTTTTCATATGAAAATTATGCATGTAACCGAGAGCAGTCTTAAAACACAGTAGAACAAGGTTCTCTAAAATATAGTATTATTCTAATAAATATTTCTGAATTGCACAAAGCATATCACTATCTTTATATCAATATAAAGATAATACTTTATAAAAACAAGAATTATCACTGAAATAACATCTGCGTCAATAATACATGACAGATGTCATATAAATAAAAAAAAAATATAACTACATTCCAACTAATTAATCAAAATGTAAATGTATATTATTAAAAAATATACCTTTACCATAACCGATGAAACTCTTAAACACTTCTCCTATTAAAAAACAATTGTGTGAACGAACGTTCGCACACAATATCTCTGACAAAAAAAGTTTAACTTCTGTTAAATAGCTTTGCCAAATTGAAAACAAGCCTTAAATTTAATAAAAAAAAAGAATTTAATGATCACCCATTTACTGTTTGATCAACACTTTCTACATTTTTTTTTTTCAATTTCTCAATTAAAAAGGGAAATTTTGTTCATTGATAGTCACTTATATATTGATATATTAGTACATTCTGTTTCCTTTTTTTTTTTTTTTCACTCACCGAACAAATCTCAGGTTCTATTAACGAATCGAAGGCACTTCCAAAATAGTTTGCTAAACTAGCCAAATAAGAAAACCTGCTTAGTTTGGCAAATTAACCATGTGCTAAAAGAGATACAGAGATGACTTAATCATACATTCTAGTCTCTATTCAGCTCGAAATAGCTTAAGACTTGAAACTTAAGCTGGACATTGTATGTTTTGAGTGAAATTTTGTAAATGGCAGAAAGTATTAGTGATTTTTTTTTAAAAAAAAAACGATACCTCTTATTTAGTTGTATTGTCCAAAACTAAACTTTAATTCGCCTAAAAGAAGGAAGACATTGAACATTCGTACATACATGTTATCAGAAAGCGGCCTCAATTGCTCACCACGTACGGACATTGCGGAATAAATAGGATACCCTCCAGAGACCAACACATCAGTGACTACTTTCACAGCAGATACGATATCGGGGTACAGCAAAACCTTCGAACTTCCAGACCTTCCAATCCAAAGTCCTGTGCACCATAGTAGATGTGCCATATTATATCACCAACCACACTCTCCATAAATATCTTAATATCCCACTTGTAAAGAAGCTTATTTCCCTAAGATTCAAAAAATGCCACAGCAGGCTATCCAATCATCCTAATCCAGAAGTCCTAGCCCTTTCCAGTACCACTCATCCATATTCCCCTCGACGGCGCCTCAAGAAACAATGGCCCAGAGATCTCCTATAGAAGTGTAAATTGAAGTGATAGCAGTGGCTATTTTCTTATCAAGTGCCATTCCTCCTTAGCTGTTGACTTCGTTGCCAGGCAGGGAGAGGCTGCTCCTCTCATTGTGGTTAAAGAGTATAGCTTCTGTTGAGAGAGATGGAGAACGATATTATTGTACATATCACACTAAAAATGCATTTAAATGCAGACTGTAATATTCCTAATAAAATAAAATAATCTAAATTTAAAAAAAATATACGTTATCATGTTTCCAAGTAAACCACATGGGACACAGACAGACTTCTTATAAAGCCCATGATGCTGCGGTTGGAAACAAACTTACTCAAAATCTTCCTTTACGGGGATCGAACGTGAACTCTTCGTATTGTTTCAACTAACTTATTGATGTTCCCATCAAATGATAGTAAAACAAATAATAAAGTTTTTGTGGTTTAACGTGATACGTTTTGAAGAAAACTCACATTATCAGTTTAACTTCTAAACTAAAATTATTATCCCATAACATGTCATTTACTTGACATTAACATTTAGAAGTAGTACATTTTAAAAACCTGTTTAATCCTTCTTAAATTATTTTTTTTTTTAATTCCAGTAAATTTGTTAAAATATGTGTGTGTCTTTTTGTGTGTGTGTGTCTGTGTGTGTGTGTGTGTGTGTGTGTGTGTGTGTGTGTGTGTGTGTGTTCGGATTTGTATGTGTGATAGAGAAAGCGGGACCATATGATTGTGAATATTTTAGATATTAGAAAATTTAATCTCTTCATTTTATTAATGTGCATACTAATTTTCGTTTATTTGATTTTAGTTTTAATTTCAACCATTGAAAGTATATAATTGTTTCTGTGATTTTATTAGTCTTTATAGTTTTTAATAATCTTCTTTCCTTACAAGATATTTTTTTTGTTTTTGAATTTAATGGTTCGTTTTTGTTAATTTTTTTTTATTTGTTGATTCCTGTATTTTTTTGTCTCTTTGGTTGAGTTTTGTTATTTGGTTGCTTTCTTAGTTGGTTCTGTTCTAATTCTAATATTTAATTTTCTCTTTTTACTATTTTAATTTTGTATTTTTTTTATACTCATTGTTTTTTTATGAGCAATATCGCCTCGCAGCGAACGCTCCACAATAATTAAATAATTTTTGTTGAAAGTGCTTTATGCTGCAGTTAAGTCTAAACGAAAACTCCAAGAACTTTTTTTTTATTGCCCTCCACTGACCACTGTTTTATTTGGTTATCGCCATAGATTATTTTTTTAATATTTAAAAAAAAATAAAACTCCAATTTCAGTTAAATTTGTTTAAAATGGAAGGCTTTTCACTGTCGTTAAATGATTTCTCTCACAATAATGTAGTAATGAAATTGGAAAGCGCAGGAGGAAATTACCTGAGTTAGCAGAGTATTACTACCTAATTACTGCAGAGTAATTAGGTAGTAAGGGATGTTGAGATGGAAGTGGGTGGAATTGATGAGCAACTCAATCAAAACATTTAGCCGGATATGTTTTTGAGAATTTCAAAAGTTTAATTAGACGAATTTCATATTATTATTTCTCTGAAATGCTCTTCTGCCGAGTAAAGTTTCATAGCTATTCTGGGTGTCGCGAAGCTGTTTGAACGCGGCGACAATGAGGGGCTTAATGAGGAGCGATGGTGTGACAATGAAGCAGCATCTGCCACTGCATTGTAACTCGATAGCCGGGGAGGCGTGAAACCCTTGCCGAGAGTGCAACCCTCGTCACCCGATACCGGTGCATCCAGCCAGGAAGTGCATTCTCTCATACTGCAACTGTTCAGGGGCATGAAAGGCTCAAGGGGCCCTTATCGCTTCGATAAATCGATTCCACCAAGGACTGGTTTTCGCGTAAGCGTTCATCGATCTTTGGCCAATCACTGCCCATAGCATTTTAGCAGATTTACCTTAAGGGAAATCAGCTATTTAGGTCGTACTCATGTCGCGATTTTCGAAAATGTTCTTCAAATATCCATCGATCCTACCCAGGAGATGCTGAAAATGAGGACGTTCAACATTATATATATATATATATATATACACCTAAGAAAATTGTAGAGAACAAATCTTATTGTAAATTAAATGTACTATAAATATTGTTATATTCATATATTCTCTATCTAGAATATTAACCGAGATATTTGCATTTTTCAGTTTTGAGCCTTCAGCAAACCCCCACTTCACATTAACAATAAGCCGTTATATCATGAACCCCTTCATTACAAGGTTAAATACGAAATATTGTTTTCATTGAACTTTTACTTTGTGAGATATGTGCAAATACGTTCTATTGATCCCCTTTTAGCAGATTTCCCTCAAGGGAAATCAGCTATTGAGGTCGTACTCATGATGCGAGTTTCGAAAAATTTCTTCAAATGTCCATCGATCCAGGAGATGACGAAAATGAGGTCCGTTCAAAATTATATATATATATATATATATATATATATATATATATATATATATATATATATTTGTCTGTTAACGTTCTAGCGGTCGCAATTTTTGTTTGATCGTTACCAAACTCGGAATTTAATCGTTTTATGTAAAAAGGAAGATCAAGTTCATTAATGGCTGAAATCAGACCAGTGGGAGGAGGGGTTTAGAGGGGGGATTTTTGAAAATTCAAAATATCTCCGTTATTATGCGTCGGATCAAAAAATTGTATAGAATAAATTTTATTGAAAATTAAATTTACTATAAATATTGTTCTATACAATTATTCTTTATCTTGAATATTAACCGAGATATTTGCATTTGTATTCTGCGTGTGGTCACCAGTAGGCTATGTTCGGACTTTCCGCCGAGAGCTCTGGCGGGCGTTACCTTAACTATTCGTCCCTCGTGAATAGGTTTAGAGGTTAGGTTAACTGTTATTTGGGGCTAGAAACTACTGGGTTATTACGCCCTAAATAATGTTTTAGGTTTAGAGGTTTCTTACTACTACAGTTGTTATTAGGCAGATGTCTCTATTGTAAAACTTCACGTGGGAAATCTGCTTAGTTTACGCAGCCCCTGCGTGACGGACTTTTTTATTCTTGGATTACTAAAATTGGAGTTATTGAGATAAAACTGATTATGATTCATTACAAATTACAGGACTAGCTTTAGTAAATTGTTTTCAATAAAATTAATATGTTATATTCAGATATATTTCATTAATTGTTTGTCTTTTCGGTTTATCTATCTATTCTGTGCTATGAGGTTGGTCTAGTTGTTTACAATTCAACCGCTTTCCGTTGCAGAGATTATTAACTTGTATTGTAACTTGACTGAATGACGGACTTTTTTTATTCTCATATGGACCAAAATATTCTAACTTGTAATGGCTAGTAAGTCACATGACCGTTCCAGGCTACTGATGTTCTAAAAAAATATATTGCATTCTATCCTTATGTGAAGTTGTTGTCGGTCTCTTAGATTGGAATAAAACTATTTCATCTTGCGGACATTTCGTTGCAATTTATTACTTTTATCAAGGCCTACTGAATTGTGTACAAGATCTGAATACTGTAAATGACTCAAATGCTAAATGATACGTCCTTAATATAAAACATAAAACACTCTTTCAAGAAGGAGAGTCGGTGATAGTACCTAAACGAAATCAAACTGCAGAATTCTACAGTGATTCACTGAAGGAGCTATTGGTTTTAAATTTCAGGGCAAAATTTATTTTGTATACAAAATTCTTATCTATTTAATAGGAATATTGTGTAGTATGTTTGTTGGGGAAGAATGTTGAAGCTGATTTTTTTTCACTATCCATGATAATTCACTGAATTTTATTGATATAAAGAACTTAAAAAATAAACACCTCTATAGATCTTATTTATCTCGTTTAGTTACTTATCCACACACACACACACACACACACACACATACACACACACACACACACACACACACACACACACACACACACACACACAAACACAAACACGCACTCATATATATTTATGAAAATGTATAACTATGAGATGAAATCAATATATACTTGCCAGAGCTCGAAACCTGCTCTTTTGGTATCTATGCCGGTACATTGACCAATTATGCAGATGATCCGACTTCTAGTTGCATCCTATTAGTGTGTGATCCTAATCAGTGTCCTATTAGCATGTTATCCTAATAAGTATCCTATTAGTGTGATATCCTAATAAGTATCCTATTTATGGTAAGTATGTATCCTATTAGAGCTAAATATATCTCCTATTAGTGCTAAGTATGTATCCTATAAGTGTGTTTTCCTAATAAGTATCCTATTAGTGGGATATCCTAATAAGTATCCTATTTGTGGTAAGTATCTATCCTATTAGAGCTAAATATATCTCCTATTAGTGCTAAGTATGTATCCTATAAGTGTGTTATCCTAATAAGTATCCTATTAGTGTGATATCCTAATAAGTATCCTATTTGTGGTAAGTATGTATCCTATTAGAGCTAAATATATCTCCTATTAGTGCTAAGTATGTATCCTATAAGTGTGTTATCCTAATAAGTATCCTATTAGTGTGATATCCTAATAAGTATCCTATTAGTGCTAAGTATATATCCTATTAGTGCTAAGTATATATCCTATTAGTGCTAAGTATATATCCTATTAGTGCTAAGTATGTATCCTATTAGTGCTATGTATGTATCCTATTAGTGCTATGTATATATCCTATTAGTGCTAAGTATGTATCCTATTAGTGCTAAGTATATATCCTATTAGTGCTAAGTATATATCCTATTAGTGCTAAGTATATATCCTATTAGTGCTAAGTATATATCCTATAAGCGTGTTATCCTAATAAGTATCCTACTAGTGTGATATCCTAATCAGTTTGATTCCCCTTACTAGTATTATTCGAATTTAAGCAACGAGAATTGAAACAAATCGTTTTTTCTCCTGGTTAAAGACGACAAGATCTTCGTTAAAAAAGTCCACCACGCACTGACTGCACGAGCTAAGAGGGTTTCTTTATTGCTCAGATGGATCCCAAATAACGATATTTCATATCAATTTATAAGGATAGCTCCAAAAGAGGTAATCACAAAGGATCCGTTTTGTAATACACAGTTAGTGTATTAATCTAAAAAAATAATTTCTCACATATTCATCTGACAAAGATTTTGATGAAAAAATGTATTTTCAGATAATTCATTTATTTGGAGCATTGTTTGCAAGGCGATGTTGTTCAAAAACAAAAATGACAAACATAAAAACAATCACAACACATCTACATAAACATGAACAAATTGAATAATAAGTTTATGCGAAAAAAGAAGTAAAAATAAGAACTAGAAAATATTTAAGCATGACTATAAACAAAAAATGAACAGAAATAGGAATAATCAAATAATATTAAGTTAATAAATAATTCAATAAATTAATAAACTGTTCATAAAATCCAAACATCTTATAAGAGAAATAAATAAAGTTTAATAAAAAGGGAACAATAAATAAATGAAAATGTTTTGCTTATACTGATTAAAGTAATGAATACTTCAAAAATTTAATCAAAGAGAGTTTGAAAATATTTAAGAGACGGCTTATTTAAGAAAATGTAAATAAATTGTACCACAGGATTGGAAATAAAACCCAATAATATACCACATTTTGACTGAAAACTTAGGAAAGTCTATAGTCTTAGGAAGTCTTATTTTAATACTGTAATAATGTATGGGCTACCATTCATCACCAAGCCATGTGGAATTTATACTTTTTTACTTGGATAGGATTCAGTATGTATTGTGTTTGATTATTAGGTGAACTTCCATTTCTATGAAAAATTGAATTGTTTTTCTCTCTATCACGTGTATCCAATTCCTAGTTGTGTTATATAACATCGTCTCGTAGTCTCATCATGTTTACTTGGTCATGTTAGCAAATTTCCCTTAAGTAAAATCAGCTATTGAGGTCGTACTCATGACGTGATTTTCAAAATTTTTCTTCAAATGTCAATCGATCCTACCCAGGAGATGACGAAAATGAGGTCCGTCATAAAATATTACCAACCTGGATATTTAAACGTTTTATGTAAAAATAAAAACCGTGTTCGTTAATGGCTTAAATCGGACCAGTGGGAGGAGGGGGGGATTTAGAGGAGGGATTTTCGAAAATTCGAAATATCTCTGTTACTATACGTCGGATCGAAAAATTGTATAGAACTAATCTTATTGTAAATTCAATTTACTATAAATATTGTTATATACATTTATTCTCTATCTTGAATATTAACCGAGATATTTGCATTTTTATTAAGTGTAACGAGCTATGGCCGCTTCGATTCGTTCCCGCCGAAAGCTAGTTCGGCCGTTTCCGTAACTGTTCGGCACTCGTATGGAGATTTCTCTTTACGCAGCCCCTGCGTGACGGACTTTATTCAGATCAGTCGGACCCTCGGTTGCACCAATGTGCGCCTGGCAGTAGACCTTACAATATATGAAATTATCCTTTCAATATTTTGGTGTTTGCTCATATACTCTTAATATTTTCATCAAGAGGTTCGAGAGACTTTCAATGAAGGTTCAAATGCATATTTAATGCATGGCTTACTAGGGAATTTATAATTGAGTTGTTGCTGTAAGTTGCTGAGTGTAATAAATATATGTGCTTGTGATGGGAGGGAGAAGGAGTAGAGGCACGTGACGTGGCCCTCAACAGCAGTGTGTACACACAAACTATTGTTTCCCGCTTGGCTCAAGCACAAGCCTGCTAATGCATCTCAAGCACAGGGCCATCCCTAAAGTGCTTTATGAAATCACTCACCCTCTTAATAAATAATTACCACTGTGTACACAGAGGGCGCACCCCTACCTTCTGGCTTGATATAGTTACGCAACGGACCCTCTCATCTGCATTGGTCAACTACAAACATTTACTCAGTTAAAAGCCTTATAAATACTAATAATTATTGTATTATATGAAAGTGTATAATTAAAAAAAATATATAATATCAAAAAACGTCTGCCCCACAGGAGCTCTAACAAATAAAAATTTCAAAATGTCAGACGCACAATAGCTTATACTGTAAGTCTATTACAATTTGATTGTAGTAAAATTTTTTCGTGCTCCATATCATTCCAAAAATCAGAATTCATATGTTTCGTTCTGTCCGTCTCTTTTATATTCAATATTCTAAAAAGTCTGTCACGCAGGGGGTGCGTAAACTAAGCAGATATCCCACATTAGGTTTTTACAATAGAGAAATTTCACGAGAGCCAAACAGTTACGGAATCGGGCGAAGTAGCTTTTGCCGGAAACCCACTACTAGAACCGAAGTTAGCCTGGTTTTCTTTTCAATTTTTTTCTAACTAATGTTTTTGACTTTTTTAATAATCTCTGGACATTCCTCAGTTTTGTTTCAACTCATCCATTGGTTACAAAAAAAAAGTAATTTGGTATTTGTTTCATCAAAAATAAACTCAGCTGAGTATAAAACTTTGTTAGAGGAACAAAAGTTGACTTTTAATGACATGTCTGAAGGCACACATGTTTCCCAGCAAGATAACGCCCCAATACATTCAACAAAAATTATTAAAGACTGGTTTACTCGCAACACAATTGAGAAATTAGACTGGCCTGCTGTCTCCCCAATATTATCGAGAACGTTTGGGGAATTCTTACAAGAAAGGTGTACTCTGAGTCAAGACAATTCGGAACAATCGAGGAGTTGAAATCTGCAATTCTGGCTTCATGGGAAGAAATGCCTCAAGAAACAATAAAAAAATTGTACGATTCATTACCAAACAGAATCTCTGAATTAATAAATGGTGGTGGAAAGGCCACAACATTTTAAAATGAGTTTTATTTATTTTTATCAGGGAGCGTGTCTAACATTTTGACGGGCCTTCACTTGATTCGAAAATTTAATAAAAAAGTATATATTTTTGGCTTGAGAACCCAAATACTTCAGGTGAGTAATGGATTATTATATTACTGTTTTGCGAGTAATTTGCAAAGATGGGAGGGTAGGGATAACTATTTTTGAAGTGTGTGTAACATTTTGACAATGAGTGTAATTTTGAACGGACCTCATTTTCGTCATCTTCTGAGTAGGATCGATGGACATTTGAAGAAAATGTTTGAAAATCGCTTTATGAGTATGACCTCAATAGCAGATTTTCCTTAAGGGAAATTTGCTAAAACGGCTTGAAGGAATTCTTGAAAATGGTGCCTTAATATCGGAAGCATTTGTGGCGCTATCTGTATTTGATGATCAGCAAGAAACGGCGGTATCTATCAACAGATTTGGCTGTTTATTATACACACACTCAAAAAAGTTTCCATACAATTCATTTTTTCCATCTTTGTTATTTATACATTAATTATATTCATTTTATTAAGAATCAAGGTATAGTTGGGACAAAGGTACATCAACATGATAACAAGTCAATGTTGGATCACTAATCCAATAGCAAGAAGGTAAACAACTTTAATCCGGAGGTCAAAAAAGTTTCCATACATCAATGACATCTTATTGCTAATTCCATTCAATGCTTTTACTTAATCCCAAACCATAATCGCTATAATATTTTCAATCTTTAGTTAAGGTTTAGCCTCACTTGAATCATCATCATGCGTGTAGAGCAGTGCATTCGTGACCAAATTGTGCGGTTAAGAAATCATGGATTTTCTCTTCGAAAAATTGGAACTACTCTAAATAAATCGCATGCAGTATGTGTTGAAAAGACATGGTAAATTAAAAACATTGGAGGACAGGCCTCGTTCGGGCCGCCCCAGAAAATTGAACAGGATTCATACACGCAATTTACTCAAACAAGTGCGAGAAAATCCTCATAGTAGTGCAACATCCTTAACTAGTGGACTTCAAAGATATTACGGAGTACAAGTTAATCCAGAAACTGTCCGAAATGTCCTGAGAAGAGAACGATTTCACGGACGAATTGCAAGGAAAAAACCCTTTATAAGCAAACAAAATAAAAAGAAGAGGCTGGCGTTTGCCATGGAGTATGCCAATAAGCCAGAATCATTCTGGGATACTGTAATATTTTCGGACGAATCAAAATTCAACCTTTTTGTACCAGATGGAAGGTGTCGCGTTCGGAGAAAGGGCAATGAAGCTCTACTTTCAAAAAGTTTTAGCCCAACCTTTAAGCATGGTGGTGGAGGTGTAATGGTTTGGGGGTGTATGAGTGCTTTTGGAGTTGGAAATCTTGTTTTCATTGATGGGATAATGGACCAGTATCCATTCATTGATATCCTAAAAAACAATTAAAAAAGTTCAGCTGAAAAACTTGGACTTTTGCGAAATTTTATTTTTCAGCAGGACTACGATCCAAAGCACACCGCCAAGAAAGTAAAAGAATGGCTAACATACAATGTTCCAAAGCAGTTGCACACTCCTCCCCAATCACCAGACATGAATCCCATAGAACATTTATGGGATGAAATGGGACGGCGTATGAGAAATCATGGTGTTCGAACGAAAGAAGATCTAAAAACAGCACTTTTGACAGAATGGGACTCAGTTAGCAGCGATGTAACCAAAAAACTTGTCCATAGTATGAAAGGTAGACTAATTGAAGTTTTGAGGGTCAAAGGTGGTTCCACAAGGTATTGATATTGGCTGATAAAATGTTTGTGTAATATTTTCCTAATGTATGGAAACTTTTTTGTCTTAATTTTCTTTAATATTTATATTATGATATAGCTATGAACAAATTGCGAACAATTTTTATGATATTTTCTATACTTCAAATTGTTAAGTAAACATAAATCAATAAATGAATTTTTTTTCTAAATGTTCCCCACCTTTAAATCAATTTTTTTTGTATGGAAACTTTTTTGAGTCGGCGTACGTAGTAGTACATGGAACCAACCCACTACTTGATATGCCAAAACTTTTTGTCTTCTACCACTAGCAGAATGTTTCTGATTTTTGCCCAAAAATACCGGACTGTCAAATAGAAACTATGCTTTGTTTGAAAATACAAAATTTATAGTCTTCCGTCATGAAACTAAATGTCCAAAAGTGAATGATGGTCTTGATCTTGTCTATTAGATTTAACGATGAGCAAATGAAATTGTATTCGTCCTTGAATGCAAAAGCTATTCTTATACCTCTGATCTTAGAATTTCCTCCAATTTTGAAAATAATGAGCCCCCTTTCTTCAATCACTATCATTAGAGGCCTTGCAGTTGATGAGTAGGAGTTTAAATTCTCTTTGAACCGCCGCTCCTGGCTGGAGGAATGAGGAGTAGCTGGAATCGGAGGACAAATAGACTGGATCTGATGGCTGGAGCTGGAAGACGGACCCAATTTACATCACATTTAAACAGAATGGGGGGCTTCCTCTGAGGAATACCGTATCACAGCCGATAACAGTCCCACCCCCACCCCCTCATCATCATCAACCCTTATCCTACCTCTTATTCCATAACCGTTTCTACTACCATCTCCTATTCATATCAATGTTCGCCTTGACCCTTCCCGATGCTTTCACATGGGCCTCGTGTAGAATCAGTTATGAATGCCTACCTTATGGCGTTCCGGCTCTTTATGGTAATCGTCATTTTTATGAAAGGAATTGAAATATTCAATTTAAATATTTCGCTTCTATTTCATTAATTATTAATTATTTACTGAGGAATTAGGCTTCAATTGAGAATCTCCCCCACCCATTTTAGCAGATTTCCCTTAAGGGAAATCAGCTATTGAGGTTGTACTCATGACGGAATTTTCGAAATTTTTCTTCAAATGTCCATCGATCCTACCTAGTAGATGACGAAAATGAGGTCCGTTCAAAACTATATATATATATATATATATATATATATATATTTGTCTGTTACCGCTCTAGCGGTCGCAATTTTTGTTTGATCGTTACTAAACTCGATATTTAGTCGTTTTATGTAAAAAGAAAGATCAAGTTCGTTAACGGCTGAAATCGAACCAGTGGGTTCGATCCGTTATTATGAATCGGATCGAAACATTGTATATAACCAATCTTATTGAAAATTAAATTTACAATAAATATTGTTGTATACGTGTATTCTCTATCTTGAATATTAACCGAGATATTTGCATTTTTCAGTTTTCAGCAAACCCCCACTTCTACTCATGTTACGTAAATAATATTCTGCTACATAATAAATCACATTATTGGAGGTTTAAATACCAAAAATTGTATTCAAGGGACCTTTATTATACGAGATACATGCAAATATTTTCTGGTGACCCCCCCCCCATCTTAAAGTTTTGGACTACTAAAATTTTATTGATTGAGATAACAATTATTCTGACTCATTATTAATTACAGTACTAGATATAGTAAATAGTTCTCAATAAAATTAATATGTTATATTCTTATATATTTCAGTAATTGTTTTTCTTTCCGGTGTGAGGCAGTTTGACCCGTTTATTTACATTTCTAACCTAACGCTTCCTGTCGGCAGGTTATTGAAATTGGATGAAACATTTCTTATTTCCGTTTGTATTTATTCACGGTGTTGTTGTGTTACCAGTATGTACCAATACAAAATGAATTGGAGCATTACGTAAACGTAAACCGCTTATAGCTTGTGTCCATAAAGGACTATTAATCATCACGGATCATTAATTATCCGATGAACTGTACAATATTTATTATTGGAGCTACACATCTCACATTTATGCCATTTTGAGAAGACTGTGGGGCACAATCAAATTTAGAATTTGGAAATAAAAAACCAACCGAAAGATAGAACATAGCATATATTTGGAGGATTTGCAGTGGATTCGATGTGGCTGAAGGTGGAAGCCTTCTAAAGGAACAGCAGGGACGTGGAAAAGAGCAAGATCAGGCACACCTGGGGAACATTTGTTAGTAATACGGCCAGAGGCAGGTAAAGAGGTGAACACTAAGTTTTATCAAATATTTATATGGGAGGGTTGTCTTGGTTCCCAGCGTTCCATGCATACTTTATACTGCCTCCAAGTCCCAGAGCTTAATCCCCAAAGCTAGCTCTGATCCCCGAGCAAAAGAAAATATCAAGTTCATCCGGTATATGGACATTCGCTTTTACTCGTCTCAAACTAGAGATTGTATCATTAATATTGCGGATATTTCAAATTGAAAGTAAAATAAATAGATATATTAATAAGTAAGTGGTATGCAAGATGAATAAATTTCCCTTGAAAAGTTAAGAACGATTATGACGGAACAACTGTGAACTACAATTTAATCTACGTTGTTAAATGCGCCTAATTTTATTCCCAAATAATAAGAGGAGCATCAGGAAGTGGTGTAATGGCAAGCGGCCAGGCTGCATTGTCTCAACCGGCATCGCCGGAATTTGAGAGAAGAAAGAGCAGGAAGATTACGTGCAACAGGGAGGAGGAGATTGACGTAAGCAGAAGAAGTGCAGCATAAGAAAGTTACGGCCATAGGCCAGACAATGAATGCAGCAGATAACGCGGGTGACTGAGTGAAGGGTTCCAGTAGCAGGAAGAAGGGGTTGGCTAGAGTCCAGGTGGTAATGCCGAATATGGAGGGCAGAAGAAGAAATGCAGTAACAGGAAGAGAGGTTTATGACAAAACTCCTGGTTATGGGTGCATCTTATAATGCAGAAAACTGGACTGATAAGAAAGACAACAGCAAGAAGAGGAAGCAAGGTAAGAGTCCAGGCTTATGGTGCAGATGTTGATGCAGAAGCATGAAAGAATATGAAATGCAGCTACAGGAAGAGTGGGTTATGGAGAAAATACTGGTTATGGATGCAGCTGATATTGTAGAAAACTGAAAGGATAAGAAATGCAGCTACAGGAAGAGTGGGTTATGGAGAAAACCCTGGTTATGGATGCAGCTGATATTGTAGAAAACTGAAAGGATAAGAAATGCAGCTACAGGAAGAGTGGGTTATGGAGAAAACCCTGGTTATGGATGCAGCTGATATTGTAGAAAACTGAAAGGATAAGAAATGCAGCTACTAGAAGAGTGGGTTATGGCAAAACGTCTGGTTATGGATGCAGCTGATATTGTAGAAAACTGAAAGGATAAGAAATGCAGCTACTAGAAGAGTGGGTTATGGCAAAACGTCTGGTTATGGATGCAGCTGATATTGTAGAAAACTGAAAGGATAAGAAATGCAGCTACTAGAAGAGTGGGTTATGGCAAAACGTCTGGTTATGGATGCAGCTGATATTGTAGAAAACTGAAAGGATAAGAAATGCAGCTACTAGAAGAGTGGGTTATGGCAAAACGTGTGGTTATGGATGCAGCTGATATTGTAGAAAACTGAAAGGATAAGAAATGCAGCTACTAGAAGAGTGGGTTATGGAGAAAAATCCTGGTTATGGATGCAGCTGATATTGTAGAAAACTGAAAGGATAAGAAATGCAGCTACAGGAAGAGTGGGTTATGGAGAAAACCCTGGTTATGGATGCAGCTGATATTGTAGAAAACTGAAAGGATAAGAAATGCAGCTACAGGAAGAGTGGGTTATGGAGAAAACCCTGGTTATGGCTGCAGCTGATATTGTAGAAAACTGGATGAATACGAAATGCAGCTACAGGAAGAGTGGGTTACGGCAAAAATCCTGGTTATGGATGCAGCTGATAATGAAGACTGGAAGAATAAGATTCGGCAATGGCAATTATCCAGAGTGCATCTATGATTAAGGTAATTAAAAAAAGCACGAAACAAGAAGATAAGGTGTAAGTAAGTAAGATCAGGGCAAAAACCCAACAGATATTGCAGTATACTGGGAAAAGAGTACATGAGACATAACATCCAGGTTATCTTATCCTCTGTTATCACTTATTGTATCCCTTAATAAATTCCATGACTATAGGAAAATTGGTTATATGCAAGGATATAGGTGTTTTCGCAGGCACTTAAAAAGGTTTCTCAAGAACTTTAGAAACAAAGCCGTTTATGGTGAGAGCTTCCATGTGCATTTGTCTGTTACATAAATTGTGTGTCTGCAGTAAGAACATATGTACATGATACATTTCTTACTGATGTTTGTGTTCAGAATTTTTCTATGTGTATTGTTTTGGATAAAGGAATTCTAGTTATCAGTAAGTGCTAAGTTTATAATCTAGAATGTTCTTTTTTTAGCAGATTTCCCTTAAGGAAATTTTTTTATTGTTTTATACTACCTGATGAAATGTAATAGAATATTAACTGTTCCAAAATTGAACTGACTCTCTTACAAAGAAAAGATCAATAATAAGAGCAACAGAGTTTTGCATTTAAATTTTTGAGTATTCTCATAAACTTTTCCTTTTTTCAAGTGTGACCTATAATCGAACTAGAATTATACAGAACACAGGAATGCTTCTTATAAGAATTTCAAGATTATTGGCAGCTTATTCTGAGCAGGGCCTGTTTCTATATTTAGAAGTTATTGAGCGGGGCTAACTCAATTCCTTTCCTGTATGCAAAATACTGTTCATTGTTTTGGCCTTCGTTTGATTTATTTTCGTGACTACATATACATTGTTTGACTGTTGTTAAGGTATATTTTCTGAAATAATACAAGAATGAAACAAAAAAAAAATGGAAATTCAGTTAAGAAATTGGTTAAATGAGTTTTATGTATTTACTTTTTAATGACAATCTCCAAAGCCTATGTAATAGGTATATTTAATTCACGATGAAAAGAAATAAAATTATAGTAATTACTGGATTTTTATTAAATCTAAGCTATACCTCATTCCAGGGCTTTACGTCACACCAAGAAACCTACCTAGAATAAGATTTAAAAAAGTTTAAGAGAAATTAAAATTTAATTAGCCATTCTTATGTAATATTATGGTAAGATTCTAGGAGATACGTTTCTTTCGTCTGTACATATTGAAAATTAAATACGTTATCTGAGGTTCAAAGGTTGTAACGGGAGTAAAGTTCCTGTATAAGGAGGTTTATTAGGCATTTTTGTGTAACTTTTTTTCACAAGAGTGCTCATCTGTAGTTCTTACAAATAGCATAAACCAACAATTGATTCCAGAGCTTTGGGTTACATTTTCTCAATATGTTATGAGATACAGACAAGTGATTGCGAATGCTTTGGCATTATCAAAGTTAGCTCTCAAGAAGTCTACAACTTTCTCAATGGGGTTTTATTTGTTTCTAAAACCTGCAGTTCATGTAACTATTGTCAAAATAAAAATAATGCATGAAGTGTTTCGAGGCTTCTCTTTATTATGATTAGAAGCGATGTAAATGGACTGTATTATAACTGTATTAAAATTTATGGATAAACCTGCTATATTTTAGTAACTACAATTAATTGTGCATAAAGGGCTATGGTAAATACTAGCAGATTTCCCTTAAGGTAAATCAGCTATTGAGGTCGTACTCATGACGCGATTTTCGAAAAATTTCCTCAAATGTTCATCGATCCTACCCAGGAGATGACGAAAATGAGGTCCGTTCAAAACTATATATATATATATATATATATATATATATATATATATATATATATATATATACTAGCTTAGATACGCGGCTTCGCCCGGGAATTCATTTGAAGCTGAATGGTGATGGTATTTTTTAGCAGGCTTTACATTGCACAATATTTTGACATTTACCCGTCCCAGTGTTTAGGATTGATACCCATCTTTGCCGTGGATTTGCTAATAATAGAATTATTTGTTCGATAAGGCTTCACAGTCTTCGATATTTTTATATTTCCCGTCTCTTATACATGTAAATATGGTGAATTTTTATTTCAGGCCTCCCTTTTAACCCCCCTCCCGTTCGAACCTAAAAATTTTAATATAACTTATAATCATGGAAGAATAAATGCTAATTTGCATACCGAGTTTTGTTAAGTTCGGTTCAGCCGTTAGTCCCCGCTAAAGTTTTAACGTATAACTCATTTATACTTAGGTATACGACAAAAGTGTATATAACAAAAGTTACTCCAAATAACAAAGTAAACAACTTTTGTTATGTTTATATTTGCGGAAAAACCAATAGAAAATGAAATATCGCTATTTTTAATTTCAGGCTTCCCTTATAACCCCCACTCCTGCCCGTCCATAGAAATGTTGGTATGGCTTATTATAATGACGGCCTCACTGCTAATACACATACCGAGTTTTATTTAGTTCCATTGAGTCTTTCGTGGCAAATAAAATGGTTGACTCCCGCTATAATTTTTAGCGTATAACGCATTTAAACTTCGGTATACGACAAAAGTGTATATAACAAAAGTTACTCTAAATAACAAAATAAACAACTTTTGTTATGTGCGTATTTACCGAAAAACCAATAGAAAACGAAATATCGCTATTTTTAATTTCAGGCTTCCCTTATAACCCCCACTCCTGTTCATCTCAGAGAAAATTAATATAGCCTAAAGTCTAAGTTGGGTTAGTAGTAATATACATACCAAGTTTCATAAAATTCGGTTTAGCCGTTTATGCGTGAAAAGGTAACAAACAAACAAACAAACAAACAAACAAACTTACACGAAAGAAACAAAATGCAGATATGGTGTCTATGACCTGTGAAACGAAAAGTTATCGTGAAATTTCGCGAAAAAAATCAATGTACAGACAGAGGTTACAATTTTATATATATATTTGTCTGTTAACGCTCTAGCGGTCGCGATTTTTATTTGGTCGTTACCAAACTCGGAATTTAATCGTTTTATGTAAAAGGAAGAACAAGTTCGTTAATGGCTGAAATCGGACCAGTGGGAGGGGGGGGGGTTTAGAGGGGGGGATTTTTGAAAATTCAAAATATCTCCGTTATTATGCGTCGGATCGAAAATTTGTATTAAATAAATCTTATTGAAAATTAAATGTACTATAAATATTGTTCCATACATTTATTCTGTATCTTGAATATTAACCGAGATATTTGCATTTGTATTCTGCGTGTGGTCATCAGTAGGCTATGTTCGGACTTTCCGCCGAGAGCTCTGGCGGCCGTTTCCATAACTATTCGTCCCTCGTGAATAGGTTTAGAGGTTAGGTTAACTGTTTTTTGGGGCTAGAAACTACTGGGTCATTACGCCCTAAATAATGTTTTAGGTTTAGAGGTTTCTTACTACTACAGTTGTTATTAGGCAGATTTCTCTATTGTAAAACTTCACGTGGGAAATCTGCTTAGTTTACGCAGCCCCTGCGTGAAGGACTTTTAGGTAGAAATGGGGACGATCGGAACTGGACTTCATGGCCTGTGACTCAGTTGTGGTTCTCCTTTGATTCAGGACATATTATTTGTCATAAAATGAGGTACCTCATTCATTGCCTCTCACAGCAGTGGTTTCTTCCTGCCAAACTCAGGCATTTCTCTATATCTTTACTCCACGGCGATCATTGACTTTGTTGCTGCCGCCATTACGAAGTAGTAAGCGAGTGATATGTTCTTTGCCACTTTTTCGCACTCTCTATTTGTTGAACCACGTGGCATCGGAATATGGGCTGCTAGCGCATGAATAGGATACACATTGACCTATATTAGGTAAATACATTTTTCCCAAAGTAGTGCTGTGTCTACACATTCATTAAACCAAGACATTTTAATATTCTCATACTTTACATTGGCCAACTTAAAATTATTACAGAACTTGAATTACCGCATCTCAATGTCCATATTCCTTGTGGACATTCTGTGGGTTGAACTTCTCGCAATTGATCCTCAAGGACGACCTATCTTCAGTTGCCATGTGGTTTTCCTCATCTTAAACCTCAAGGCTAACTTTAGTTTTACCTCGACCTTTCTTCGGCATCAATCCAAATACCTCGTCCCTCTCAACAAATACTCTTTGTTTACAGATAACTTATTTGTATTAGCTTAAATACTTTTTATTAAACTCCTTAGTCCCCTTGAACCTTGAACTAACACATCTCTCTAAAACATGTGATCTACAAAGCATATAAACTACAAAACGTATAATCTACAACAGTTCACCGCCATTTTTTCGCACTCTGTACTATTAAGGGCAATCAGCTATTGAGGTCGAACTCATGACACGATTTTCAAAAATTTTCTTCTAATACAACGAAAATGAGGTCCGATCAAATATATATGGGTACATACACACACACACACACACACACACACACATATATATAAAAATATATATATATATATATATATATATATATATATATATATATATATATATATATGTCTGCGTGTGCTTGTGTGTGTGTGTGTGTGTCTGTCTGTTAACGCTCTGACAGTCGCAAGTTTTTCTTGATCGTTACCAAACTCCATATTTAAACGTTTTATGTAAGAATAAAGACTACGTTCGTTAATGGCTTAAATCGGACCAGTGGGAGGTGGGGTTTAGAGGGAAGGATTTTCGAAATTTCGAAATATCTCCGACTATACGTCGAATCGAAAAATTGTATAATGAATCAATCTTATTGCAAATTAAATTTACTATAAATATTGTTAAATACATTTATTCCCTATCTTGAATATTAACCGAGATATTTACATTTTTATTATGTGTGCGCGGATAACGGACGAGATGCGATCGGCTAATTTCGTTTCTTGTCGCGAGTTTCCACCAAAAGCTAGTTCGGCCATTTCCGTATTTGTTCGGCTCTCGTGAAATTTCTCTTTTGCAAACCTTCGCGCGGGAAATCAGCTTACTTTACGCAGCCCCTGCGTGACGGACGTTTTTAGTTGTCTTTTGCATTACTGTTCCTCTGGTGTGCATTTCAGTTTTGAACCATGTGTCGATGGAGGTAGTCCGCCATCGGGGTAAGGACTGCTAGACAATGGCAAGGATGGGTTGCTGTTCAAGAACATTGACGTCATGTTTCTTTTTGAGTATAAGTGCCTTGAACAATGTCATAATTCATAAAATTAATATATTTCACTTCTTAACTACCTGTTCCGTTGAAAAATGTTCATGTAACGAAGTGTTAAGTCAAGAATGACAACCGGAGTTGAATGAAGCAGATGATAAATTACTAATATAACATGATATTTTTTTGAAGATATTCCAAATGGATTTACTCTGTACAGTACTTTCAGACTATACAGCACCCCAAGTGTTCTGGTAGAGTTTGTCCATGGTGTTGCTGGCCTCCACCAGCATGACTCTATTACCATAGAAAACTGAGAATGGAGCGTAGTCTCGAGATAACTGTGCTGGTTTTAAAACAATCTCAAAGTGGAGCGGTTAGATCGTTCTTTTCTAATCCTGTGATAACGAGCTTTCACCAACCAGCGCAGGAATGTAAGAGTTGTCTGCTCTAACAATGGCGATATGGGTCTCAAGGCCTCAAATAAATCTCTACCCCGATTTTAAGGAAGACCCACAGTGTCGCCTGCTAATTGTTCTTTTCACCCGGCGTGAACTCTGAAACCCAAAGGAGTCTACCTTCAAAATGGAGTCCCTGATAAAATTTATGGCATAGCCAGTGAGATGTAAGTAGGAGTATAAAGGAAACGAACGGTAGAAGGTAAATATAGATCCAAGACGGTGGATACATCCCAAGAGAGTAGAACTACCCGCTAAGAAAGAGGCAGAGCTCCCATCTCGAGAGACAGCACATGAAAGGAACATGAAGGCAGGAGAATGTAATGCAATAACACATCCTTTCCTTCCAGCCTCCAGATCCCGTGGGCCATGTGTCCTAACCACTCCACGGTTCACTCATATACCACAGACACATCAAAGGATACTCCTATCTCTACCTATCTGCATATCCAAAAGGACATTTATTTTATTTTTCACTTCTTTTCTGATGAAAAAGAAAAAGGAACTTTTTTTTGTCATGACTTCACACTAGCATACCAACTAGATATAATTCCAGTAATGGAATCAGACTAGGGAACCTAAACACAGACATAAAGGAGGTACATTATAAGTCTCTCTCTATTATGGTGAGATTATAATAAAATTCTAGAGAACCAGGAGCATATGAAAATCTAATCATGACTACTATGACATTCCTAAAATTTACAAAAAAGAAAAGATAGCTAGCTTATCACCAGGACTACTGTAACTAAATCAAAACCAATAATTCAGAAAAAATAATCCAGGGATTCTGGTAATTCTGTCAATTTCTCACTCGTTCCTTCCAACGGATATGTACAGTTATGTTTCACAGTATGTTCATTTATTTGATTTCGTTGCCACATAGGAATATCCCAAGGAAATTCATGAAACAAAGTATAAAATAACTTGAACATTGTGAGATGGGAAACGTTCATATCCAACTAAAAAAGTAATTGACATTATTTTATAATTTTTTTTATCTCTTTAGATCAAAGATGTCCTCTCATCTTCAAATGTCTTCATAATTAAATTCTACCAACCTGAAGAATTCTATAAAATTTCCTAAGGCTCTACGTTTTCGCCTGTCTTTCCTCTTCTTTTTGGCGTACCGCAAGGTAGAATACTTAGCCCCTTTCTTTTCCTAGTTTATACGGCTGATATTGCATTCCATCTGGCACTTCAAAGTTTGCTGATGACACCGCAATTCTTATATCACACCATGCGCCTTTACTTGCTATCGACAACTTTGAAGAAAACCTTCCATTCTCGGAACCTTCGGTCAGCTCGTGGAAAATTAGAATCAATACCGAAAATTCGAGCCATTCAACATTTACGCTTAGGAAGTTAAACTACATCGGGCATACTTAATGGAGATCTAATTCCTCAAGAATATTGAATCCAACACTTAATTAAAGCACTGATCTTTGTGAGTAAAGATACCATATATTTTGTTGAGTATTACAAATGATAAAATGTTTAAAGGTAATTACGGATTTATTTTAAAATTGAGATATTCCTCAATGATCTTTAAGCAAAGTTTCCCAAGATTATATGTCCAAAGGGGCTTAGTAAACTACTAATTGCTTTATGTTGGGGATACTTTTTATTTTTAGCCAGAAATATGTTTTGATAGCTTAATTAATTCAGCAACTATTGATGCACTAATAAATAGAACAATATGATTATTTGATTATATGACATTATAAATGTGAGTAACAATGTTCCATGACTATGCAGACGAACGTGTTTTACAACTATCTATGAAATCACATCTTGGAGAGGGTGGTAAACAAGTTTCTAAGATTATAGACTTTATGACCCCAGCTTGCGATAAATATGCAAATTCTACAGCGACTCTCGGCTTCCCATACATGGTGGAGAAATAGAGTTATGTTGAATTGGATTCTGCGCCAAAGACAGGTTCCTTATAACTCGCTTTCTAATTATATGCTGTTTTCACATTCGATATTGCTCAATCCCATGACGGAATCATTTTTACAGCTTCGACTTCCAATATAGCTTCGAGGGGAAGTATGGATATCATAGGGCCCATAGGTCTGTATATTTAGAGTTTTCCATGGGCATTCGTTTCTTCAACTTGAATAATACTGCGAAATCCATTAGTCATGGCTCTTGGTACAACAGCCTGTACTTATGAACTTACTGAGGATTCTTAGGAATACAAAATGGGAAGCAGACAGATGTTTAATGCTGACATTTTACCGTTCCTATACCAAGTCTTTACTGGACTATGGGTGTATAGCATTTTCATCTGCCAGCTCAAATGCCCTTAAAATGTTAGACACTGTTCACTACACAGAACTAAGAATAGTAACAGGGGCCTTCAGATGAAGCCCTGTAGAAAGCCTATGTATACTGGAGGGCCTCCATTAAAATATAGAAGGTGGATTATCAATGTAAAATGTAAAGCTATAGATAAACCTTGCTTAAACACAAATTTAAATAATACCAAATGTCAACAAATTCATAAAGAAAAATTGTAAATACAAGCCACTTCTTACACGCCCATTAGAAACTTCCTCAGACTCTAACATTTTACAGACTCCTATGTACAACAATGCTTTACCTCTATTGCTTCCGCCTTGGAGAGTAAATAACTTTTATTTTCTGAGTTGGTAGTCAGGTGTGGAAGCGACTTCTAATGTAGGCAGATGAAAGAAATGGCTACGCTCCCACAGCAAAAATTTATTAATTATTTATTATTTAATAAATTGTTACAGTGGAAGCGTAGCCAATTCTTTCGTTCTACTTAACTTATATATTGATTTAACCTTAACTAAATTTTATAAAAATGACCCCCTTTCTTCAAAATTTAACATGACTGCATTTAACTTCATTACTGCAAATAACCCAAACGCACTATTCACATTGATCCAAGACTGACTCTGGAACAGCAGCTGCTGCACTCATTGACGACCAAACATATGGCAAAAGATTAAATTGCACATCAAGTATTTATTCAGCTGAACTACACGCCTAGGAAATCTTCCACTTCCTATCTCAGGAAATCTACAAGAAGTTCAAAATCGTCAAATAATTTTATTTTCGGACTCGTTAAGTTCTTTATTCGCTTTAAAAACATATATTCCACTCATCCCATCATTTTTGAACACATAATCATCTCAATTATATAATATTGGTGTGGCTACCAGGACAACAAAATTTTGCACGAAGCACTAAAGTTGACCTGCTCACCAAACTAACGACAAAAACACTAATACTGACATTAAAAAAAATAACTTCGGTGACTTACAAAACTCTATTAAAACTAACATACTCCATGATTTGCGACAGGACTGGTTATTAATAGATAACAAACTGAGACAAATTAAAACTGCAGTTAAGGCATGGGGTGTACTGGATATACCTAATTATAATGTGTGGATTGTAACCAATCACTATGACTATTAAATTTATTTCCTTTATTGTTATTTTTTCAATGGAAATTTGCACCCAATTGTTGCAGTGTCTAATAGAACAGATTTCTAAGTCACTTCTCTAAATTTAGAAATTTCGAAGAATTAACTGTGCTTATTGGAGTTATTAGATTATAAAGAGATTTTATTTTGATAGGGAGGCCCTGGTACTTTCTTATTTTCTAGACATAAAACTTAAAGTATATTCTTATCATTTTGACAGCAATGGCAAATATATATTATTATTATTATTATTATTACAAAGAATCTATCGCATTCAGATGGGATCTTCCCTTCTACATTTATCTCTCAAAGAGATAATACTCAAAGTATTTCAAAGTTTTTAACGAAATTTACTTATTACAGTGTAAACCAATTTATAGGAATGAGCTATACTATTTTAAATGTGTATAGGAATAGTATGATACATGTAGTTTCTGGTCACATGGTATTGCCATTAGTTGTAATTGGTATGGGAGAACAAATATCAAAATCGTCCAATTCTCTGACCATATTCATGGGACAAAAAAATGGTTTACTAACATTTTTTTTTTTTACTTTTTTTTTAAATAAATGAAATAGTCAATATGATTCATTCGAAGGAAATCCACATCACCGAAGAAGAAGAAGAAGAATTGGCAACTTCTCTGCTTAAAATAGAGCATGTCTTTTTTTTATTATAACTTTTTTTTTGGGACAGCAGAGGGTAAAATTGAACCAGTTGTCGATTAGTTTAACCTGCAATGAGTACAATACTTTTAACTAACTTTTAAAAGTTACTTACTAAAATACTAAATTGGGTACGTTCCAAGGAAATGGCCTATACAAACCTGCTCGTGTTGGGGGGTACTGATTTCAACGATATATCAACCACAAAACCATCTGATGATGAACTACACTTCAAGAGCAAACCGAACTACAAAAAAATATGGACTAAAGTAAAAAAAAAATCAAAAAACAATATTTATTTTGACTGGGCTTGAAAAAATGTTGAATTTTGCAAATAGGTCAAATCTCGTGTATTCTAATAACGTTACGAATTGCACATGGAGTTGAGGAATACAGTTCCTAGAGCTGGTCACTTCTTTTTGAAATCCAAAATACCAAACATCAAAAAATAACACAAAAATGAGGGGAAAAAGAGTGGATTCCTTTGAGCCTGATATAATTAGCCGGATAAGAGAGATATGATAGAGGAGCCAGCTGTTTGATCATTAAGGCCGCTAATTGAGGCACCGTTTCAATTGGGTGTGTATTGCAGGCTGGGATAACCTACACTTCTCGAATAATTGGCAAATATTGACCTCTCTGGCTCCCTTCCTCTGCTTATCATCGTAAACAAGTCAAACACCAACAAGAATTGGTGGTTCTCCGTACTTCCCTCATTAAAAAGTTATAAGGGCCCGCCCCCCAAAATGAATCCGGATGATACCTCAGTCACAAAAAGAACTTTTCTCCACTCTCAAGGAGAAAAGGAATTGATGAGAAAGATGTTTTTCTTTTGAAAGCTCCGTATTTTTCTCTCAACACTAAAAGTTTGAGTTGTGATTTCGGGAAATGAATGAGAATACAAATTTTTAAATCAATTATTCTCTTTTTTCCTATATAACTTTCACTGCTCCATACTTAATTCATTTACTCATCACTTCAATCGCAGCATTAGTCGCCATTGTAACGTGGCGAGCGTTGTTATGGCAACAGAGCCACCCAGCTGGAAAGCAACAGAACGTTGTGAAGATTATTGATACTTCTTTTTTTCACTCAAGTGTATATAGCTCCATCTTTTCAGCAGATTTACCTTAAAATATATAAGATTTGTATGTATGTATACATAAACATATACATATATCAATCTATCTATATATTTGTCTGTTACCGCTCTAGCGGTCGAAATTATTGTTTAAGCGTTACAATACTCGATATTTAGTCGTTTTATATAAAAAGAAAGATCAAGTTCGTTAATGGCTGAAATCGGATCAGGGGGAGGGTGGGGTTCAGAGGGGAGGAATTTTGAAAATTCAAAATATTTCCGATCGAAAAAATGTATAGAATCAATCATATAGAAAATTAAATTTCCTATAATTATTGTAATATACATTTATTCCTTATCTCGAATATTAACCGAGTTATTTGCATTTTTCAGTTTTCAGCTTTCAACAAATTCCCACTTCTTCTCATGTTACATAAACAATACTCGGTTATGTAATAAAGCACATCATTCAAAGCTAAAATACCAAATATTGTTTTTAAGAGACATTTATTATATGAGATAAATGCTAATATGATCTGGTGCCTCCCACCGTTCTTATGTTTTTGGACTACTTAAATTTGATTGGTTGAGATAAAAATTATTCTGATTCATTATAAATTACAGTACTAGATATAGTAAATATTTTTCAATTAAATTAATATGTTATGTTCAGATATATTACAGAAATTGTTTTCTTTCCGGTATGAAGTTCCCAGAACTGTTTGTTTAAATTTCAGATGCTTCCCGTTGGAAGATTTCTTTTTATCGTTTGTATTTATTCACTTAATATTCACTGTGATGTTGTGTTATCAGTATGCTGATTTATCTGTTACTAAACTTCGCGTGGAAAATCTGCTTAGTTTACGCAGCCCCTGCGTGACGGACTTTTATAGGTTTTTAATACGTATATTTTACGATCAAATAAAGAACAGTGTTGAGCTTTGAAAATTTGCATTTATGTAACGACAGACCGTTAAACACTAACCATTTAATACGACTAACTCATCCAGGAACTTATTAGCAGATTCAGGGAAATCTGCTATTGATATCGTACTAATGACGCGATTTTTCAAAACTTTTTTTAAATGTAAATTCATTCTGCTTAGTTGATGTCGAAACGATTTCGTTAATGGCTGAAATCGAACCACGAGGTTAGTTATGGCTTTAGAGGCGGAATTTCGAAAATTTGAAATATCTCTGTTATTATACGTCGGATTGAAAAATTGTACAAAGCCAATCTTATTGCAAATGTAATGTCCTATAAATGTTTTTATGTAGGCTTTTCACTATATTGATTAATTACCGAAATACTTGCATTTTTAGTTCTTGGCCTTCAGTAACGCCCCACTCCTACTCCATGGTATATCAACAATAAGCTGTTATATCATGAAACACTTTATTATAAGCTTAAATACCAAGTATAGTTTTCATTGAACCTTTACTTTTTGAATGAAATGGAAAATTGGCGTGGGAAATCTGCTTAGCTAACGCAGCCTCTGCGAGACGGACTTTTTTTCAATTTTTGAACTGTAATTTGTTTTAGGGCATTGCATTCAGAAATGGCTCCTATTCATATGAGTCTTTTTTATTTTTATTTTTTTTATTATTTATTTTTTTTTTTTTTAGCAACACAGAACTACTCATGATAGAGAAACTTTCTCTTAGAACGTGAAAAAGAAACATAAATTCTAAACGAGTCGCAATAACATTTTTCATAACGGTTTGCATTAATCACTTCGTAATACTATCAAAATCAGCAGAATTAAAAATATGAATTTAACAATGTATCCATTAGTATTGTACAATTCACCATACACTTCCTCATACCTTAGTACATTACTTAAGAACTGTTTCCCCTTAAAATGGGACAAAACATAAATATCAAATTTAATATTTGATTTAGTTACAATGTAATGCAAAAGAAGAAATATTAAGAAAAAAATCGCTTATATCTTAAATGCTCAGAAACACAATAAATTAAAACAACAATAATATTTTCAACGAATATTCATATTTGCTTTGAAAAGTATCCTCTACTTGATGTGGAGATACTGACAGGAAAATTCAAATTCATTCATCAATATTTCAGAATGAAAAATTGTTAATACGAGTATTACTTACATTTATTGTTAATAAAAATCGTACTTATACAGTGCTCATCGAGATCTGTCTAATAGTATTTTACAATAATGGAGTCATTGACAAAAAATTTGAAGTACCAGAACTTTAGCGTTTAAAACTAGAAGACAAGGTGATTTCTTTGGAAGTGACATTAACATTTTCAAAAACTGGTGTAAAAAAAATGTTATACGAAGTAATGTTATTCCATCATTTTTAAAATGCTATCACATATTTTTGATCAATTCTTCGCCCAAACAGTCAGGCTAAAACCACATTTTTATTTAACACTAAGCAGTTTTTGAAAATTTTATTCTCAAAAAGATGTAATTGTGTCAATGAACTATTAAAAAACCGCTAGTTTCTAAAAACATTTACTGCTTTAATTGACTTGCGTACTGCGACCCTTTTGATGTGTTTTAAATCTCACTTTTCCTTTTATGGGTTTATCTCGGTCAGCTTCATCGCCATGATAGTGCTTCAAAAGGAAAACAAAGTTTGTGACCCATTTATGTTCTTTAGCTCTACATTTTCCGGCTTATGTTCTGTTTACAATGTTTTGCTGTAGTTTGGAATATCGGAAACACATCTAGTCTCATTATTTAAAATTTGAAAAAAAAATCAGCTCTTTTTCTTGAGGGAATGTTCGAGCTCGAGGGAATTTGGACCACACTCTTGTAAATATTATTTTATTTGCTATTTTCCGCAGATTTTATATAATTATAACAAATGGGATAATATTGTCAGACTACAACAGTCTAAACTTGATGATATAAAAAATTGTTTAAAATCTCAAAAGAAATGAAAAGGTTGATTAAATTATCGGTTGGCTAAGGAGTAGTGACTTGCCAAGAAGCTAATGGTAAGATTTAATGGATAAAATATATTACTAATTCGTTATATTAATATATAAATAATGGCCGTCACGCAGGGACTGTGTAAACTAAGCAGATTTCCCTCGTGATGTATAACAATAGATTAATCTACATACTGGTAACACAATAGCGCCGTCAACATCAAGTAGATACAAACGATAATAAGAAACCTCCTGGCGGAAACCACCTGAAACATAAACAAACAGGTTTGCCAAAATCTCACAGGAAAGAAAAACAATTACGGAAATATATCAGAATATAATATATTAATTTTATTGAAAACTATTTAAATAAAGTACTGTAAATTTATAATGGATCACAATAATTTTTATCTCAATCAATAAAATTTTAGTAGCCCAAGAACTTAAGAAGGGGGGGGGAGCTCACGATAACATATTTTCATTTATCTCGTATAATAAAGGTCCCTAGAAAACCATTTATGTTATTTAAGCTTGGAATAATGTGGTTTAAAATAATGTGGATTAAAATTCAAATATCTGGGTTAATATTCAAGATAGAGAATAAATATAAAAATATTTATAGTACGTTTAATTTTCATTAAGATTGGTTCTATAGATATTTTTGATCTGTCGTATCGTAACTGACATAATTCCAAAATCCTCCCTTCTAAATCCCCTTGTTCTAACTGGTCAGATTATATATATAAAATTGTAACCTCTGCCTGTACATTGATTTTTTTCTCGAAATGTCACGATACTTTTTCGTTTCACATGTCATAGACACGATAACTGCATTTTGATTCTTTCGTGTATGTTTGTTTGTTACCTTTTCACGCATAAACAGCTGAACCGAATTATAAAACTTGTATATTATTACTAACCCAACTTAGACTGTAGGCTATATTAATATTCTCTGAAACGCACAGGAGTGGGGGTTATAAGTGGAAGCCTGAAATTAAAAGTAGCTACATTTCGTTTCCTATTGGTTTTTTGGCTACTATGGACATAACAAAAGTTGTTTATTTTGTTATTTAGATTATCTTTTGTTCTTTAAACTTAATCATATTCCGAATTATAAACGAGATATACGCTAAAACCTATAGCGGAAGTGAACAATTTTATTTAGCGAAAAAGACAGATTCGACCTAAATAAAACTCGGTATGTGTATTATCACTAAAGCCTTCATTATATTAAGCCATACCAACATTTCTAGGGATGGGCAGGAGGGGGGGGGGTTGTAAGGGAGGCCTCAATTTAAAAATAGCGGTTTTTCTTTTTCTATTCGTTTTCGGCAAAGTTGCACATGAGAAAAGTTGTTTTTTTGTTATTTAGAGTAAATTTTGTGATATTCACTTTTGTCTTATAACAAAGTATAAACGAGATGTACGCTAAAAACTAAAGCGGGAGCCAACTATTTTATTGGGCACTAACGGTTGAACCGAACTTAACAAAACTCGGTATGTCAATTAGCATTAATACTTCCATGATTATAAGCTATATTAAAGTTTTTAGGTTAGTTTAGGGAGTGGGGGTTATAAGGGAGGCCTGAAATAAAAATTAGCGATATTTTATTGTCTATTTCTTTTTAGACAAACGTGCACACAACAAAAGTTGTTTAATTTGTTATTTAGAGTAACTTTTGTTCTATACATTTTTTTCGGGAACAATGTATTAAGCAAGTAATTTGCGTAGAAATATTGATATGCTCAACACCTCTTTCCAATATGAACTATCAGGTCCATATATAATATTCGGACCTCATTTTCGTCATCTTCGGGGTAGAATCGATGGACTTTTGAAGAAATTTTTCGAAAATCGTGTCATGAGTACGACCTCAAGGAAAATCTGCTAAAAATACATATATATTTGAATTATTGACACTAAAGTGTGTAGTTTTGTTCTGAATTTGAGTGTTCATTTGCCCATAGGTGGGCCTCTCCAACAGGACTAATGAACTGATTTGCATAATGAACGAATCGTCTATTTCAATGGTTTTCTTTTTACGTCCCATTATTAATTATTATGGATTTTATTTCTAACAATAATTCCAAATATGACGGTAAATTGACATCGATCGTGTTTTACACTATTTAAAATAACGTGATAAATAATGATCATGAAATAAACTGCTCAAAAGTGAATAGGGATATTAGCTGTTTTGTGGTATGTATGGGGCCTAGCATATTTTTTTTTTTTTTATTATAAATATCATTAATATTTATTAGAAATTATTGCCTTTTTTTCCCATAAAAAAGAAATTTAATTAAGATCGATTTAATTAAAATTAATAGGATAAGAAAAAATAACCAATATCCCTATTCATTTTTGAGCAGTATATAATAATCTTCTTAAATCAAGAAGGGTTCCATGATGGTTTGTGACGCCAAAGACAACCGTACATCCGAATGTAAAATCCTGAGGCTGATGCTTCAAATAGTCAGATGTATTCAGTGGAAAGAGTTACAGTAAAAGCAGGTGCAAGAGGAACTTGAAATTACCTTCTATTTATAACTAAGCTAGACTTTATGAGCTGACTGCGTGACAGTGGAGTCACGCAAACCACCTTTACTTACTGCGGATTCTCTACTGCGGAACTTTTGGAAAATAAAAGTTTCCCACATTTTATTTCAAAATCATACTCAGAAAATATATAAATACAATTATAGATGTTATTAAAACTATTCTTTATTTGTAATTGGTCCAAAAGTTGTTTTTCATTTTCGGGAATATTTCTCTTTAGGACATGACAAGCTCTAAGTAAGATACCACTATTTATAAACATCCACTTTTTGCTACTATGACCGGGTGGGATGGATTATCTACACCACCCCTTTCAGGGTGGGACTACGGATTTTATTTAATGATTTCGTCAATAACTAAACTCCTATTACCCAGACGGGAATCGAACTCACCATTCTAGGAGGTAAGTTGTTAAAAGAAATATTTCATTCGGTTTATGCCTTAGAAAAACAGTTAGTTCTATGTTAAATCATTCGTTCACATTTCTACATTTGTACATACAGATACACATGATGTGATTGTGCCTATTAATATACGATTATAACTTTAAACAACATGTTAACTTCTCAACATCTCAGAATATGTAGTTCATTCTTGGAGTATGTGTACATTCTAAATTTTGATATAAAGTACTACTTATCTCAGATTCTACAGCTTTTAGCAGATGAAAACCATTTTGATGACGAACAGACTATCTTTTAGCAGATTTCCCTTAAGGGAAATCAGCTATTGAGGTTGTGCTCATGACGGAATTTTCGAAATTTTTCTTCAAATGTCCATCGATCCTACCTAGTAGATGACGAAAATGAGGTCCGTTCAAAACTGTATATATATATATATATATATATATATATATATATATATATATATATATATACGTCTGTTAACGCTCTAGCGGTCGCAATTTTTTTTAGATCGGTACCAAACTCGATATTTAGTCGTTTTATGTAAAAAGAAATATCAAGTTCGTTAACGGCTGAAATCGGACCAGTGGGAATGGGGGGGGGTTGAAAATTCGAAATATCTCCATTATTATGCGTCGGATCGAAAAATGGTATAGAATGTTATTGCAAATTAAATTTACTGTAAATTTTGTTCTATACATTTATACTATATCTTGAATTAACCGAGATATTTGGATTTTTATTAAATCTGGGTGCCTAACGGACGAGAGTTACTTTCCCGCCAAAAGCTAGTTCGGCCGTTTCCTTGACTGGCTCGGCTCTCGTGAAATTTCTCTATTGTAAAACTTCACCTGGGAAATCTGCTTAGTTTACGCAGCCCCTGCGTGACGGACATTTTTGTCTTCTGTCTTTTCAGAGTTGTATGGAGGTATATAGGAAAATATATTAATATTATATTACGACAATATTTTATAAATATATAATTTTGGTGTCAGATTTCGAACGTGCCCCACGTATTTCCATTTATTTCAAAACTTAAAAGTTCAATGAGAACCATATTTGGTATTCAACCTTCAAATAAAGTGCTTCATAACATAATAAAATATTAAATGCAAATATCTCAGTTAATAATCAAGATAGTGAAGACATGTTCCGAAGATAATTTATAAAACATTACATTTGCGATAAGATTGGTTCTATACAATTCTTCGATTCAATGCATATTAAGAATTAATATTATTAATATTAAGAATTTCATAAATTCTCTCCCTGTGAACCCCCCCTCCCCTTGTCCGATTTCAGCCGTTGACGAACTTGAACTCTCTTTTTACATAAAACGGTTATATATCAAGTTTAGTTACGATAAGACGAAAATCGCGACCGCTAGAGCGGTAACAGACAAATATATATATATATATATATATATATATATATATATATATATATATATATATATATATAAACAGTTTTGAACGGAACTCATTTTCGTCTCCTCCTGGGTAGGAGCAATGGACATTTGAAGGAAAATTTCGAAAAACGCGACCTCAGTAGCAGATTTTCCATAAGGGATGAAACAGTCGTACAACTTCACATAGCAGAGTGATTTATGACAGAACACTTACCTGGATACACAATTAAACAATATGGTCCAAAATTTATTAAATTATTACGGAAAACCCCTAATTTATTGAGTTATTGCAAAAATATTTAAATTCTTATTCTGTACCCAACACTGTTTTTAAATATTCTTCAAATTTTCAACTTTTATGGCAAGGGTCATTATAGAAACAGTTCTTTCCTAAGCAAACTTTATTCAAACAACCCTACACGTTTCGTGGCTTACTTGCCACCTCTTCAGGGGCTATCAATTATCAAATAAATATAGAAAATTAACAACATTAATTTAAGAAACCTCTTAATAATTCTTTGCTAGATATTTCATTAATAGGTGCCTACATCTATGACATATTAATTAAATTTAATTACAGATTGCTACTTACATTTCTGAAGTGCTCGTTCCTCTCTCATATTCGTTCTCTACCTCCGCAGTGGGGACAGTCGTAACGAATGTTAGAAGGAAACGAGAACTTCAGAAATGCATAGCCCCTGAAGAGGTGGCAAGTAAGCCACGAAACATGTAGGGCAGTTACAATAAGGTTTAAGTCGGAAAGAAATGTTTTTTATTGGTTACCCTTGACATAAAATTTGAAGAATATTTTATATTTACGACCCAAAATGCATTGAATTATTACAGGAATATTTTATTCTAATACATAATCTGAAGTCCAAAGGCTAGCTCAGAAATTTATAGAGGACGTATGATTCAAATATAAGTCGTTCAGATATGAATTGTTGCTTAAGTTTTATTTTTGCCCTTGAGACCAACCATATGTTATCTGGTTTTAATTTTAGCCTTGGTTCCTATTGCTGTTGTGCTGAATATTGCTGTACTCTTTGGTAGAAGCATCTGTACTGCATTCACAGGTCTAATTGGAAAATATCTAACTCCACTATAAATCACATGAAAAGGAAGTATTGTATTTGCGAAAAATTACGGTTTTCATGTCTCACCGGGATTATATTTTGACCCTCCTTGACTACAATTTTTTTAGTTTCCGCGTGACGTCTGTACGTTCACCTCAAAAACCATTAGATTATAATGTTGATTTTGTATTTTTCAAAACTGTTGTAATGACTATTTCTTTTGATTGAAACGACAAAGAGGGATGAGGGTTGGGTTTAGAAAAAGGTGCTAAAATATAGAAAATATCTTCTTAACTATTAGTGATACAGATGATTTTTTTTTTTTTGTGTTAGGCCATTTTTAGTACCCGGTGCATTGGATAATGCATAATACCTTCAAACAAAATAAATGTAAATGAATTATAAATGTCATGTAGAGACCATATCAGTTTCTTTTAAACACATAGGGATTTCATTATTCAGGCATCTACTTCTATCATAATATTATTATTACTTATTTGAGAAGCCGCTACAATGGCGATTCATCTTTTAAAACGTTAGAGTATAGTTTTACAAAATTAAATAAAGATTAGAATTTTTACAAAGCTAAATTATATAAATTTACAAAATAAATAGAATAGACGAAACTTAACCCTAGTATTACCGACCTCTCCCAGGTCGCATGGATTACGAAGGGGGGGGGGGGCTCCTCGAGCCCACAACTTAAAAACCTTTTATTTTGGTTCTATAATTTTTTTAAAAATTTTGTTTGTATTGGATTATGTTTAATGAACGTTTCTTATGACACCTGTGAAAAAAAAATTAAATACAAAAATAAAAAAAATTAAAAAAAAAAGTTCGGATGGGGAAAAAAGGATGACTTTAAATTAAATGTAATTTTATTCTACTAGAGGAACATATCTAAACATTGTTAGAATAAAAAGTTATCTATATCTAAGTTATTATAACATTATAATAGAATAATAATTTAAGAAAATCTAATTATCAGATTCGTAATTGCAATTATCGGTGCTTTTACACAATATTTTTTTTTCCGAGTGTTTGTTATACAATGAACGTTTACATTTGAAGCAACGCTGCTTAGATTTTGATAGGTTGTTGTATTTTTCTTTTTTTGATTTGGCTTCTCTAACACAAGTGTAACACCTTAGCCTTCCACTTGATGAACCTTGTTCCTCCAATTGGGGATAAATCAGTTCTCGCCCTAGAGCATGCTCCATGGCCTTCACTGAAGATCTAGGAATGCCCACAAGATTTTCACTCCTTTCAGCAACACAAAATTTTACTAAACTCTCAGATAGTTCAAATAAAAAGTACTTTCATTGGGCAGCACTATTTCTTCTCCATGTTGTGTCCAGGATGCAGCATGGACTAACTGTTCCCCTAGTTGGGAACAACCTAGAAAATTTTCTCTTTTCTAAAAAAGTACCTATCAGGAGCAATAATTATAACCATCTCAGTAATATATTTTTTATATGAAAAAAAATTATATGGGGAGAATATAATTTTTTTTTTATTGGGGAAAAAAAAAACTTGAGAAGGTTTGTGTATGTTAAAATTACATCAAAGTAATTATTATTTGAGCAATATAATTAATAACACTTGAATTACTAGTTAAAAGTAGTATTAAATATCAGTGGGCTCGAAGAGCCCCCCCCCCCTTGGTACTTAAGTGTATAACTACCCCTTGCATTACCGGGGGGGCTCCTCGAGCCCAAAAAAGTCAAAAAAAAAATTTTTTCTCAACATAGAATTTTTTTTAATTTAATTTTGTTGTTATGCCCTCATTCTAGGATGTTTTTCTGAGGAATACATAAAATATCAAAAATATCCCATTAAAATTGGGTGATAGGGAACAAAAATAAAATGTTGTGGGCTCAAGGAGCCCCCCCCCTTGGTACCTCTAGGGTTAATATAAGTCGTTTGTATATTTACAACATGAGGGGGAAAAAATAAATCCATAGATAACCTATAAATAGTTAAACTGGAAGGAGGCAAAACATATATAACACGTACATTTCTTGCTATATATAACTTTCATAATGGTAAATAATAGCTTTCATATCTCATAAAATAATCCATTATTTATTAAATACTTAAAAACGTCATCTATAAATTGGCTACTGTCGGCTAGTAGTTCTATGACAATAACCACCCCTATGACAATAGGTCAAGCGTCTAGACGAGAGTATCATGACGTTAAAGGTCCTCACACAATGGAGACTCTGGGGTCACTAGTAGCTTAATAAATTGTGTAGTGGCGTAGGCCTTATTCGTTCAAACCTATGACATTCAAACTTACCCTCCGAAAATATAGATTTCGGACGCTAGTTATAAGTAAAGGTCAAAGAAGAAAATCGTTGGTTCAACAGCCGTGAAGTTACTTCTTGGCGCATTTCCTGAAAATTATTTCGGAATGGCAAACAATTACCAACCGTGTTCACAAGGTTCAGTATTAGATCCATTAGTATTTTTTAGCAGATTTCCCCTAAGGGAAATCAGCTATTCATGTCGTACTCATGACGCGAGTTTTGAAACAATTCCTCAAATGTCCATCGACTCTACCCAGGAGATGACGAAAATGAAGTCCGCTCAAAATTATATATATATATATATATATATATTTGTCTGTTAACGCTCTAGCGATCGCAATATTTGTTTGATTGTTACCAAACTCCATATTTCATCGATTTATGTAAAAAGGAAGATCTAGTTCGTCAATGGCTGAAATCGGACAAGTCGGGGTTTAGAGTGGGGGATTTTGAAAATTCGAAATATCTCCGGTACTATAAGTCAGATCGAAAAATTATACAGAATCAATCTTGTTGAAAAGTAAATGATCTATAAATATTGTTTTATGCATTTTTTCTGCATCACGAATATTAACCGAGATATTTGGATTCTATAGTTTTCAGTCTTTAGCAAACCCCCACTTTTACTCATGTTAAACTAACAATACTCGGTTTTGTAATAAACCATATTTTTCGAACCTTAAATACCAAATATTGTTTTCAGGAGAACTTTATTATACGACATACATGCAAATATGTTCTGGTGCCCACCCCCCGTCTTAAGTTCTTGGACTACTTAAATTTGATTGAGTGAGATAAAAATTCTTATGATTCATTATAAATTACAGTACTAGATATAGTAAATAGTTTTAATCAAATTAATAAGTTATATTCAGATATATTTCAGTAATTGTTTTTCTTTCCGGTGAGTTGGCAGACCTGTTTGTTTACATTTTGGACGATTACCGCCTGGAGGGGAAAGATTTCTTTTTACCGTTTATATTTACTCACTTATTCTTCATGGTGGTGTTGTGTTACCAGTAAGGCGACTTTTTAAGGAGTCAAAAATTATGACTTTTCCCTCAATAAATATGTACCAAACAATATAGTTTGAGAAACAAAACAAGAAACTTGCTTTATTAAAAAGCCTTGAATATAACAATATATCACTTTGGAAAATCTGATTTCTGGAGTATGCATAATATAACATGATTCAATTATTCTCACAAATATTGAAGCACTGTTTGTTGACAAATTATCATGTAAGGTTATTATAGGGTTATATGCCGACCCGATATTTATGTAAATATATTCAATACAGGGTCGAACAGTTTCAGGATTATTACCAGCTGGTTCAAGCCACTTGGTCTACAGAAATTGCACTATCTCCAATACTTGACTACTACTCCATCTTTACGTTTTTGACCACGCGTCCTCTCTGTTCCTTTCTATTTTTTTTTTTTTTAATTTTAATTTTATACTTCTTGACTGTATAGCTCCACCCCCTCCGCGTGTAATTCAAATGCTTGCACGAAACGGATTACGTACTTTGGTAACTCTCTTACCTCTATTTGGCTATTTAGGAGTTAATTATAGAGTATGAACTAAATTCCTTGGTGACGATCGGTCTCATTCTTCCTCAGCTGAAGTTCATTGCTAGCTGAGTCCCGCCAGGTTCAAGAAACCCATAATCGAATATAACATTATCATTAAACCACTGTAAACCATTAAGATGATTGAGATGACACTCTCAGCCCGGTCTGATCGAGTACGCAGATGTAAGAAAGTGAGGTAAATTAGATCCGTAAAAGATAAAAAATCATGTAAAGAATTTTCCTCTACTAATAACATTCAGTTGCAATTTTCTCGAATGATCTAAAATATTGTTAACACTCCAGTAGTCGCGCACAGCTTTGCTACAAAAGTAGTCGAGCTGTATCTGTCAGATCGTGGTATGAATTAAATGGGCCTCAGATAAAAAAAAAAAAAAAAAAAAAAAAAAAAAATGTCAGATCGCATTTCAATCCCAGTAATAGTATAACCTTAAACTGCAACATGTGAAAGGAAATTAAAGTAAAATACTATTACTTACGAATAAATTTATTTTATGACAAAAAACATTAATTAAAATAACAGAAATGATAGAAAACAAGTATTATATACCTACATACAAAATCAGGCCTCCATATGGACATAGCAGGCTTCTTTCTTTGTAGATTCATTACTTTTTATTTTTCTTAGTTTATATTTCCGAATTACCTTGTCTTTCTTCAATTTTTTCTTCTTCAACTGTATCCAGGTCTTCATCTCCTATTTCATATCATTCTACAGCAGGAGGAATGTGATTTTCACCACCACTTTCTTCATTCACATCGACCTCAAATAATAGTCTTTGAATTTTCTTCAAACTTCATCGTTTGTAATGCCATAAAAAATGGACGGCGAAGACATTTTTGTTCTGGATCGAATAAAATTGAAAATTTAAAATCACAAGTGCAAATTAATAAATTTTGTATTATTTTAAATCAAAAGTGGTCGCACTGTATCTCACAGATCTTCTCCCTCCAGGTTAACAAAATAAATTAACTATCATTATTATTGCTATAAAATGTTTTAATTTACTTAGTTAATTTAGTGTTTAATTAACTTAGTTAATGTTTTAATGTATTGTTTTAGATCGATTTACAATGGAGGAAAATAATTATAAAATAAACACAAATACTTACAAGAAAGGTATCTAGGATATCGATCTTAATCTGACGACTCTATGTTAAATGCTTGAAGGTCTTTACTAGTCTGTCTATGCTCGGGACCCCCTTCTAGCAAGATAGGAAGCACGGCACCAGTCCCTTCGCAAAGGGTGTCTGCCAATAGAATATGAAAGCTATCAGCGATCTCACAGATCAGGCGCGACTACTGGAGTGTTAAATATGGCAAATATACTTTTGGGCTTAGTGATCTCAGAGTTTATTCTCTTACACTTATGTTATTTTAATAATGAGTACTTACTACAAAAATTTCAGTAAGACGAGAAAATGTCCGAACTGGTATTTCTGGCAACCTGCAAAAAGAAATAAAATATAATATGAATAAAAGTGAAAGTTGTTAAAGTATTTATTTTAGTAACGCCTTTGTAATTATAAGCAAAGCACACGTATATATATTATAAATATATTGGTGTGTTCATTAACTGATACTATATAATGTCCTTTATTGTCTTTGAAGAACGCAAATTATTGAAACAACATTTGGGCTATTAATTTACTGTTTTGAATCTTTTGGTTTCGTTTAAACCAGGTATGGGCAACCTTTGACATGTTGTGGGCCAAACTTTAGAGTGCAAATGCGTTTGCGGGCCGCTTTTAAAAGTAGTGCATTTTAAAGTAGTGTTCATAATTCTTAACGATAGTTATGAGACATGAAATTATACGACAATGTAATTATAATACAATTTATTAAAATAGCAACATGAAATGAAAAAAAAAATAGGTACAACATTATAATTAAATCGTAAAGTTTGGAATTGTTACAAACAACAAAAGTGAACTAGCGACACCGAAATCAATGGGACACTTGAGCTTGAATTTGGGAAACTAATCCATCAATGTTTGCATTAATTCCACTGATACAAAGACGAAAATAATTCCAAATTATCGTCAGGCAGCCTTGTATGATGTTTTGATTTATTAACTTTCATCATTGAAAAGAATTATTCGCATTTATAAGTACTGCCAAACGCACAAATCTCCCCTCATTTTCCTCATTTGGAGTAAGTAGTGTAATATTTTTGTTTAATTGGGTTTATCAAAATGTCTCGCTGGCCGGATCAAACCTTACCGCGGGCCGGTGGTTGCCCACATATGCTTTAAACCATTCCATGTACTTAGACTTATTATCTACAACAATGAAAGTTATGTGCGGGCTAAAGCATGCTGTCTGTGGCCAGTGAGCGATTTCAGTGACTATGGGTGAAATTTATTCATTTTTTACGTGTGCTTTTGCTCATGATTTAATTTCTAGTCTAATTTAAACATTTATGGACGTTAAACTAAATAAACGGTGTAACCCACAAATACCCATTTCTTTATATTTTTTGTGTTTTTTGTTACTTCATTATATTGTTTGTATATCCTATCATTTTTGTACTTCTTTCAGGCGCCATTCAGGGATAAAACATTAGTGGTGTAACTTGTAGATAACTATTTTGAAATTAATTGAGTGCAAAATTGGTGTAACCCACTATGGATTCATTTGTCTAGACATTTTTGTAATACTACCTTAAAAAGTTACATTATTTACTAATGTCAGTAAAGAAAGAAGTTGTACTTTGCATTCCATGTTTGTAGCAAAATGTGAAATAAATGTTGTTTATTCTCTTTAATACATACTGTTTATTTAATTTAAATAGTGTTATTTCCACCATATTTCTTAAAACTATGGCAATGTAGGTTACTTCATTCTTGCAGTAAATACATATTTTGTTCATAGAGAGCAACAATGACGTATAAAAATACAAAAATGTGGAATACACCAATAAAGTTTCAAATTTTTCTTGGGGGAAAAATGGTGTAACCCACAATTTTGGAACTGAAAATGGAATTTTTAAGTTCATATACACAGCAAATATTTGCATTTACTAATATCACTCCAAGTTCAAAGAACAATTTTTGTAGCCGTGATAGTTAATTTATACGGTTTCTTTAACTTTTCTCCTTCTTTCTAAAAAAAAAGGAAACTTGTGGGTTACACCGTTTCTGCACCAAACCCCTCAATTATTCGTTTATTTTCGGTTGAAATACGTATAGTGAGAATATATGTGTAAGGATATATGTGTATAAATGTATATGTCTAAGGAGTACAAATAACTACTAATGACACAGATATACTCCAACTAGCCAGACCATATATGAATGTTTAACATTATAGTTTAAAAGTCCGTCACGCGTGGGCTGCGTAAACTAAGCAGATTTTCCAAGTGAAGTTTTACAATAGAGAAATCTGCATACTGGTAACAGAACACCACCGTGATTAAATAGAAACGGTAATGAGAAACCTTTCAGTTAATTAAAATAAATTCCCAACTGAAACGGCTACTGAATTGTAAGAATAATTTATATTTTAATAACTCAAATTTCAGTAGTCCAAGAACTAAAGAAGGGGGGAGTGGCGGATAAACAGAACGTATTTGCATAAATCTCACAAAGTAACAAAGGTAAGCTAAAGTTAGAAACGACAGGTAAGGTTAGAAGAAGCTTCCACCTGAGCCGAGGAGTTACGAAAACGACCGACCTAATCCGAACTATACCCGACCACGTGTCCTACTGACTTCATAAAAATGCAAATATCTCGGTTAATATTCAAGATACAGAATAAATGTATATAACAATATTTATAGTACATTTAATTTTTAATAATGGTTCTATACAATTTTTCGATCCGATGTATAATAACGGAGATATTTCGAATTTTCGATAATCCCCCTCTAAACCCCTCTCCCTCGAGTCCGATTTCAGCCACTAACGAACTTGATCTGTCTTTTTACATAAAACGGTTAAATATCGAACGATCAAACAAAAATTGCCACCGCTAGTGTTAACAGAAAAATATGTACATATATATAATTTTGAACGGGCCTCATTTTCGTCATCTCCTGGGTAGGATCGATGGACATTTGAAGACATTTTTCGAAAATTGCGTCATGAGTACGACCTCAATATCTGATTTCCCTTAAGGGAAATCTGCTAAAAAATGGGAATCAAAGCTGGGTTGTTTTCACTATGAGAGAGAGTTAATTCATCACGAACGTCTGCTCTGAGCACAAGCAGAAGAAAAGCCCTTCCTAGAAGCCGAGTCTTTGACCAAATAACACAAATCACAAAGCGCAAGAATTATCCAAGCACTTTTGCTATTGTTAGCAGAATATTGAGCGAAAGGTAGAGTACTAGAAGGCGCACTGCCGAATAGGAGATTAAGACGGGCTAGAGGCCTCTGCGAAATGGTAGAGAGTTCATTAGCAGAAGCTGATGTAATGAAAGCCAGAATCCAGTTTGAGTTTGGCGCGAAGACTTTGCCGCCGTAATTGGCGCCAAAGAGGATCAAACTCTCATCTCGCCATTTCCATTCCATATTCGCCAATCATCTCGCCGCCCTTAGTTTATCCAGTGGTCCATTATCCTCCCTATCAACCTACCCTTCTACTCAGTTGGACTTCATTCATTCCTCTTCTAGTTGCTTTTAGTTCTTGTCACTCTTCTACCAGTCATTAACACACTAATTGTAATTATTGGCAGCAAATGAAACATTTGATCGATGACTTGTGACCTTCGATCAATTCCTATAAATACTCTAAACATGCGTATGTAAGTGCCTAAAAGCAAAGTCTTGTACCTGATTCACCAATCAGAAGTACCGTCATTTTTCATATTCAATGAAATGTGGGTTGTCCCCTGAATGATACAGGGCTGCGTAAACTAAGCAGATTTTCCACGTGAATTTTTACAGTTAGGGGAACGGCCAAAGTAGCTTTTGGCGGAAACTCACTACTAGCACCGAAGTTAGCCGATCTCATCTCTACCATTATCCAAACACACTTAACAAAAATACAAACATCTCGGTAAACCCTAGAAGTACCAGGGGGGGGCTCCTTGACGCGCAACTTTTTGTTTTTGTTCCCTATCATCCAGTTTTAATGGGATATGTATGTTATGTATTCCTCAGAAATGCATCCTAGAATGAGGGCATAACAACAAAATGAAATAAAAAAAAGTCTATATTGTGAAAAAGTTTTTTTATTTTTTTTGACGTATGGGCTCGAGGAGCCCCCCCCCCCCCTTGGTAATGCAAGGGGTAGTTATACACTTAAGTACCGAGGTGGGCTCCTCGAGCCCACTGATATTTAATACTACTTTTAACTAGTAATTCAAGTGTTATTAATTATATTGCTATTTTTATACACTGATCCAAAATCAAACAAACCCCCTGAACACTTCAATCGTATATAACCCGAACTAGACCAACTAGAAATTTACTGCTCCTATCCTCTCAACATCAAGACCCTCATATTGACCCCTAAAATCCTAAGAAAAAATCAGACTTAAATCTATTTTATAATGATGCTAAGGGAGGAATAGATACAATCGATTCCATGGTGAGACAATATTCTTGTAAAAGGGGGACAAGAAGTTGGTTATTATCTCTTTTCTACTCCCTCTTGGACATAACAGCCCTCAATTCTCATACAGCATTTACTCTTAAAAACACAACATGGAGAAGAAATAATGCTGGCCGAAGAAAGTTCTTTTTATTTGAGCTATCTGAGGGTTTATTAAAATTGTGCCTTGCTGAAAGGAGTGAAAATCTTGTGGGCATTCCTAGATCTTCAGTGAAGCCCATGGAGCATGTTCTAGGACGAGAACTGACTTATACAAATCTAAGTAGCGTTGCTTCAAACGTTCAGTGTGTAACAACCACAAAGGAAAAAAAAAATTATTGTGCAAAAGCACCGATAATTGTAATTACAAATCTGATAATTAGATTTTCTTAATTTATTATTCTATTATAATGTTATAATAACTTAGATATAGATAACTTTTTATTCTAACAATGTTATGTTCCTCTACTAGAATAAAATTATTTTTAATTTAAAGTCATCCTTTTTCCCCATCCGAACTTTTATTTTATATTTTATTTATTTTTTTATTTTTTTTTTTTCACAGTTGTCATAAAGACGTTCATTAAACATAGAAATACAAATTTTAAAAAAATAAAAGGTTTTTAAGGTTGTGGGCTCAAGGAGCCCCCCCCCCCCCTTGGTAATCCATGCAACCTGGGAGAGGTCGGTAGGTTAAAATTCAAGATAGAGAATAAATGTATATATCAATATTTATAGTAAATTTAATTAGCAATAAGATTCATTCTACACAATTTTTCGATCCGACTTATAGTAATGGAGATATTTTGAATTTTCGCCAATCCTCCCCTCTAAAGCCTCCCCCCACTGGTCCGATTTCAGCCTTAATCTTAATTTTTACATAAAACGTTTAACGTCGATAGTTTGGTAACGATCAAGCAAAAATTGCGATCACTAGAGCGTTAACAGATATATATATATATATATATATATATATATATATATATATATATATATATATATCTATATATATATAAAATTGTAACCTCTGTCTGTACATTGATTTTTTTCGCGAAATTTCACGATAACTTTTCGTTTCACATGTCATAGACACCATAACTACATTTTGTTTCTTTCGTGTCTGTTTGTTTGTTTGTTTGTTTGTTTGTTTATTTGTTTGTTTGTTTGTTACCTTTTCACGCATAAACGGCTGAACCGAATTTTATGAAACTTGGTATGTATATTACAACTAGCCCAACTTAGACTTTAGGCTATATTAATATTCTCTAAGACGATCAGGAGTGGGGGTTATAAGGGAGGCCTGAAATTAAAAATAGCGATATTTCGATTCCTATTGCTTTTTCAGCAAATATGCACATAACAAAAGTTGTTTATTTTGTAATTTAAAGTAACTTTTGTTATATGCACTTTTGACGTATACGGAAGCATAAATGAGTTATACGCTATAAACTAAAGCGGGAGTCCACAATTTTATTTGGCACTAAAGACTAAACCGAATTAAACCAAACTCGGTATGTAAATTATTACTAACGCCTTCATTATAATAAGCTATACTAACATTTCTAGGGACGGGCAGGAGTGGGGGTTATAAGGGAGGCCTGAATTTAAAAATAGCGATATTTCGTTTCCTATTGCTTTTTCGGCAAATATGAACATAACAAAAGTAGTTTATTTTTCTATTTAAAGTAACTTTTGTTTTATTCACTTTTGTCGTATAGAAAAGTATAAACGAGATATACACTAAAATCTAAAGCGGGTGCCAACAATTTTGTTGGTCAATAACGATTGAACCGAACTTAGCAAAACTCGGTGTGTGAATTAGCATTAATTCTTCCATGATTATAAGCTATATTAAAAATTTTAGGTTCAAAGGGGAGTGGGGATTATAAGAGAGGCTATTTTCTATTTGTTTTTCGGCAAACATGCACATAACAAAAGTGGTTTACTTTGTTATTTAGAGTAACTTATGTGTGCATTCACTTTTGTCGTAAAATGAAGTAAACACGGGATATACGCTAAACGGGAGTCAATAATTATATTAGTACTCATTTAAGGGGTTTTAATAAATGAATACTATGACAAATGATGTTATGTTTTCGTCTTATATGATAGTTCAAAGTATGATTCGGATTAGTGAGGTATAAATCTTCGTCACCCCTTTCTCATTTATTTATTTTTCCTAGAAAATAGCTTTGTTATTTATTTCCAATAGAAATATAAACTATGAGCATTTCCATTATTTGATTTGTATAATGTACCTTGATGTTATTGAAACAAATATGTGCTATCATAATAATTAAACGTTAATGGTAATGTCATTATGACAAAAAACAATATGCATTTAAACAATATGCGTATATGATATGATATTTTCAGGGTACCTCTATTATTTAATTCCATCCAGTAGATAAATTATTAAAATAATGTTTTGAATCAATAATTTAAGTAGAAGAATTTTGAGAAGTCTCATGCGGGAGCGGAAGATGAATGGAGCCTTACTAGATAATTGAGTTTACTAATTTCCCGTCTGGCATTACTGAAAGTAGTTTCCAGTGTGATTCACTACTACAAATATAATCTTACGTGCAAAAACTTTGCCTAATATTATATGAGCTCGGATTGGCTTTTGAAAGGAAATATGTTCATTATAGAAGATATTTATTTGCAATAAATGCTACCCATGATTATGGTTTGAATTACGAGTATTGAAAAAAGGTGAGTCAAAAAGTGTAAAGGGATAGATTAGGAACATATTTTCATTTATTCTTCAAAACTAAAATTTCTATTATATCAATCCCCTGAAGTTACCCTTCAGGGTTGGCTATTTCGGAAAACCATTACGTCTTGGATGGAAGTGTAATTGTACACATTGAAGTCTTGCTATCAAAATACCATCATTAGTAAGTCAACAATGATTTCCCGGGCATCGCCGGGTACCTTAGCTAGTATATATATATAATTGTAACCTCTGTCTGTACATTGATTTTTTTCGCGAAATTTCACGATAACTTTTCGTTTCACATGTCATAGACACCATATCTGCATTTTGTTTCTTTCGTGTATGTTTGTTTGTTTGTTACCTTTTCACGCATAAACGGCTGAACCGAATTTTATGAAACTTGGTATGTATATTACTACTAACCCAACTTAGACTTCAGGCTATATTAATTTTCTCTGAGGCGAACAGGAGTGGGAGTTATAAGGGAAGCCTGAAATTAAAAATAGCGATATTTCGTTTTCTATTGGTTCTTCGGCAAATATGCACATAACAAAAGTTGTTTATTTTATTATTTAGAGTAACTTTTGTTATATACACTTTTGTCGTATACCGAAGTTTAAAAGCGTTATACGCTAAAAATTATAGCGGGAGTCAACAATATTATTTGCCAAAAAAGACTCAACCGAACTAAATAAAACTGGGTATGTGTATTAGCAGTGAGGCCTTCATTATAATAAGCCATACCAACATTTCTAAGGACGTGCAGGAGTGGGGGTTATAAGGAAAGCCTGAAATTAAAAATAGCGATATTTTGTTTCCTATTGGTTTTTCCGCAAATATAAACATAACAAAAGTTGTTTATTTTGTTATTTGGAGTAACTTTTGTTATATACACTTTTGTCGTATACCTAAGTATAAATGAGTTATACGTTAAAACTTTAGCGGGAGCCAACAATGTTATTGGGCACTAACGGCTGAACCGAACTTAACAAAGCTCGGTATGTCAATTAGCATTAATTCTTCCATAATTATAAGTTATATTAAAATTTTTAGGTTCGAACGGGAGGGGGGTTATAAGGGAGGCCTGAAATAAAAATTCACCATATTTACATGTATAAGAGACGGGAAATATAAAAATATCGAAGACAGTGAAGCCTTATCGAACAAATATTCTATTATTAGCAAATCCACGGCAACGACGGGTATCAATCCTAAACACTGGGACGGGTAAATGTCAAAATATTGTGCAATGTAAAGCCTGCTAAAAAATACTATCAACATTCAGCCTCAAATGAATTCCCGGGAGAAGCCGGGTATCTGAGATATTATATATATATATATATATATATATATATATATATATATATATATATATATATATATATATATATATAAGGTAGAATCGATGGACATTTGAACAAAAGTTTTGAAAATTGCGTCATGAGTACGCTGATTTCTCTTAAGAGAAATCTGCTGGAAAGAGTACCCCTCCAAGCGAAAATCGTGAGGGAGTTATCTGTAGTAGACAGCATAAGCTAAATAATGGTAAAGATTAAAGTTAGATTGGAAATAACAACTTAGTGAACCTTGAATCTTGAGCAGCTGACACAGATAAGAAAGAAATTGACAAAAAGAAACCACAGGAATAAGCAGTAGATCATTTATTTTTTATATTAAGCCACAGAAATTAGAACAATTGAACTGAATTAAGTATATGGTTAGTTACTTTACAAAAATGGGGTGACATAAATAAAAACATTTGTCCACACCAGAGAACGAAAATTAAATTCTATAGAGTTCTGTAATTCATATAATATTAAGCAAGGGAAATAAAGTTATAAAGGGTCATGAATTAAGAAAACAGTCTGCCCACAGAGAAGCTTTTTTCTTCCGTAAATCTTTGAACACTTCCATGAAATTCTGGTATCAAGAATGGTCCCTTCAAATACAGACCATGGCAACTAGTAGTTCAAATTCACATCCATCACATTTTATACATGAGAATTTTCCTGATTTTCCTGTGAGAGGGGTTTCAGAAGAGATCAATCGCCAGACGCCTGTCATACATGTACCAGAATAGTTTGGTTGTGGAACTGGTAAACTTTTCAGTTCCACCCTTGCAAGATTTCTCCTCTAGTGGTGGGAATGGAATCTGTATATAATTTTAGACTTACCCTACAGTATATATCAATTCATAGGAAATGGTTTACATGCACTTCCTCTGTCAATACGCTAGTGGTTCACTAGCCAGAATGACCCTGGCATACCAATACCCTGGCAACCAATCTCCGTTTTAGGTAGATGAAAGAAATGGCTACGCTTCCACTAAAACAATTTATTGAAACGACAGAGAGGTTTCGATGCAGTGCTTCGTCATCATCTGGCCTACTTCCAAGAGCCGTCAGGTCAACGGAGTCTTAGTCATGACGGAATTTTCGAAATTTTTCTTCAAATGTCCATCGATCCTACCTAGTAGATGACGAAAATGAGGTCCGTTCATAACTGTATGTATATATATATATATATATATATATATATATATATATATATATATATATATATATATATATATATATATATATATATATATTTGTCTGTTCGCAATTTTTGTTTGATCGTTACCAAACTCGATATTTAGTCGTTTTATGTAAAAAGAAAGATCAAGTTCGTTAACGGACAAGTGAAAGGGGGAGTTTAGAGGGGAGGATTTTCGAAAATTCAAAATATCTCCGTTACTATACGTCGGATCGAAAAATTGTACGAAATCAATCTTATTACAAATTAAATTTACTATAAATATTGTTATATACATTTATTCTCTATCTTGAATATTAACCGAGATATTTGCATTTTTATTAAATCTAAGCGGCTAACGGACGAAGTGACTTTCCCGCCAAAAGCTAGTTCAGCCGTTTCATTAACTGCTCGGCTCTCGTGAAATTTCTCTATTACTAAACTTCACGTGGGAAATCTGCTTAGTTTACGCAGCCCCTGCGTGACGGACTTAATTTTTTTCTTGTCTTACTTATCCGTAATCGGAGTTCCGGAGGTTATATTTTAATTGTCAGTCCTAATTCAACGCTTCTTCTCATAAGTTTTTTTCACAACAAGTGATTATCCCGGGATGTCTACATCCAAACTTAAATACCTCATATTTTTTACTTACTGTCTTTACTAATGAGAAAAACGGGATCGAACATAAGATATGATTGGTATTTGGCGTCATCTGCGTGTCATTTCAGTACTAGAACTTCAGTTCCTTAAGTGGTTGCCCATTCAGAATATATGCACCTGTCGATGCAAATTTCGAGGGGAAAAGTTCATAGTTTAAGCAATATGTGACGGACATTACACAATTCTATTCAACGAATGGACAAATGTATAAGAAATATATTTGTTTGGTAACTATCAACCAAAAAAAATTATTGTTGTATAATGTTCTTAATTGACAATTGAATTGAATAGGCAACTAATTAGTCCTAGTTAGATAATGAATTTGAATTTTTTACGATGGTTTCTTGCTCCTATCGGTTAGCGGACTTATTCAGACTCATTTGAAAAAAAAATGGAAATATTTCTCATTTTATGGAAGCATTATGTACCATGATTGGCCTTCTTATACCTAGAGAGAATCACTTTATTGTACAAATTTATATACAGTTTGTGGGGCTACTCAATTACATTGACATTCTGAAGTACACAGTAACTGAAATCAATCCCTAGGACAACAGTAAAACAATTCATATTGTATTTAGTCAGCTCAATAACTAAAATATTAACTAAAATAAATACAGTCAGCAACCTTAAAGGTGAACGTCACTAGATATAATTTAGAAACTTTATTATTGTAATAACATGATCCGTCGATCATAAGATCACTGGTCAAAGCTAAAATTAAAATATATCGTGGGAAATAATCCTTAAAGTATCAATAATGATACCCTCGACCAAGGTTTGAAGAACCTTCTTATTTATTCCCACCTCCTCCAAAAATGTCTGGGTACGCTTAGGGACCGTTCCTCGGGCACCGAACCAAAAGCCTATCACCAGAAAGTCCTGCTTCCCAAATGAACCCTGAATATTTTCGAGTAAAATTTAGTAAATTTCTCGTAAATAGACGAACAGAAAGTCTTTCTAGACCATGGGGCTGATATTGTACTCTTGTTGGAGTAAAGAACGTAAAATGTAGATTTATAATAAATTGTGATGGAAAAATTGTGTTTCTATAAATTCTGACCCACCGTCTAAGTCACATGTGTGCATCCACCGGCCCGCGGCAAAGTTTGATACGACCCACAAGGTATTTTCGAAAACCCAATAGACCAAAAATACCACACTACTTATTCCAAATGAGGTATATGAGGAGAGATTTGTGCGTTTGGCAGTACTTATAAGTGCGAACAGTTCTTTTCAATGATGAAAGTTAATAAATCAAAACATCCAAAAGGCTGACTGACGATAATTTGGAAATTTTTTTTCGCCTTTGTAACAGTGAAATTTCTTTTTTTCAAGTTTTTTTGAATTGGGAAATCAAAAATTTCCCACATTCAAGCTCAAGTGTCTCATTGATTTTGGTGTCGCCAACTAACTTTTGTTGTTTTTAATAATACCAAATTTTACGATGTAATTATTATAATGGTGTGCCTATTTTATTCATTTCATTTTGGTGTTTTAATAAAATTTATTATAATCAAATAGTAGTATAATTTCATGTCTGATAAAAAATTATTAGAAATTATGAACACTACTTTAAAAAGCAAAACTTTTAAAATCTGCCCGCGAACATATTTGCACATTTAAGTTTGGCCCGCAACATGTCAAAGTTTTCCCATGCCTGGTCTAAGTAATAAGAGATTTTCGTTGTTGAGTCTTTATGAAACATAAAATTAATAGAACATTGACAAATTTTTGATCAACACTAAAGTTGGCCACGTTATGATTTGGTCCGTTATGGCTATGGTGGAAATGAAAGTTCCTGTGCCTTCGAAAGTAAACCTTCTGTTTAGAGTTCTGACACTTATGGTATACGAAACTGTAACCAATCACTCAAAATCCACATTTATTATAGCGATTTACATCCTTTATCATGTAACCCAAATGGTAAAAATTACTCCAATTTATTAAATATACTAGTAGTTAATAAAAATTCATAGCTGCTGCTGGGCGACAACATTAGCAGACAATAAAATAGGAAATAAAAACTATGAAAACAAAGAAAATTGTTGAACACAGAAAGTTATGGAAAGGAAACAGAAACAGAACGTGAATAACTGATAAAAAAATAAAAAACGAAACAAAAACGTAATGGTAAATTCAAAAAACAAAATATTTTATAAAAGTACAATTACTAATAATTTATAAAAAAGGATTTATTTAAAAGTATGTAAAATCTTAAGCAAGCATTTAGAATTTCACACCTGCACACACACACACACACACACACACACACACACACACACACACACACACACACACTCACACACACACAACACACACACACACACACACACACACACACACATATAAGCACGCACTCACCCACACATACGAATGTACACTCAAGATAGTACTAAATTTAATTGTGTATTACATTGTGTCAGAATTAAATCTCAATGACTATATTTCTCTGGAAATAAGAAGTAGGGTACTATATAAGTTTGTAAATGTGTGCTTGTTTTAATAAGATAACAAAGAGTCTAGATATGTACTTTCGTTGTTCAGAAGTTCGTTCAAATTGTAAGGTTATATCGTCTTTAGCAGTCAGTAAGTAAGTGTTTTATAGTTAGTAGTCTATTACATAGTTTGCAGTACCGCTCGTAATTAATTTTACTGCTATGAAACATGAGGAAATGGTTATAAACTTTTGTTGGTTAAAAAGAAAAAAAAAAAAAAAAACCCTGAGGCACCTAGGTTGGATAAAACAGGTGTATAGGAGGAAGGATCCAATATGCCCGTAAGGAAAAGAGCAGAGCAGCTGGCTCATCCAAGTGGCTTATCCACATAACTCGCACGTGCGGTCTCAGCTATTCTCCTTACGCTTTTTTATGAATCCTAGCAAAGAGGCAGATACACAAAAAGTTTATATTTTTCCATTACAAATACACGCGAATAAAACATCTATAACGTTTTCTTACTTTGTTTATATTTTATTTTATAAATGTGTATTGTCTAGAGTTATGACTGCTTTGTAGTTTCTGGCGAGAGAAAACTTATTTACTCTGGATTTGTGCTGGCTGGTGGAGGTCCATCATCAACGGAAGGATCAAAAAGGTCAAACACCTCCAATCTTAATGATTAAGAGTGGAGGTGTTTGACCTTTTTGATCCTTCCGTTGAAAACTTATTTAAGTTGAAAAAGAAAAGAAATTGTGAAGAGAAACTTTTGAGAGAGTTGACTAGTGACGTGCTAACAAATATTTGGATGTTTTTAAATTTTCCAGAAAATCGCACTGATTTAAGCATATTTCCCTTAAGGGAAATCAGCTATTGAGGTCGTGCTCATGAAGCAATTTTCGAAAAATTTTCTTCAAATGTCCATTGAACCTACCCAGGAGATGACGAAAATAAGGCCCGTTCAAAATTATATATATATATATATATACATATATTTGTCTGTTGTCGCTCTAGCAGTCGCAATTATTGTTTAATCGTTATCGGTACATTTGGTGGAAAAGTTAATGGCTGAAATCGAACCTGAGGGAAGGGGGTTGGTTTTGAGAGGAGGATTTCCGAAAATTCGAAATATCTTCGTTACTATACGTCGGATCGAAAAATTGTATTGAATCGATCTTATTGGCAATTAAATTCACTATAAATATTATAATAATTATATTATAAATGTATATAATTTATTCTGTATCTTGAATATTAACCTAGATATTTGCATTTTTATTAAATGTGGGCGGATAACGGACGAGAATGAGTATCCCGCCAAAAGCGAGTTCAGTCATTTTCGTACCTTTTCGGCTCTTGTGAAATTTCTCTATTGTAAAACTTCATGTGGGAAATCTGCTTAGTTTACGCAGCACCTGCGTGACGGACTTTTTATATCGTGTTGTTTGCTCTTATATATAACTCACACCATGAACTCATTGCGATCACGAATGCCTAACACTAGTGTACTCTGCTATTTTTTTTACGGCAGCTTTTATATTTATTCGTTTGCCGGGCCAATTCGTTGACTCCATAAGGAGTCTGAATGAGTATTTTTCTTGCAAAATTTGTTGAGTTTCCTTACTGATTGCGTGGCTGTGTTACTTCTGTTTAATATAGCTTAGGCTCCTAGAATATTCAGATTCGGAACGTATTGACGTGAGGCTAAAGTATCACGGTATTGTAATAAAAAAATACGAAAATCCAAGAAGGGAGCCAAAGAAGGATCCTTGGAGAAATACCTTTAAGGGAAAGTATATGAGCCCGTCTTGCTGTGACAGGAAGACACGGGGTCCTGTCATTTTAACAGAAAACACATTTCCAATTTCTTTGTTCCATAAGTTTTGGTTTCTGGAAACTGAATTTAAAAAAATAAATTGGGATAATGGTCTAGCAAGAAGAGTAGGTAACAAGGGACAAATTGGAGATCCTCCTTTTAGAAGCCTTTCTAGAAAATTAAAGTGATATCTTATAAATAAAACTCCATCACGCAGGGGCAGAGTAAAGTAAGCAGATTTTCCACGTGAATTTTTACATTAGATAAATGAACATACCGGTAACACTTAACACCACAATTAATATTAAGTGAATAAATACAAACAGTAACGAGAAGTGTTTCAGTAAATTTATATTTTAAATTACCTCTATAACGGAATTGTAAACAAACAGGTCAGCCAGAGAGCTCAGAGCTGAGAAAATATTCTTCAACGAAATGGAAAACAATTAGTGAAATATATCTGAATACAACATATTAATTTAAAACTGTTTAGTACTGTAATGTATAATGATTCAGAATAATATTTATCTAAATTACTGAAAGTTTAGTAATCCAAGAACTAAATACGGGAGAGCGGTAGTCAACAGGACATATATGCTTGTATATTTGGTATTTGAGCTTGGACAAAATGGTTTATTATATAACAGAGTATTTTTATTGTGAAGTGAGTTGAAATTGGTGTTTGCTGAAGGCTGAAAAAAATACAAATAAATGGGTTAATATTCAGGATAGAGAACAAATGTTTATAACAATACTGGTTCACAGCCGTTTCCGAAACTAATTTCAAGGTATAGTCATTTGTGACTGTAAGAGGTTAGTTTTAAGATGCAATTCCAGTGCGTTGCCATGCTTGGGATGACTTCGTTTCGATCATTCGGATCTCTTCAGCTAGGCGTGTGAAAATACGTGAGCTTTCGCTCTGAGTGCTAGCTTAGGACAAAGTTCAGTACTCGGAAAAATTTAAGACTGTGTGACAAACAGTTCGTATGATATAAGGATGGAAGTGTAGATGAACATACGAACTAAACGTCGTATAGTCTAGTGCAAATAACAATATTTAGAGTACATGCACTTTGCAATAAAATAATTAAATTATTTATTAACGTCCACTTTTTGCAAATAAGGCTAATTGGGGCGGGACTAAGGATTTTATTTAGTGAATTCCGTTACTAAATAAACTCCTATTGCACAGGGCGGGAATCGAACTCGCCACTCTAGGTTTAACATGTGAGATGAAGGTCGAGCTTTAACTCACATGGCTATCCTGAGCCTGATTTATTATATACAATAAGAGTGGTTTTATACAATTATTCAGTTCGACTTAATATAACGAAGATATTTGGAATTTTCTCCCCTCTAAACCTCCTCCCATTTGTCCGGTTTCTGTCTTATGTCTATATATACACTCAACCGCAAAAAAAACCGGACACTTCATTTTTGTCGTATTAAAAGCTAATTTTCAGCAATTTTCTTTATGTGGGTATTCTAGTTATTACAGAGAATTTAGAGTCTAAGCCCATTGAGCTAATCCCTTCAGGATTAGTAAACAATTAGATAAAACTCAGATTAGATTTATTTGTCGTGAAGTTGATCTATTCTAAACTGTAAGTAGTTTTTCGCATATTTAAACATCTTTAATTATTAACCAAGCATTTTCCTTAATTAATGTTTTATTTTTATTTCGGTCCAGAATAATGGGTCTTTCAAACTTAGATGGAAGGCCGGAGCTTACGTTACATTGCTGAAACGCTTGGGGTAGCGAAGTCTACCATTCACTGTAATAAAAATGAAGATTAATTTTTTTTTTTTTTAAATGTGTTAATTTATCTATTTATTTTTTTCTATTTTGTATTTTTTTGTAAATAATCAATAAAAATTATTCACCTATGGCAGATTTTGTTTAAATAACCTATAGATTAACCAATTATTTTAATTAAAAAGATTAATATACATATATATTAAGTATTTAACAAAATTATAAGACTAAATCTAAGTGTCCTGTTTTTTTTTTTGCGGTTGATTATATATATATATATATATATATATATATATATATATATATATATATATATATATATATATATGTGTGTGTGTGTGTGTGTGTGTTCAATTTTGAAAGGCCCTCACTTTCGTCGTCTTCTGAGTTGTGGATATTAGAGAAAATTATTCAAAAATCGCGTCATGAGTGCGCTTTACCTTAAAAGAAATATGCTAAAAGCCCAATAAAATGTCTCTGAAGAAGGCAATCGATACATGAGGTGCATGCAACAGCTGTCAACCAGAATCGGTTGACAGGACAAGGTGGGGACGAGAAGAGGGATCAACCGACAAGATATTTGTGTTGGTCTTGTGAAGGCTTCATTAGGGTAGTTATTTGGGGTGATGAAAGCTCCCCCAGAGGATTATTACGAGGTCTTTGCCGTGGGAGGGACAAGGCTTTTCTTAACAACACCCAAACAAGGCAGCCAACAAGCAGGAGGAGATCCGTCAAAGCGACCCCAACCAATTGAATGACTCCACCGTCAATCATTCTACTTGAGGACACATTTTTTTTTTTTAAGGCAATAACATGGACTCTAATAAAGAACCGAGTTAGAAGAACCTATGCCAATAAGAGGACCCCCCAAAGCAGGCCTTATCATATACCAATGTTTAGAAATGACTCAATTTAAGGGAATGACCAACAACTTTGGGTTTGTTGTAACATTATCCAAGGACATTCTGTATCAAAGGCTTATATGTTGTCTAGCAAATGTTAAACTTATCCATTATAGGTAACTAAGAACGTATACAAAACATAGCTGAAGGCACCAGTTAGCACGGGTATTCATTAACAACCAACTCATAGGGACTCCCAAATGAAATTTATATCAAAGCATCATTATTCAGAATTTTGTCAAATGTGCACTGCGAGAAGGAGATATGTTTTGCCTTTTTAGATATATAGGAAGAGTATTTGAGAAACATTTTCCCAGAGTTTTTATGAACAAATTTTAAACTAAGGCAAATAAATCAGTTTGTAATAATACAAATGTTCCTAGCGTCCGGAATTCTAGTTTTTAGTTTAGTTAGTTTGATCGTTACCAAACTCCATATTTAATCGTTTTATGTAAAACGGAAGATCAATTTCGTTAATTGCCGAAATTGGACAAGTGGGAGAGGGGGGGGATTTTGGAAAATTCGAAATATCTTAGTTACTATAAGTTAGATCGAAAAATTCTATAGATCCTATCTTATTGCAAATTGAATGGTATAAATATTGTTCTATTATATTTTCTGTATCATGAATATTAACCGAGATATTGGGATTTTATAGTTTACAGCCTTCAGCAAACCCCCACTTCTACTCACGTTAAACTAACAATACTGGGTTATGTAATAAACCACACTATTCGAACCTAAAATACCAAATATTGTTTTCAGGAGACCTTTATTATACGACATACATGCAAATATGTTCTGGTGCCCCCCCCCCCCCGAGTTAATTTTTTAGACTACTAAAATTTGATTGATTGAGATAAAAATTATTCTGATTCATTATAAATTACAGTACTAGATATAGTAAATAGTTTCAAATTAATATGTTATATTCTGATATATTTCAGTAATTATTTTTCTTTCCAGTGAGAGTCTGGTTGGCAGACCTGTTTGTTTACATTTCAGACGCTACCCGCCTGGAGGGGAAAGATTTACCATTTGTATATATTATCGTTTGTATTTATTCGCTTAAAATTCACGGCGGTGATGTGGTACTAGTATGTAGATTTATCTATTATTAAACTTAATGAGTGAAATCTGCTTAGTTTACGCAGCCCCTGCGTGACGGACTTTTTTACGGAGCACGGAAGATTATATTAATTAATGTCTGAAATAGGAATTGAAATAGGGGGGGGGTTAGAAGGGGGCTGGTTTTCGGAAATTCAATATACCTCCGTTGTTATGGGACCAATAATTTTGGTGAACTATTTGTTATATATAATTTTACTCGTAAGTACAAAATGTTTTAAATTTACTTATGACTATAACAGGAGTTATTATTCTTTTCTTGTTTGGCTCCACAATAAACCTCTACTTCTATTAATCAAATTTGGGACTTAGACACAGAGAATATATGGTGAGATATCATTATTTTTATGTCGTTCCAGCACGTGGGAAATCTGTTTATTTTCCTCAGTTGCTACGTGACGGACTTTTCTATCCAGAATGGGAAAAGGGGTTTTATTACTGAGTCCGTCAGTAAATAAACTCCCTTGGCTCAAGTGGAAATGGAATTCACTGCTCATTGTGCATTAACTCACATGACACGCCAGTGAATTACAAGAAATGACCATGCTCATGCTGTGTAAACACATGGACCATATGTTAGGTAGTGTGTGAGCTCATATCGAAATCAGCTGCTATCTGGCACGCACATCAATGATGCCCGCTCGAACACTTAACATACGGCTTTGTTTCTGTCAACAGTTTAAACGAAACTCCATCCTCCCTGATAATATACTGTATTAAATTTCGGCTGCTAATCTTAATTGAGTTTACAGAAGCTATCTGATACAAAAGGTTACATGGAGCTGGAACCTGTTCCTGCTTGGTGGCTGTTTACCCAAGATATATAATGTTGGCTCTCAAACGGACGGGATAGGACGTAGGCTTGAGTAAAGCATGGTAAAATATTTCGAAATGTAAACCTGAGGTGATTGGTGAATGAAGAATGGAACTTGTAATCAACTTCTGTGCCATTTATTGTAGTGTCAATGGTGATTATTGTCCCACGTACAGTGTTTATTTAATTTCCGTTAGCTAATAATTTGTTTAAAAAAAACCCCGATGCGGACACCACGCTTCTTTTTACTCGTATTAAATATAATTGTTACATACGATTATTGTTTTACACTTGCAAACATATGGTTTTTGGTGGTTATATTATTATTATGTTACACTACGAATTGTTTTGTTGTTTACGTTTATAATTTAAATTAATAACAAAGTTATATTCATATTATTAATGTGTACACTTATTTATGAAATTAATTATGGTGACGAGTAAAATAGTACGACAAAATGATTTTGACCAGTATTTGAAAAAAAGGAAGTTTCTAGAATTGCGCTTGAACAAACTAAAAGAACATCTACCTAATTGTGAAAATTATTAGGATGCACTTACCTACAACACTGAAAAATTTTCAGCACCACACCACTGCAAATAGAGGAGGAGGTGATACATATGATTATCGTTTTACTCTTGTTAACATATGATTAATTGTTTTTCTTTTGTTAACACATGGTTTTTGTGGTTATATTATTATTATGTTACACTACGAATTGATTTGTTGATTACATTTAGAATTAAAAGTCCATCACGCAGGGACTGCGTAAACTAAGCAGATTTCCCACGTGAAGTTATAAAATAGAGAAATTTCACGAGAGCCCAGTAATCAAGGAAACTGCCGAACGAACTTTTGGCGGGAAAGTCACTCTCGTCCGTTAGCCGTCGATTTAATAAAATTGTAAATATCTCAGTTAATATTCAAGATAGAGAATAAATGTATATAACAATATTTATAGTAATTGTAATTTGCAATGAGATTGATTCTGTACAATTTTTTCAATCCGACGTATAGTAACGGAAATATTTGAAATTTAAGAAAATCCTCCCCTCTAAACCCCCCCCCCCGTCCCACTTGTCCAATTTCAGCCAATAACGAACTTGATCTTTCTTTTTACATGAAACGACTAAATATCTAGTTTGGTAACGATCAAACAAAAATTGCGACCGCTAGAGCGGTAACAGACAAATATATATATATATATACAGTTTTGAACGGACCTAATTTTCGTCATCTACAAGGTAGGATCGATGGACATTTGAAGAAAAATGTTCCGTCATGAGTACAACCTCAATAGCTGATTTCCCTTAAGGGAAATCAGCTATAATTAATAAAAAGTTATATTGATGTTATTAATATGTACACTTATTTATGAAATTAATAATAATAAACATGATGTTTGGGAGTGAACAATTACTTCATTTGTAAATGGTGAAAGATAGCTCTGATCCAAGCCTTCGGGTCATGTCAAAGAATATAATAGATTAATTTATGATTAGAAAAAAAAATGGTTCTAAATACATATGCATAAATTTGTCACTTATTACTTTTGTCCTCAAAACCTCCCTCCCCCTAATTAGATAAAAGGAGAGGTGGACTACTTGATGTTGCATAAATCCCAAATAACAGATTTCAAGATTTTAAAGCTCAAAATGGGTAAGGGAGGGTCAAAGCGGATAACCTACAATTTTCACAATTACAATACTACTCTTACTTCACACATAGAACTTAAAAAAAGCTTGAATAGCCACAATTTATTGGTTTCCACTGTTGGGAAACGTTTCCAAATTCAATATCTGTATGAGGAAATGATTTCCATTTTCACGATTCTGAAATGCTTTGTGTAAATTTGACGTTTGGCCAATTATGACCTGTCATTATAAATTTAAGCTAATTTAGTTATTATAAGCGGATTATAATGGCGGCAAACATAATATGTTATTATTTCATTGTGAGTTCAGATAAAAAAATAAATAAAGTATTTTAATTTTTTAATTATTTCTGTATTAATCGGAAGATAAAATGGGATATTATCAGTTTTGTTACGTTCAAGAACACATACTCAAATGAATAGAAATAATAAAAGGCCCTATATTCTGAGAAATTGCATTACACTCGCTTTCATATATATATTTAGTAGCCTTAAGTAAATGAGAATTTAGTCTCTAAAATCACAAAAATTCTGGAGTAAATTACCTGACTAAATACAATTTGATGAAAAATCTATTTATCTACTTTCTTCTCACAATCAGACAAGTTCAAATGAAGGATGATATTTCGACAAACGCAAATACAATTTCTAAAATAGGAAATGCTAACATAAAAGCAATTTTATTTAAAAAAAAAGTTAAGCATAGAAAAGACTAGCTATATAATTTAAAATAAAATGTATTCGCGTGGTTTACTCTTCTAATTTGTTTTAGCATCCTAAACTTTATAAAGTTATCCACAGACATAATTAATTAATCTGATATCTGGCTGAGCTCTCGATTGCGTCAGGAAGAAATTAAACAGTCAGTGATGTCAACACTTAGTTGACAGCTGTCACTTCATTTCTGACACTACACACAAGCCCCAGTCTTGTGGCGATAAAGGATGGAGTTAATACGAGAGAAGAAAGAACTGTTGCTTATGGAATTGATCAAGCAGCAGAGGAAATTATAGTCCACAGATGGGATTTGTTTCCGTCACGAAGGGCATCGGAAACTGAACAAAATTTCCCTTGTGGTGGAATTATTCTCATATGAGATGCAGTGATATAATATCTTACGGTGAAAAGGTACAGTGAGACGAGTGGAGTTGCAGTTAACTTTATTTGCAACCACGATCATCTGTCAAAAGTACGCAAGTGTTTATGTTGTCTTGAAGATAGGGAAAGAAACAAGAATAAAACAAAAATTGCTAAATTATTCAAACCCTATACAAATGCTAATTGATAATAACCAATTTCAGAAACAAAGCTCCACAATAAATAAACATACAACAACGGAAAACAGGTGTATTTTCTTTAAATTCAACCAACTTGTTACAAACGAAACAAGTAATAGGAAAGGTCTCACGGACGAATGAAAACTAAATTAAAAGTTGTTTAAGTAAAAACTTGTTATTAAATGCTAAAGTCACAAAATACAAGGTCAATAAAATGTGTTAAATATTTTATAGTGAATCGGAAAAAATACCCAAATAGAGAATAAAATTGCAATCTAAGATTATACATACTAGAAAAAATTAAACGTTTCTCATATATCAAACTTTTAAGAAGAGACACTTTTTTAAGAAAATTTTATATTCTTTAATAACGAAAGACACAATTAGAGAAAAGCAAGTAGTAATTGCTAAATGCAGTCCGGTAATGGAGATAAAGCATTCGGTCCTAATATTTCTCAATATTATCCACGAAGGACGATGTTAGTTCTAAATAATCAATTATAAGTGTTTTAAACCTTGTTTTATTCTGTAATCGATGGCAGAGATCAGCTGATCGGTCATAGAGTGACCGCCCTGGCTGAAGGTTATTATTAATTATTAACGTCGACTTTTTGCAACTAAGGCTAATTAGGACGGGTTATCTACAGGTTATCACCTTTTTCTAGACAGGTGATATCATTTAATGAATTCCGTCACTAAATAATTTCCTTTGCCCAGGCGAGAATCGATCTCGCCACTCTTAGTTTACCAAGTACTAAGGCCAAACTCTTTAAGTCACATGGCAACCGGAGCCCCTCTTGGCCGAAGGTAATCAGTGTAAATAGTACTCGTCCAGTATTTAGCTATAAACTCAATAAGAGTGATTAGAAGAGTTGCTTAGCATGTAGAGCATTATTAAAGAAATATATGAAATGTGTGTTGATGTGAATAACTGGCTACTTTTCAAGAAAGTTGCGATCGATTGATGGTTTAGTTATCGAGCACATACTTGTAATGATTACTGAAGCAAGTTATCAGCCAGATTATCCTCATTTATTTTGACATATAAATTTTATTAATAATGAACTAAGTTGTTCTTGTTACTGGCATTTTATTGTAACCAATTATTTGACTTTTCCAAACTGGAGTACACTTAGCCTTGTTTTGCTAATATAAAACTGAAATAATTTGAATTAGATTTGTTGCACTTAGTACTAGAAATTTTTTTCTGGGGTTTAAGCGAATCGGGAAGATTTGTTTACTATTATTTATCAATTTTCCATTCATTCTATATTGAAAGGTTCTTCTGGAATAGCACATCATCAGGCGTTCAAAGTATGTGGAAAAATTCAAACGGGGTTGGTATCTTTGAAAGAGTATCAGCCCACCGTTTGTAAGCTGATGGGAGGCACCAGCTGATATCAACTTTACCAATATCAGTAAAGCTGTGCACCGAAGAGTTTCGACGGAGCTGATGGGTGGGGCTGACTCCCCGCCATACTAGCTTTAAATCACTTTCTCCAACTCGTTACCCCTCCTCTTGGAGTTTTATCGCTGTTTTTCATACTTGTTTATACCCTCTGTGCCCCGGCGATCATCGTCCATATCTTATGCGAGCCGTGGTCTTATGTCTAGCGCACTGCCGACGAAGGCACAAGAGTTTTCTTCTCTAGGCGCTCGTAAAAATGTCCTAAAAAAATAAAAGGGGAGTTCTATACCAATGGTTCTGGGAGAAGAGCACAATGAGGAAAACATATAGAAAAGAAGGGAGCAGATACACCATCCATGCAGTCTCATTTAGCAGATTTCCTTAAGGGAAGTCAATAACTGATAGAGTTTCAATACATTTTTCAGAACTCTAATGAAATGTCCATCGATCTAATCTAGACAATAACGAAAATGAACACTGTACCCAAATCGTCGTTCAACCTTCTCAAATAAAACTAAAATTCATGTTCGGAATTCATGACAGAAATCGCTACAAGTACTGATTTGGAGAAGAAATGTAAATTCGTATAGCCATAAATGTCTCTATTATGATGCTTTCCATTCTCTCAGCAAATCATTTACTACAATTTTTTCACCCGACATTCGATAAGAAGCTAATACATGTCTCATGAGGAGCTTAAATTTCTACACATGTATTGTTTACGTTACATAAGTACACTACATAAGTATCTTACTAAGGACCACATAGAGAATAGTATATGAATTAACGTTATTTTGTTTTGGTTTCTGATCATTCGCATAACCCCAGTGTGCTAAAAACAAGTATTATACCTCTATCACAGTTTCTTGTAGTTCTTAAGTAACAGTTATTTCACTGCTATTACAAAAGTTATGCACCTAGAAAACTGTGAATGGTGAATCCAAGTCACCATTTTAAGGTCCGGCTCGTAATAACAGGGATTTCTTTTTCTTTTTTTTTTTTTTTTACATTACTCTTTCTCGGAACCCAATCACGAAACAAAAATTTCTCATTCAAAGCTCAGGAACTTTGCACTTTTTGCAATCAGTTCATCCCTAATAGCCTGTCACATATACTTCTCTACTGTGAGAAGCTGATCGAAGATAGAAATAAATATCTACAAACACTTTCCTCAGCAGTCAGTGAGTGCATAAAATTGAAGAGATACTTAGTATCGATAGCCTCGAAAAACTACACAAGATTTACTGCTTCATCACGTCAGCATGCAATACTCTGGAATCTATAAGTGCTGATGGACCACACTCCAGTTAAATGATATATTAAGACGGAAAAGAGTTTATAGAATGATTTTATTTACCTTTTATGTACTATATTTTACTATTTACACTATATTGCTTTTTTTGTTTTTCTTTATTTCCATATTATTGTTGATCTCAAGAACTTGGATTTAATTATTTATTTAAGACGACTAAATTGTTATTTGTTTATTTAATATATAGGGGGCGTTCTCTATAAATAAATGAAGTCTTGACTCCAAATAATAGGTTATTGTATTTTCATAAATGTCACAAAAATAATAATACAACTTTAGAATAATACAAACAGAGGTCTCCTCATGGTGGTACTCAAGCAACTGACTGTCTAAACTTTTGTTACCAGTGTTAGGTTAAGTGGTAACCAGGGGCAACGCGGCCCAGCTGTTACACCACTCCCCCCTTCAGTGACGGAGTCACAGAATTTAAATTTTAGCAGATTTCCCTTAAGGGAAATCAGGTATTGAGGTTGTACTCATGACAGAATTTTCGAAATATTTCTTCAAATGTCCATCTATCCTACCCAGGAGATGGCGAAAATGAGGTCCGTTCAAAACTGTATATATATATATATATATATATATATATATATATATATATATATATATATATTTGTCTGTTACCGCTCTAGCGGTCGCAATTTTTGTTTGATCGTTACCAAACTCGATATTTAGTCGTTTTAAAGATCAAGTTCGTTAACGGCTGATATCGGACCAGTGGGAGGGGGGGGTTTAGAGGAGAGGATTTTCAAAAATTCGAAATATCTCCGTTACTATACGTCGGACCGAAAAATTGTACAGAATCAATCGTATTGCAAATTAAATTTACTATAAATATTGTTATATACATTTTTCTCTATCTTGAATATTAACCGAGATATTTGCATTTGTATTCTGCGTGTGGTCACCAGTAGGCTATGTTTGGACTTTCCGCCGAGAGCTCTGGTGGCCGTTTCCCTAACTATTCGTCCCTCGTGAATAGGTTTAGAGGTTAGACTGTTTTTTGGGGCTAGAAACTACTGGGTTATTACGCCCTAAATAATGCTTTAGGTTTAGAGGTTTCTTACTACTACAGTTGTTATTAGGCAGATTTCTCTATTGTAAAACTTCACGTGGGAAATCTGCTTAGTTTACGCAGCCCCTGCGTGACGGACTTTTTTTTTTACAAGTCTTCCTGTTCTGGTCCTGTAACCTGGAATTTCCGTTGGTTCCGTCTGAGAGGTTTGCGTTGGCTTTGCTAGTGCAGAATCTTCTTGTGATGGCTGTAGGTCGGTCTTCCCGCTGATAGTGGATTCCTCAGCAAGTAGGTAGGCTGGTTTCACGCGATCTATGGAAACTACAACTTCCTTGTCCCTGAGCAGAATCACGAAGTTCTTTTCACTGCGCTTGACAACTCTATGAGGTAGAGTAGTAGGGTGGCACTAGTGGTTTTCAGGATCGCATCATCTCTTTCACGGCTCTTGGAACGAGCTCGGATTCGAAGCTCAGCCACTTCTGCTCGCAGCTTTTGAACTTCCACGAGAAGACGTTCTGTGAGCGCTGGTTCAGCTAATGCGAGATATTCCTCCTTATTCAGCATTTCGAATCACGCCGGGGTCACCAGTTTTATAGGGGGTGTTCTCTATAAATAAATGAAGTCTTGACTCCAAATAATAGGTTATTGTATTTTCATAAATGTCACAAAAATAATAATACAACTTTAGAATAATACAAACAGAGGTCTCCTCATGGTGGTACACAAGCAACTGACTGTCTAAACTTTTGTTATCAGTGTTAGGTTAAGTGGTAACCAGGGGCAACGCGGTCCAGCTGTTACACCTATGAACAATATGTACATCTTTTACAAATACATATACATTCTATTTTAGTCTTTTTCCAAACCCTTCCTCTTTATTGTCCGATGGAAACAATTCATATTTCATCGTGCTGATATCCATTAAGGAAAATGTGTAAAAAGGTGATAATGTCCATACATTGGCTCCTTTACCGAACGAAGTTCAATGTGACTAGTAATATCTTGTTGAATAATTCTCCGGTATTATAGTTTTCTTTTTTCATTTTAAATCTCCATACATACTCTCTACATTTGTGTATTTCAATTCTTCCAAAATTTCATCATTAGTAAAACACCAACCCCGTCTCTCAAATGAAACCTCCCCATTACGCAGCTACAAAGAGGTATCAAGTTCAGTATTATTCATTTCTCGGATTAATTTTAATGAATTAATTGAAAAATACAGAAATCAGTTGAATTCAAACGTTTTAAAAACTAGTCAAGCATCAACTAGTCAGTTGAAATCAAGCATCTTATGATTTTTAATTAGAATAAATCAATTGTAACAGAGTTGCCTAGTTTTGTTTTAGGTAGTCTTGAGTGAAAAATGATAAAAAGCGAAAATAATTGGTAATATAATTTAATTAGAGGGGCCATTTTTGGATATAATTAGCCCATAAAACATCTTCACATGAATCATTTATATAATATCACTCACCAGGATTTTAATTACTATTAAAATTAAGAGAGATTGGTTAAGCAGAATTTCTAATTAACTTCACTCGAGGAAAACTTGATGTACATGAAATAAAACTAAATAGCTGGCTTTTTCCTTTAAAAAGTATATAAAATAAACAGAGATAAAAGATAAAAGGGACGGTTGATTGGGGCAGAAAGGGCAACTTAAAACCCCCTGAAAATATCCGCTTACATCGGCCATCATTATTTCTTTAAAGTCAACTTTATACCCTGATTGTTCCTCTCTCACTTGAAGCTTTCAAATTAATGTTATCTCGTGCTTTGTATGTAAGTGAATATTCTTCATAGGGAACTTCGCCAGCATGTTTCGTATTTTTTAGCCAACCTTTTCCCTAAAAGAACTCAGTATTTCGTAGCGTTCGGGTTTTCCGTTCTACGGATATAAATAAATTTATTCAACTAGAACGATTATTTATTTTTACAATTTATGCAGCTGATGGCCTATCTTCCTCTTTTTCAAAAGTCTCACCAAGGCTGTTTAGTGTACAGGTATAAAATATGTCATATAAATACTTTTAATTTATTATAGTGCGCATTGCTAATTCGATCAGGTTGTCTAAGTGTGTTTTAGCAGATTTCCCTTCAGGGAAATCAGCTATTGAGGTCGTACTCATTTCGAAATTTTTCTTCAAATGTCCATCGATCCTACCTAGGAGATGACGAAAATGAGGACCGTTCAAAACTGTATACGCACACACACACACACAAACACACACACACACACACACACACACACACACATATATATATATATATATATATATATATATATATATATATATATATATATATATATATATCAAGTTACCAAACTTGATATTTAGTCGTTTTATGTAAATAGAAAGATCAAGTTCGTTAACTGCTGAAATCGAGCAGAGGGGGCGGGGCTAGAGAAGGGGATTTTCGAAAATTCGAAATATCTTTATACTATACATCGGATCGAAAAATTGTATAGAAACAATCTTATTGCAAATTTAATTTACTGTGAATATTGTTCTATACACATTTCCGTATAATGAGTATTAACCGAGATATTAGGATATTATAGTTTTACACTTTCAGTAAACCCCCACTCCTACTAGTGTCATATTAATAATAAGCTGATATATCATGAACCACTTCATTAAAAGGTTAATTATGGAATATTGCTTCCATTGAACTTTCACTTTGTGAGACATATGCAAATACGTACCATTGATCCCCCCCCCCTTCTTTTGTTCTTGGATTACTAAAATTTAAGTAATTGAGACTAAAATTATTTTGATTTATTAAAAAAAAATACGCCATTAGCTTAAGAAAACTGTTTTCAATAATATGAATTTGTTATATTCAGATATATTTCATTATTGGTTTTTCTTTCTTGAATAGAATTCAGGTTGGCAGGCCTGTTGGTTTACAATTCAGACGCTTTCCGTTCTAGAGTTATAAACTTGTAACTGAAAGATTTCTCATTACCGTTTGTATTAATTCACTTAATATTTGAGGTGGTGTTACCAGTATGATGTATATTTATCTATTGTAATCCTTCACTTGGTAAATTGCTTAGTCTGCGCAGCCCCTCTCTAATCTCTAAACCTATTCACGAGGGACGAACAGTTACGGAAACGGCCGCCCTTGCTCTCAGCGGGAAGTCCCGAACATAAGGCGACTCCTGCCGACCACACACACAAAAAAATTCAAATATCTCGGTTAATATTCAAGATACAGAATAAATGTATAGAACAATATTTATAGTAAATTTAATTAGCAATAAGATTTGTTCTATACAATTTTTCGATCCGACGCATAATAACGGAGATATTTTGAATTTTCAAAAATCCCCCCTCTAAACCCCCCCTCCCACTGGTCCGATTTCAGCCATTAACGAACTTGATCTTCCTTTTTTACATAAAACGATTAAATTCCGAGTTTCGTAACGATCAAACAAAAATTGCGAGCGATAGAGAGTTATCAGAAAAATATATATATATATATATATATATATATATATATATATATATATATATATAGAGAGAGAGAGAGAGAGACAATTTTGAACGGACCTCATTTTCGTCATCTCCTGTATCGATGGACATTTGAAGAAATTTTTCGAAACTCGCGTCATGAGTTCGACCTCAATAGCTGATTTCCCCTGAGGGAAATATGCTAAAATTAGTAGACCCTTCGTTAAGCATCTGATTGAATAATATTGAAGAATATAACTTGTAAATCTCCTTTAGATAATTAACAAATCTTTAACATCGGCAGATTTCTCATTAATTCACACAATTAATTTTCTGTTAGTAGGATCCCTCTGTAACCAAGGCTTGATATTTAATCTTCTCATGATATTGTTGCGAAAATTAAATACACGAAAAATTAAACAGAGATAGTCACGTATATGGGAAGGGTTTTTATGAGAAGAACACTGTTGCACCGTGACTCTTTAAAGAACAGTATTGTGCCGTGTTTAAGACAGTGCAGTGCCGTGTTTTTGTGAACTTCAGTGATCGTGAGTTATTGGACTGTGTAATAACGAGAACAGTGAAGCAATATATACATACTGTGAATAGTAATTAAGAATAATTAACCAAGTGTTAAATAAATTGTGCAGTGATAAAAACTCTGAAGCTTCTGTGTGTTTAATTTTGCAATCCATAAAAACTCTAATAAACAACATTTATTACTATTTTTTTAATAAACGTAATATTTTTAGTTTTCTAACTGCAGCAAGGATTACCATAAGTAATTAGGGTTTGTTCACCCAAAAACCTAAATTCATTAATTATAAACGAGATAGAATATATAATCTTTTTCAGTTACACAGATAGTAACAGATATTTACTCATTTATTTTTCACGCTTTATGGTATGATTTTGTCAATTAACGTATAATTAATTAACTGTTTTAATAACTCGAAATATTTTAATACTTTTTCAGTAAGTGTATATACTGTATTTAAAACTAATTAGCAAATTTCCTTTATTAAAATATATAAATAAAAGTGTTGCAAATAACAAGTGTGTACAAATAGCAATTTAAATTGTGATGTTTTTTTTCAGCTATATTTGTCTCAAAAATCAAATTCTTACAGGGACAAGCGTTTGCTTTGTTGGATCAAACCAGTTAACTTGAATGACTTAACTGGTCTGACGACGAGAGAGGGATTTCAAAGGGAGTTCCTTTGTGCATTAGCGCCAGAGCAGTCGGCCGACTAAGGACCATATGTGATATCAAGACCTGTGAACAATCAAGATTGGAACTGGTTTAATCGTGACAAGCCTGTAAAAGGAAGTAGATGGTTCAAATACCTAGTACAATGGCTTAGGCCATTCTTTATTTTATCCGCCATCTCTGCTAATACTCTGACTTGTTTGCACATATGTAGGTGACGCCTAAGTCTTATATATTGCCCTCTTAAAGTTTTTTTTTTTTTTAAGCATATATATTTTTTTCCAACATCATGAATGAACTTTAATCTAACTCCAACATTACTTTGAGAGGGATTTCCGTTTCCTTTAATACCTCGTACTTCTTCGAAATACTCAATAATTCTTTATCATTTCAAGGACACCTTCACAAAAATATACCTAATCTCTCTCTCTCTCTCTCTCTCTCTCTCTCTCTATATATATATATATATATATATATATATATATATATATATATATATATATATATATATATATATATAAATGAATGTGTTCAGTCGTATCTCCCGCCTTTCTTAGTTCACTAATTGGCCGCACGGCCTGGCAGGGTCACCAAGGCTGTGGCCAATAGCGGAAACTGCAGTGCTGGCCTACAGGACGAAGCGCCCGCTTGATCTGAGCGGTCATTACATTATATATAGTTGCATTCCATCGCCCGAGTGAAAAGGACGGGTTTGGATTGCTCCGCAAAAGAAAGGCAAACACTGTTCTGTATTCAGAAAGGATCCCCGCATCAAGATACGCTATTATTTTGCACCAGCGAGAAGAAGAAATCTTCTGTAGAACACAAATAACACGGAAAGAAAACCCGCCGCATGGAAAGTATAGTTTTCTAAAAGGTACCTCTTTCTCTATTATAATGCTAGCATTATCGACGTATTAAATGAGTACTCATGATATAGGACATTTCAATCATTATTTAGTGTATATATATTATTGGCTTGCCGCTAAAGTTTACAATCCAAACAAAGGGTAGCCATTTTGTTCTGTCTATGTTGTACAGTCATATTTCATAAAGTTAAAGTTTCTTGGTTTTTATCACATCTTTATCAATAAGTTAATGTTTGTTTCCTTAGATTTAAGGTTAGTCCCTAAATTAGTATTCTTTGCTGGTTTAAAATGTATCAAATTAGTCTCATTCTGTTATAACCGCACAGAAGGTTCATTACTATAAGGTTACATTTATTTGCTATTCTTTAATAATATATTTTGATTCTTTGGAGAACTCAAATAGTGGCTTGTATTATTCACCCTCATCTTTCCATAAAAATAGTAAATACTTCAGTCTAATGCTTTCTTATTATTTAATGATCTCTTTTATTAATTTTATTTCAGTCTAATGCTCTCTTATTATTACCGCAAAAGCTAACCGCTCGCCCTAACATTTTTGTGCCGAAACCAGGGAATAATGGTTTCTCGCCCTTACAAAATGTTTGTCTCTATATCCTTTATAGAATATTGTCTGTATATCCTTCATAGAATATTGACAATATTGTCTTCACATTTTGTTTGTCCCTGACACTAATCCTTAAAAAACCTAGCAGCATCCCCACCACATGTGGTTGAACACATGCTTAGTATATCTGTAAAGGGCTGACAAGTGTCAGCTCGTTTATAGCCTAATAGGGAACTGTCAGGCGATTGGTCATCTATACGTTCCAGTTGCTTCATTTATTCCTTTTTCCATGGAAGCATGGCGGCCCGGAAGATGGATAGGGGTGTCCGAGAACAAACCCCATTAACGCGCCAGAGAGGGGAGAAAAAATACACTGAGTCAACCGGATTTTCCAGAGCTTCGCCCTACTAATGATGGGAGACTGGACCCATTTGCTGATATCAAAATAAATAAAGTGCATCAATGCTCATTGTTTCAAGAAATTGCTAATAAATTAACCAACTTATGGTATGAATGTGTTTCAAGCTTTGCGTGTACAGCTTGCTGAATGATAAATTTTATCTACGTTTATAATAATTGAGTACATTATTTTAGGTAGAGAAATGATTTCATTTTTAGGAGATTTCCCTTAAAGGAAATCAGTTATTGAGGTTGTACTCATGACGCGATTTTCGAAAACTTTCTTCTAATGTCTATCGATCCTACCCAGGAGATGACGAAAATGAGGATCATTCAAAATTATATATATATATATATATATATATATATATATATATATATATATATATATATATATATATATATATGTCTTTTAACCCTCTAGCGATCGCAATTAGTGTTTGATCATTACCAAATTCGATATTTAAAGATTTTATGCAAAAAGACAGATCAAATTCGTTAATGGATGAAATCGGACAAGTGAGAGGGGGGTTAAAGGGAGGAGTTTTGAAAATTCGAAATATCTAGGTTACCATTCGTCAGATCAAAACATTGTATAGAACCAATCTTATTGAGAATTAAATTTACTGTAAAAATTGTTCTACACATTTATTCTCTATCTTGAACATTAACAGAGATATTTGCATTTTTATTAATTGTAACGGACGAAATGAGATCGGCTAACTTCGGGTCTAGTCGTGAGTTTCCGTCAAAAGCTAGGTCGGCCGTTTCCGTAACTGTTCGACTCTCTTGAAATTTCTCTGTTGTATAACTAAGACAAATAAAACAAACGGTTAAGGAATGGCCATCAAGTAACAGGAGCACACGAAGAGAGGAAGTTGTGATGACCCAACTTCGCATTGGACATTCCTTGCTGAACCACGGACACTACAAACAAGGACACCCCGATTTGTAGACATTGCAACGAAATTTTAACTGTACAACACATATTGACTGACTGTCGACGAAGAGACAATTTAGACATTCCACATGACTTACAGGAACTTTTGACCGATAACAGTGATTACATAGACTCAGTCATAAAACATCTGAAAGACATCAACATATATAACACACTATAATCTACACTTTCTACACACCACTCTTCACTTATTTCCTATATTAGCAGGGTGTATAAACTTTAATATTATTTATTTTCTATTTATTTATTTAGTTTTTTATTTTATTTATTATTTTTTTTTTTGGTTATCCCGTTTCCTTGTTTTTTTTTATTTATTTAATTTTTCTTCACCTCCCCCCCTTTCTATAGTTACATTTTCATTTATATATAAAGTTCATTACCCTGATGTTTCCATATCGTACAATATCGTTTGCTTCATATCACCTTATATGCTTCAAACATCATTTGCCAAAGTTCACTCTTTTTCCGTTTGTTGTTGTTGTTTGTCTTTTTTTTTGTATTTCACTTTTTAATGACACTTTAATAATAAGTAAATCGCCAACGTTGCGGAACTCATTTAAATTAAATAAATAAAAAAAAAATAAAAAAAATAACTTTACGTGGGAAATCTGCTTAGTTTACCCTGCCCCTTCATGAGGGGCTTTTTATGAATACGAATTACATTCATTGGTTGTCGAGATTTTTTTTTTATCCTCACCAATCCAAGATTAATTATTATGTTGTACGAAACAAAACCTATTGATAAAATGTTATATTAGTTGTAAATTTTATTTTAATTTCATTATTGTAATCTTATTTCCTTGGGAATTTTGATTTATTATTTAGTTCAAAAACTAATTTTGATTTTTTTTTTTTATAATCTTAATTCCATCAGTGTATATTTTTTTAGCAGATTTCCCTTAAGGGCCGATACCGGATTTTTGAATTTCCCACCAAAACCTAGTTCGGCCCTTTGCCGTAACTGTTGGGCTCTTGTATGGAGATTTCTCTATTGTATTACTTCACGTGGGAAATCTGCTTAGTTTACGCAGCCCCTGCGTGACAGACTTTTTTTTTTATTGAGACAAATTCTTGTATTTATATGTATGATAAACACTTTGTATGGATCCAACAGAAAGCCTCTCTGTGCTCGGTTAATGCACAAAGGAAAGAGAATAAAAAAAAAAGGTATTTCGGTGTTTCACAAGAATATTTTTATCCCACTTTTCGAGCTCATTGAGCGTGAGCTCGGCTGATTCAATGTAATGAGAGAAAAGGTCTTTCTTTTAATTGCTTTCAATTTAACTTCTATATTTAAAAGCTGTAAAAGAGAGAGAAATTATATTGGTTTCTATAAATAGTAGAGGATGATAACACAGTTAATTACCTGAAGGATATTTCACGTTTCTTATAATAATTAATTAAGGTGTTTTGTTATTTATGAATTTGTAAGTATTTTATATAAATTATTGTATATTTCCAAAATTTTAACGGTGATGATTTCAAAAATATTAAACGGCGTTTAAAACAACGTAAAAATATTAAATTATATTAATAAAAAGTCCGTCACGCAGGAGCTGCGTAAACTAAGCAGATTTCCCACCTGAAGTTCTACAATTGAGAAATTCCACGAGAGCCGAACAGTTACGAAAACGGCCGAACTAGCTTTTGGCGGGAAACACTCGTTATCCGCCCACATTTAATAAAAATGCAAATATCTCGGTTAATATTCAAGATAGAGAATAAATGTATATAAAAATATTTACAGTAAATTCAATTTGCAATAAGATTGATTCTATACGATTTTTCGATCCGACGTATAGTAACGGAGATATTTCGAATTTTCGAAAATCCTCTCCTCTAAACCCCCCACCCTCTGGTCCAATTTCAGCCATTAATGAACTTGATCTGTCTTTGTACACAAAATATTTAAATATCGAGTTTGGTAACGATCAAACAAAAATGGCGACCGCTAGAGCGTTAACAGATATATATATATATATATATATATATATATATATATAATTTTGAACGAACCTCATTTTCGTCATCTCCTGGTTAGGATCGATGAACATTTGAAGAAATGTTTCTAAAATCGCGTCATGAGTACGACCTCAGTAGCTGCTAAAAAGGTATCACTGCACAGAAAGAATACTGGAAGGTTAAAACCTAAGTCAGTCTGCTCAATTTGGTTTAGAATTACATTGCCCGCCTTAGAAATTATAAATTGTTGACACACCATGCGCAACTCAATAGAACTTAATGCCAACAAGGCATTAATGCATTATTCACTACACTCAATAATATCCGAACAATGTATCAACCATTTCACTGTGAGGAACTAATTGAAATTAGTCCAGAGAAACCGTATCAATGAAATGATAAGCCTTGGAAGCCTTTTAGCTTGAGTAAAAATATTTCAAAGGCAAAAGTTGTTCTTTGCTAATAGGTTGTTCTTCACTTACTTTTCTGAGACAGAGTACCAATGGCAGATCACTTCATTGAATCTTGGAGGTTTCGATTTTCGGTCATTTGAAATTCGGATTTTACAACGCAGGCGTGACACAAACACCCAATAATTGACGTGGATCGTGAAGAAGGACGTAAAATGTGGCAAAGCCCTAAAAATAAAAGGGTCAATTGACTTCAGAGAGCTTTTGTAGGTTAATAAGGACAAGTTGGCCTTAATGAAATGATTGAGCCGAGCTACTTAGGACAATGGCCGCCGTCTGAAAGCCCTGTCAATCCCTCCAGCTACCAGCCCTTCCTTCAGAAACCCTGAATAATTCATTTATTATTGCTGACGTTGATTAATAATTTAGGCTATTAATAAATCATTTTGTTCTTTAATTAATGGCGATAACTGTTGCTGAATACCTTTGAATAACTTCCAATTGCTCGTCAATTAGTAGTCCCTTCCTATAAAGTCCATAACCTATCACAATCAAAAGTCTCCCCTTTTTTAATTTTTTTTATCAAACTAAATTTCATTTCTTTTTAAAATGTAATATTCAGAACTTCAACACTTTCTGCCAGAAGAGTCTTCCTTGAGCTTTCTGACTAAATGGACTCCCTACTTAAAAACAAATTAATATGATCCCTCATTTTTCAAGAAGTTGTGTTCAATGTGTACTTATATCATTTAAAAATGAATATAAAATGTATGTATTGTATCCTTAACAATAAGTAATAATAACAAATACCTTAACAACAAGTAACAATAGCAAATACCTTAACAACAAGTAACAATAACAAATACCTTAACAATAAGTAATAATAACAAATACCTTAACAACAAGTAATAATAACAAATATATTAACAATAAGTAATTATAACAAATACCTTAACAACAAGTAATAATAACAAATACCTTAACAACAAGTAACAATAGCAAATACCTTAACAACAAGTAACAATAACAAATACCTTAACAATAAGTAACAATAACAAATACCTTAACAACAAGTAATAATAACAAATATATTAAGAATAAGTAATTATAACAAATACCTTAACAACAAGTAACAATAACAAATACCTTAACACTAAGTAACAATAACAAATACCTTAACAACAAGTAATAATAACAAATATATTAACAATAAGTAATTATAACAAATATATTAACAATAAGTAACAATAACAAATACCTTAACAACAAGTAACAATAACAAATACCTTAACAATAAGTAATTATAACAAATATATTAACAATAAGTAACAATAACAAATACCTTAACAACAAGTAACAATAACAAATACCTTAACAATAAGTAATAATAACAAATATCTTAACAATAAATAATTATAACAAATACCTTAAAAACAAGTAACAATAACAAATACATTAACAATAAGTAGTAATAGCAAATTCCTTAATAATAAGTAACAATAACAAATATCTTAACAACAAGTAATAATAACAAATACCTTAAAAAACAAAAAAAAATGAAAATAAAATATGCATTAATTATTAAAAAATAAATTGAAGTATTGTTGAACACCACAGACTTAATTTGTATGTTAAATGTTGTCATATATTTGGATTTTGTGTAGGTATGAGAATATATTGTTAATGTGTGGGCTGCTTTCAGTCAATAGTTCTTGTAAGTCGTAGGGGAAGTCCTGGTGTTGTCGTTTTCTGCATTCTGTCATTAAGATCAAAATTGGAGTTGGCGCCTCTGATGAGTTTGATGCTACATCTGATGTAAGATAAGGAGTTAATCTTCTCCTCTATCGATTTTTCTCAGCCTAAAATTACTAATCAAAGCTAAGGACAAACACGTATACAAGTAGATGGAACCGTACATTATGAGTGCCGACGATGTGTAAGACTTAATACCTAATTCTCTTTTTTTTAGCAAGTTCAATGTACCATTTTCAATATAATAATATTTAATCAATTTAGTAGACTAATTAAAGTATAGAGAAAGTAAAAATTTTCAAAGAAATGAATTCAGACAATTTTCTTCATTATTAAAGTTCATTCACAATACGCTCAAGTATTTAGCCCGTAGGAATTTCAATAAGGATTATTAATTTCTCATAATATGTATTACTTAGATACATAAATCAAAGAAAGTCGTCCGCTTTAAAAGTTCCTTTCCAATCCTTATGGCGTTGGAGAAGTTCAGAAATTATTAACTAGGGCGCGTTGAAGTGGGGATCCTGCCTCCTGAGGACATTTACGCCAAGGCAAGAGCTTAAAACTTAATTAATGCTTGCCGTTATAATTACACACAGCTGAGCTTATAAGTTAGGGTACACATAGCTTCAGTTGGAACACTTTAGTCCGTACTCAACATGCTTCTCTTTCGCCCGTACTTCAGGGACGGTAATCGCCAACAGAATGGCATTCATCGTTTGTGTACATTTTTATTCTTTAGCTAAGAATATTATGGACCACAATTCCGCCTGCTACTTTTAGCAGATTTTCCTAAGGGGAAATCAGCTATAGAGGAGTGCTACCTAACGTAATTTTCGAAATTTTTCTTCAAATGTCCATAGATCCTACCTAGTAGAGGACGAAAATAATATCTGTTCATATATATATATATATATATATATATATATATATATATATATATATATATATATATATTTATATCAAAAGAGAAAGTTCAAGTACGCTGACGGCTTTTAGAAGTGGGGAATTTTGAAAATTCGAAATATCTCCGTTACTATAAGTCAGATCGAAAAAGTGCATAGAATAAATCGTATTGAAAATTAAATTTACTATAAATATTGTTATGTACATTTATTCTCTATCTTAGATATTAACCGAGATATTTACATTTTTCAGTTTTCCGCCTTCAGTAAACCCCCATTTCTACTCGTGTTACATAAACAATACTCTGTTATATAATAAAACACATTATTTCAAGCTAAAATACCAAATATTGTTCTCCAGAGAACTTTATTATACGAGATACAAGCAAATATGTTCTTGTGCCCCCCCCCATCTTTAAGTCACGGACTACTAAAATTTGATTGTTTGAGATAAAATTTATTCTAATTAATTATGCATTACAATACTAGATATAGTGCATAGTTTTCAATAAAATGAAACTCGTCTTTCCGGTGAGCCGTTGGTAGACCTGTTTGTTTACATTTGAGACTATTCCTGTACGCAGGGGAAACATTTCTTCTTACCGTTTGTATTAATTCACTTGATATTAACGGTGGAGTTGTGTTAGCTGTGTGTAGGTTTATTTATTATTAAATTTCACGAGGGAAATCTTAGTTTGACGGACATTTCTATTCTATGATGCTAAAATAAGTAATGACCCATCATATATCTTATGTGGTTGTCGGTTACAAAGGCTGAAATGAAAATTCATCAGCTTGCCAAAATTTCAGTAAGATGTATTAACACATTAACAACATTTTCAGAAAATTGATTTCGATTTTTCGGTAGACACTTTAATGCATAAATGGCTTACTGAATAATTTAAAATAGTTTTTTTTTACATGTATACCATTTTTGTTAGATTTAAATGAAGTTTATTCAGGTAAAATTTACGAGAACATGGTAAAAAAAAAAAAAAATCAAGTTTAGTAGATTTTCATTCATGGAAATACGATGAGGATATATCATGATTTCGTTTTATATTCCATGACATCTGTATAAATTCCTATTATATATATATATATATATATATATATATATATATATATATATATATATATATATATTTATTTTCATTTAAAATTATTTATTAATAGTCCATTACAAAATTGTAATGAAAACCAAAACCCTTTCAGAGTAAACTACATTTCCTTGCTTGAAAAAGCAATATTAGCTAAGATAGAGTGTTATGATTCCAATAAATGATTTGAATCTTATTTTAATATAACATAAATATAATTAACTAGTGAAAACAAAAAATTAGAAGAAATATTCAAAATATAAAGATGAGAAGTAGATTCATATAACTACTCTATTTAACATTAATCAATCTTATCTTTATTCGATAAATAATCGAATTGAAAGATATGATTTACCTTGACCTAAAAAAATAATTTCAATAACTCAAAAACGATTCGCATTAGAACTATGAATCTACATTTTTAGAACTGTCGTAACATTTGATTGCGAACCTCCCCGTTTCATCAAAATTGACTGGGGGGGGGGTAAGAGGGAGAGAAAAATAAAAAAAAATAGTATATTTCTATGTACCCTGGTTATACAAATTGTTATAAGACCCTTTTTGGTAATCATAGAAATATCAGTAAATTACGTTCTATGGAATTTCTGATCCCATGCATTGGGTATTGCAATATTTTCAAATAAAGTTTAGAAAAACATTGTGTTTATGTATTTCAATAAGAGTACTTTTGGTTACCACATCTAATCCCCCTTCCTTATTATACATACATTTTGTTCTAAGTAAGAAAATAGGGAAAGAATTCCAGATATTTTGTGCATGTAAGCCATGCTCCTAAAAAATATTTTATTTACGTCATTTCGTTGAACTCATTAGGACTCTAATTTGTTTTATAAATAACCAAGTGTTTTGAGGAAAAGAATAATGTTGACTTCACCTGCCGTATTCCACTCACGAATTACAATATGTTTCCCTAATTTGTGGTTTAATAGAATTAGTATTTTACAGTAATTGTCACGAGAAGAATGGGAATGTCCTATCTAAAACGCAATTTAACACATATAAATAATAAAATCTAATATATAAAATTTCCATGTCACAACGTTAGTTAGCGTACTCCTCCAAAACGGCTTTACCGATTTTTACCAAATTTTATATGTTTATTCAGTAGGTCTGAGAATCGGCTACTATCTATTTTTCATACCCCTAATTGATAAGGGTTGTTCACCATTAACATTTTTTTTTTTAATTTTTGGACGAAATTTTTTGTTTTATTTTTTTATAATGTGACATTAAAAAATACATATAACCCTAAATTTTTACTTTTTTATCACCAGCCCCTATTTTTTTTATAGCCATTTTAGTAATTTAATCATTATCATGCCGCTCGATGACTGATCAATTATAGTGTTTTAACTGTACTTCGATTAAAATTTCAACTTGCAATGACAATCAACAAATCCCAAGGCCAAACGATGTCTATTTGTGGCTTAGATTTGAGTACACCATGTTTTTCACACGGGCAGTTGTACGTAGCATGCTCTCGAGTGGGTAAACCATCCAGTTTGTTTGTGCTCGCTAAAGATGGGCTAACAAAAAATATTGTTCACGCTATAGCATTAAAATATTAATGTTGTTTGTTAGTGTTACTGCCGTAATTAATATGTGATATGTAATTTTAAGAAATAAACTATAATAACTTAAAAATAATATTGTTTGGCGTTTTTTATTTTTATATTCCCTTATCGTTCATAGCCCTCCATGCCTATCTCATGCATATACCACATACAAACTTATAATAAGGAAGTTACTTTTTGTCTACACTAGAAATTATCTAGAAACTAGAAATAATTTATATGGCAAAACAACGTTTGCCGGGTTATCTAGTAAAGTATAAATCTTTGGTATATTTGAATCATTCATTAAAATACCACATGGGTGTTTCTCAGTATTGTTATGCATAAAACAAATAGTTATAATGAAACTGAAAAAGAAAAATGAAAAGGAGGTAAGCGTTATTCATAGATTTCAATTAATTATTTATCCTATACTTTTCCAATTAACTTTTTTATAGAAAATTTTTATGAATTTCTCTTGAACTGACTTTTAGTTGTTATAACAGAATGTTCATAAATTCGTTTATTTAAAAAGCGTGCCCATGAAAATGGAAAGTAATTACAGGGACATTGGCTCCTTTGAAGTGTTTATAAGGTAAATTAAATCATAATGAACCAATTAAGTTTTCCTGGTGAGTAAATTGGTTCATTATATGTTTGATTAATTGAGTAATTATTAGTGCTGTAATAAAAGTGAATATACAAACAGTTTCAATCCATTTTTAATATTAAATTCTTCATTGTAACTAATCAATATTATACTTTTTATTTGGATAAAGGATCAATGTAACTTATTCCTGTTCATTATAGATTATACAGTTACATATCTATACTTCTGTGTGGTGTGATGAATACCACCACTGAATATCTGCTATTTTTTTTAGACGTTTGCACATACTTTAAATATAATTTAATACAAATATTGACGAAAATTATTCTACACATCATATTAAAAATGTTCACCACTTTATAAAGAAACTATGATATATTTAGAATTCGTTCAATAGCAAATCGAAGCGGTATTTTAGAAATAAAGTATACAAATATTAATATTTTGCAATTTATATTAATATTTCGTATTTATTGGTATATATATATATATATATATATCAAAATGCTTGCAATGTATATAGTATATCCTATTCTTATGGCTCGGAATTATGGCTTATGGATTGTGACTGTGATTGGCTGTATATAATAACTAGGATTGCAGACAAATGTACCACAACATTAAATTTGATGATCAAGGAGCTTGCCGAAGTTTATCGGTACCAAAAAAAGAATAGTCCGTCACGCAGGAGATGCAGTAAACTAAGCAGATTTCCCACGTGAAGTTTTACATTACAGAAATCAGCGTACTAGTAACAGTAGTACTAACGAGTCCCTAAACCATTTCACGAGAGCCTCAATTTTAGAGCCCTAAACCAATTTTTCAACAGCCGAACTAGCTTTCGGCGGAGTCACGAATAGAACCGACATCAGCCGATCTCAACTCGTCCGTTATCGGCACACATTTAATAAAAATGCAAATATCTAAATATATATAAAAACATTGCCTTAAAAATTGTAGGCGTTCTGAAAATTTGAACTCAGTTTGTATGTAGTTCTCATTCCATTTGAGCAAGAATAAATAGATTTTGAAGATGAGAAAGTGCTATCTTTTTTTATGTAAATACATGCCTTGAGTAAAAAGGTCAAGACCTCCACTTATATTTACATTTATTCAAGGTTATCCTTAGAGGACTAGATTCACCGTTCTGTTAAAACAATAACATTTATGTGAGTATAACAGAAAACGGTATGATAATTTAGAATTAATTCAATTATACAAATATATGAATAAATATTATATTTATATTATATAAATATGTATAGCAGTTAATTTTAAAGAGGAATATCCATATATATATATATATATATATATATATATATATATATATATATATATATATATATATATATATATTGGTCTATGTGGATTCACTTTCTTAGCGTTTATCAAAATTTAACGTTTATTTTTTTGTTTATTTAATAACAACGCCTCATTGGCAATTTAGTCTTTGGCAAGTTTGTTACAGTCTGCAATTAATTATATAAGAACCCTCATTATCGGGAAAAAATGAAAAGAAAGAAGAATTTAATGAAGACCATTTGGAAATAAGATAATAATAATAAGAGAGAGAAGAATATATATATATATATATAAAATTGTAACCTCTGTCTGTACATTGACTTTTTTCGTGAAATTTCAAGATAACTTTTTGTTTCACATGTCATAGACACCATAACTGCATTTTGTTTCTTTCGTGTCTGTTTGTTTGTTACCTTTTCACGCATAAACGGCTGAACCGAATTTTATGAAACTTGGTATGTATATTACTACTAACCCAACTTAGACTCTATGTTAATCTTCTCTGAGACGAACAGGAGTGGGGGTTTAAGGGAAGCTTGAAATTAAAAATAGCGATATTTCGTTTCCTATTGCATTTTCGGCAATTATGCACATAACAAAAGTTGTTAATGTTGTTATTTGGAGTAACTTTTGTTATATACAGTTTTGTCGTATACCTAAATATAAATGAGTTATACTTTAAAAACTACTGCAGAAGTCAACAATTTTATTTGGCACAAAAAACTCAACCGAACTAAACCAAACTAGGTAGGTATGTGAATTAGCACTAAGTCTATGGAAGACAGCGAAGTCTTACATACAAAATTAATTTTATTATTAAATAATCCACAGAAACGACGGGTATTAACCCTAAACACTGGGACGGGTAAAGGTCAAAATATTGTGCAAAGTAAAGCCTTGCCAAAAAAATACCATCAACATTCAGCCTCAAAGGAATTCCCGAGCGAAGCCGGGTAACTGTGCTAGTATATATATATATATATATATATATATATATATATATTTGATAAATAAAATAAGAATATATATAAAAGTAATAGTTAACAAATCGTTAACTATTACTTCGATATGTATTCTTTAATATAATATTATCTTTCGAGAACAGGGTCAGTTTTCTATGAATTACTGATTTTATTTGAAATTATATTTTTGATTAGGTAGGTGCTGTGTGTAAACATTAAAAAGTTATGAGGTATTAGGCGGTATCGACCAAGTCTGCAAACTACTTTTGATATTGTAGGTCTCCAGACACTATGCACTAAAATCGCCGAATATTCTCTCTCTATTAGATATTAGATATTTAGATATGGAGATTTGTTTGTTTGGCATTGATATTTTAATGAAGCTCTTCTGAAACAAAACATAGCCCTCTAAAATAATAAAGTTATATTAAAAATAAAAAATATCTAGTTAATTTATAAGTTAGTTTCAGTTGTTTCTATATATTTAAGCTACGTAAACAGTAGAATATGTTATTTTGTATTTGGCTTTTTAGTTGTTTTTCAAGTGTTTCTAACATGTCTAGAAAACTGGTGCTAATCTAAAATCTCACATGTTAATAATACCTGTTCGTTTTGCAAAATCATCTCCTGTACTCGTTTTTTGTTGTTGTTTTTTTGACTCTCAATTACGCCTCGAATCAATTAATTAGCCTAAAAAGGTCAGATAAATCAAATAAAGGGTTGGTACCGCCAGTATAAATGATACTGATGTTATAAGTTTCGGTGAAGACGGTCCACATCTGATCTGATGATCGAGTACAGCTGACAAATGCATTCGATGCTTAAATTGTACTCCACATCCAATTTTGACGGGTCTCGATCATCAGCCAGTGACGACGCTATGCACCGGCAGGTATGACAACACTAAAAATGTGTTTAAATATCATTTTAATATTTGATTTTCCATCACAATTGTACCTTCTCAACAGAAATTCCAGAGTCCAGCTTCTCCAAATTTCGTTGAGAGTCCTGGTGGTAACGCCCTCAAGAAAACATTCCTTTGAATTGGTTTGAGACCTAAAAGTTTCGTCCTGAAATTCTAAAAACTCCGAAAGAAAAAGCAGTGACATATGTGCTGTCTATCCTTGAGTAATATATTAAACGGGGCTCATTATCGCTATCATCTAGGTCAGGTATGGGCAACCTTTGTCATGTTGCGGACCAAATTTTAGTGTGCAAATACGTTCTCACGCCGCTTTTAAAGTAGTGCAATTTAAAGTAGTGTTCATAATTTTTAACGATACATACTGATACAATGACGTAAAGAATTTTTCAAATTATCTTCAGTGAGCCTTGAACGATGTTTTGTTTTATTAATGATTAACATTGAAAAGAACTGTTCGCATTTACAATATAACTACTGCTAAACGCACAAGTCTCTCCTTACCTTCAGTTGGAGTAAGTAATGTAATATTTTTGTTTAACTGGGTTTTCAAAAAGTCTCGCGGGCCGGTTGTTTCCTCCATATGTTTTACGTAGAGCAAATGGGCAGTTTACAATTTTTTTTCGCATATCCTGTCTTAAGTACAAACTCAACAGCTGATTTCCTATAAAGGATTTCAGCTAAAACGTGGGTTTATTTACTTCCTTAGTTGTAGGCTAACATTTGTCTCAAGACGGCGTTACAATACATAATTACGGAGGCTTAGACTCTTACTACGTCTGAGGAGACTTGAGCAGGCTTTAGTGGGGGATGGGAAGCCAAGTCCAAACTTGGTTAACTTAATCTAAGTTTGGCTCCCATTTATGTCCGGGGCTTAATGTTTGGCAGGCCACTGTATCTGCTCTTTAGCCTTATCTTGCGGCTTCACTTGCCGGTCATAGCGACCTGTCAACACTATCTATCAACAAACTTCACTTCACGCGTATAATAACAGTTTGGTTCTGTTCAATTACTTATCTGCTACCCATTCAGCCGACAGCCAATAAACCTACATCCATTAATTCGTTTGCCGACATCACCACTTCACACCGCTCATCCTACTGTGTGCTGTATAGTGGAGATAAATCGTCAGGATACATTTTAGTAGATTCCCCATAAGGGAAATCAGCCATTGAGATTGTACTCATGACGTGATTTTCGAAAAACTTTCTCAAATGTCTAGCGATCTAGGTGATGACGAAAATAGTGTCTGTTCAAAATTATATATATAAATATATATATATATATATATATATATATATATATATATATAAAAATACAAATTTTACAAATTTAAATTTTACAAATAAATATTAAAATTTTTACTAAGCTAAATGTTACAAATGTACACAATAAATAGAACCATGCCGCTACAATGGCGATTCATCTTTTAAAATATTAGAATTTAATTTTATAAAATTAAATAAATATTCATATTTTTACACAGCTAAATTTTACAAATGTACAAAATAAACAGAATGGATAAAACTAAATATAAACTGTTAGTATATTTACAACAAATCACCTACTCATCTGTGAAGTCTCCTGACATCTTAAAACGCCATTGGAATAATTAAGAGTACTATGAGGCCTAACAGATACGTTGTATTCATGAAATATTTTACACTTCATATGATTTTCACAAGCTTTAGAATTTGAAAATTTCACAAGTAGGGATCCAGATTTTCTATTTTAATTTATGACAGATTTGTTGGAAAATTGTTTTCCCTACTTATGAATTGTGAACGGGCTAATAGAGTTAAAAAAATTATCTTTATCTAGTACGGTTCCTGTTGCCTGTTTTCTACGCTGAGTATCCCTCTAACGTGGGAATTTATTTAAATGTTGTGTGCTCCATCCTTTGGATACTACACACATTTCAGCACATTATAATATTTCTTATATAATAATTGTAAACATTATACAACAATAAATTAATTAAATAAAAACAAAAATAAAGTAAAAAAAAATAAATAAAATAAAACATATGTAATATTACATATGTGTACAACAATAGGTGTATATCTACAAAATGGTGTCCAAATCTTGAATAAATACATTAAATCCCCTGTTGAATTTGAGTAAAAGTTTCGGTTTGTCCGTCGGCCAAGTTCCGTTTTGTAAAGTAATATACTTGATGAGTTTTGTTCTTGGTCCGTCAAGTAATGTACAGTCATATAAGAGGTGGTCATATGTCTGTTCAGTCTCATTGTCACATTTACATGTATTTGTGTTTGTTAGTTTAAATTTGTACAAGTAACTCTTCGTAGGTCCATGTCCTGATATAAATTGTATTTGTTTAGAATTGCTAAGTGTTATTTTTTGTCTCTGGTATACAGTTGGTATGTACTTATGAAATTGTCGTCCTTTAGTAGTGTTTGTCCATCTTTCGTCCAATTTTTTATAAGATTCGTTTATCAAAATAGTTTTAATGGTCTGTTTAGTCAGTTTAAAGTATGTAATAGGTATCGTTTCGTCTCTTGAAGCTGTATTTGCAAGTTTGTCTGCTGTGTCATTTCCTAAATTTCCGGAGTGTCCCTTTATCCATGTTATTGCCACTATTACATTTTTCTGTCTACATAGTGTGATTAGTCGTCTGATCTGTTCAGTCTGTTCGTTATGGTTTTCGTTATTGTAAATGCGGTCTATGTTAATTTTGCTGTCCGTATAGATTATGCTAGTCTCTCTGTCACTTGAAATGCCGTGTTATTCGCCATATGGTGCCATTCAAAATTGTTTCTTCACTGACTGTTATCCAATTGTTATTTCTTCGACTATCACTTTCTACATCATTTGACCATTTTTCCGAACTACTTGACTTTATTTCCATGATGTTTAGATTTTATTAAGGAGCTATAAGGTTCTAACCTTTAGCTCCAAAATCAAAACTTATAATCAATCATATGATCTATAAATGAACTAGTAGTTATCTTGATGTTGAACGTTCTGTTCGTGATCTATAGTGAAGCAGAACATTGAACTGGTTACAGACTTAAAAAACTTGAAGGAAGAGATAATTCGTTATCTAAACATAACATGCAAGCTGTTTTTTTTTTATTTAACGCCCCATTTTAATAATGTCATTTTTTTTTGTTCTTGCCATTAAAACTGTTCGTTCCTGTTTAATTGATTTATCATTAAGTCATGTTTCATTTTTGTCTGGAATTCTTTTTCATGGAGGGCCGTCAGATCCAACCGTGGTCTAATATCGAAGGCAGCGATACCTATGCAACAGATGCAAAATTATTCCGTCCTATACAGGCGGCATCCGTTTGACGTATGGGACTAACGCTAATCTGCATGCAAGCGGCCACACAGAACCCCCCCCCTACAACCTTCTAACTACTAAACCTATATTCCAGCTCTCTTTTGGGAGTCGCTCTACACCAAAAACCGTAAATCGTAGCAATCCGATAAAGGAACACAATTATGAATGGAAACGGTAATGAATAATTTCAAAGGTATTGGATTTTTATTCTCTGAAAGCTCATTAAGTTCTTAGCTTGTAAAAACTACCTTAGCCATCATCAGTAGCTCGTAACTGTATTTGTTCATGCTTCGCCAAATTGTTTTATTAGCAGATTTCCCTTAAGCTGTTGAGGTCGTACTCATATCGCGATTTTCAAAAATTCTCTTCAAATGTACATCCATCCTACCCAGGAGATGGGTCCGTTCGAAAATGAGGTCCGTTCAAAATTATATATATATATATATATATATATATATATATATATATATATCTGTGTGTGTGTGTGTCTGTTACCGTTCTAGTAATAAACTCGATAATTAAACGTTTTATGTAAAAACAAAGATCAAGTTCGTTAATGGCTGAAATCGGGCAATTAGGAGAGGAGGATTTTCGAAAATTCGAAATATCTCCGGTACTATAAGTTGGTTCGAAAAAATTTTATGGAATCAATCTTATTGCATATTAAAGTTACTATAAATATTGTTACATACATTTATTCTCTATCTTGAATTTTTATTAAGTGTGTGCTGATAACGAACGAGATGAAATCGGCTAACTTCTGTTCTAGTCGTGAGATTCGGCCAAAAGCTAGTTCGCCCGTTTCCTTAACTGTTCGGCTCTCTCGTGAAATTTCTCTATTGTAAAACTTCACGTGGGAAATTTGCTTAGTTTACGCAGCCCCTGCGTGATGGACTTTTTAATCATTTTAGAGTTTCATTTCCATTTACCGTCAGCGAGTAAGAGAGCCTATTTTAGTAATAATTTATATTTATTTTTGTCCATTTTATACATTTGTAAATGTTAGCTGTGTAAAAATTTTAATATTTATTTAATTTTGTGAAATTATATTTTAGCATGTTAAAAATCGCCATTGTAGCGGCATGGTTCTATCTATTTTGTACATTTATAACATTTAGTATTGTAAAATTTTTAATATTTAACTAATTTTGTAAAATTATATTCAAATATGTCAAAAGATGAATCGCCATTGTAGCGGCTTCTCAAATAAATAAAAAAAAAAAAGATATATATTTTATGTCTGGTTGGGTCGATTTCAACAAGCAACTTATTCTTGGCTAGGTTCAGTCTAACGAATGGAGAAGAAGTGGGATAGTACCAAGAGATGTTTACAATGCGTATGTAATGAATAATTTCAAATAGCTACTACCTACCACTGACAACTTCCTTCAAGTAAACAAATAAAACACAGCTTATTTATAACGTACAGGGTGATTACTGGTAAACACATGTTTTTTACTTGGGTAGTAAGTTGTTGAGCTGTGGAGGGGGGAGTGTGCAGTTTCAGTTGTAGCCGAGATGTGGAACCTTGAGCATCGTACGTTTGTCATGCGACGGTTTTACGCAAATGAATCAGTCACTCAGGCTCAGCGAGACTTCCGTGTACATTTTAACATTGCACGGCATGGTGCTACTCCTGATCGTAACACGATATTGCGTTGGGTACATAATGTTGGATACAACTGGATCTTTGCTTAAGAAGAAACCACCCGGACCGGCAAGGCAAAATCCGTATCAAGTTTTAAATAACGCCTTCAACAGTGTATCCAAGCAGAAGGCGACAACCTTAGAGATGTAATTTTTAAACGATAAATTGTAAGTAATTTTATTCTGAAATTGCATATTGTGTACACTGTTTTTCCACTCATAAATACATTTTTTTCTCTGAATTGCCTGAGTACTCGTTATTTGAAAAACATGCGTTTCTCGGTAATCACCCTGTATATATGCAAGGGGACATACAATGCGCGATCGATGAATAATATGAGTTACTCTCCATCATTGCTACCGAAGCAAAAGCCAATAATATTCATCGCCATGAAAACGTGGAATATTTGCTTGGCCAGTGAACTGCAAACCATCAATACAGAATTTGAGGACCCCCGCAACGCTTTCCCCGCATTCTGATTCACCCGAATTTAGCATTCTATTCAAACGTACAATCCCCTTTTCGGGGAAAGGCAGTGATAGGCGCATGTATAGCAGGCCTCGGCGAAGGTAGGAGGAGAAGGATAACGAGGAGGCTAAGCAAGACTGAGGTTAAATGACCCGTGGACACAATGTCCGTCGAGGGTTGTCCGGGATTAGATGGGACACACAAAAGATCTTCCACCCCCAGATCCAACGACTGGAGGCGGATACACGTCATCATCCACCCCCACCACCCCCCATCGACTCATATTTACAACTATCCTAAGAGCCGGGCCCCCAGCTCTTCATTACAGCGCGGCAGTAAAAGTAAAGACGGCTCAGCTCCTATATAAAAAGGGACAGCAATAAAAAAAGGGGAGAATAAAGTAGTGACATCAGGGGCCTAGAAGTTCGGGCAATGAAGCAGAAATGGGGTCGGAAAGAAGGCAATTCGAACTCCTATAAATGTCAACAACTGCTTCCAATATAACTATTTATATTCAATACAGTTTTTTGTGTATTAAAATAAACTGGATTAGTAAAAGCACAGATTGCTATAAAAAAGTTACCAGTTAGACCGGTTAGTCTTTGACACTAAGTATCACAGCCCACAATGGGTGAAAAACAAACTCTGGAATTCACTTTACACTTGGCTTTGCGTTTTAATGAAAAACAAAATCATATATGTGACACAACATAGACGAATCAACTATAATTTTATATAAATAGAAAACTCAATAGTACATAAAGTAAAAATCAGCTCACCTTCCTGTAAAACTACGTTTGCTGCAACACAAACATTAAAGAAACATTTTACACCTAACCTAGAAGTCGCAAAAGAATATGATAAATTTAATAAATGCTTTTTCTCCAATTTTAGCTATTTTTTTTGTTTTTTTATGTTCCGTTTATAAAAATTATTTCATTCCATTTCAAGTTTCTGTCTTATTACAAAATTAGTTACAACAGCAGACTTGTTATTGATTGGGTTCAGATCCTTAGATAACAAGGCCGTCACACATGGGCTGCGTAAACTAAGCAGATTTCTCTCGTGAAGATTAATTATAGATTAACATACATACTGCTAACACAACACCACAGTGAGTATTAAGTTAATAAATACAAATGGTAATAAGAAATCTTTCTGCTGCCGGTGGTAAACGTCTCAAATGTAACCAAACAGGTCTGCCAACGGCTCAGCAAAAAAAAAAAACAATAACTGAAACATACCTGAATATCACATATTCATTTTATTGAAAGCTATGTAGTATATCTTGTACAGTACTCTTTATGCCAATCAATCAAATTTCAGTAGTCCAAGAATTTAAGAGGGGGGGGGGCGTCACAAGGACATATTTGCATCTATCTCGTATAATAAAGGTCTCTGGAAAGCAATATTTGGTTTATAAGCCTTGAATAATGTGGTTTATCATATAACAGAGTATTGTTTATGTAACACGAGTAGAAGTGGGGGTTTACAGAAGGTTGAAAACTGAAAATACCTCGGTTGATATTCTAGAGAGAGAATATATGTGTATAACAATATTTATAGCAAATGTAATTTGCAATAAGATTTATTCTATACGCTTTTATCCAACTTATAGTAACGGAGATATTTCGAATTTCCAAATTTCTCCACCTGTAACCCCCCCCCCTACCCTAGTTCGATTTCAGACGTTAACGAACTTTTTCTTACGTTTTGTATAAATCGGCTAAATATCGAGTTTGGTAACGACCAAAGAAAAATTGCGACCGCTAGAGCGTTAACAGACACATATATATAGATATATATATATATATATATATATATATATATATATATATATATATATAGATATATATATATATATATATATATATATATATATATATATATATATATATATATATATATATATATTATGTATCTCATCAATTAAAGATCTGTTGAACGCAAATGTTGGTACGCAAGTTTGGAATAACGTTGGACGTTTCGCTTATTCCCAAAGTGCGATGTCTAAATATTGGAGTTTCCTGAGGGCTCCCTTCCAAATCCCAGAAATGCTTGACGTAACCGATAGAGACGAGAAATAAAACGATATGGAAGGAGACAGGCTGATTAAATTATATCATGATAGTGAGTGGTGTAAAGGTGAAGGAGGAGAGGGGGCAGTTTGGGCCGATCAAGAGCACGGGAGTGGAGAAACTTGTTAAAGTTAGTCCTTCTACTTGGGAAGGGTTAGGAAGGGATCTGTCAGCTTGCCCGCTGCACCCCACTTATTTTACCCCTTGGCTCTCTCTCTCTCTCACATTCTCACATACACCCCAAAAATACCCCCCAAATATTTGCTATGCATGTATTTCCCTTGTGGTGTATGTGTTTTGAGATACTTCTTCTCCAGAAAGAACATTTCAATAGATTTCCCTTTGGCGATTTTCTTAAAGCTTCTCAAATGTCCATCGATGACAAAAATGAAGGACATTTAATTACTTATTTGACTTTTTAAGTACTTCGCGAACTAAGCGATAATGATCATTTAATTTTTTTTATAAAGTCAACTAAGCAAATTTCACACGGGAAGGTTTACAACAGATACATCTACATACTAGTAACACCACCATGAATATTAATGAAATAAATACAAACAGTAATAAGAAATCATTCAGTCAATTTACTAGTTATATCTACAACGGAAAGTGTCTTCATTGTAAACAACTAGGGCTGAATAGACAGAATTATTCTAGACAGGAAAGATGAACAATTAATGAAATATATCTAAATATAACATATTAATTTTATTGTGAACGATTTACCTATAGTTAGTGGAGTAATTTGAAATGAATCAGAATAGTTTCTACCAATCACCCAGATTTTAGTAATCCAATTTAATCTTGTAATGAAGTGGTTCATGACATAAGAGCTCATTACCAATATGACACTAGTAGGAGTGGGGATTTACTGAAAGCATAAAACTATAAAATCACAATATCTAGGTTAATACTCATTATACGGAAAATCTGTTTAGAACAATATTTATAGCAAATTTAATTTTCTTAATATCTCCGTAATTATTATTCTCCGGAACGAAAAATTGTATAGAAACAATATTATTGTAAATGTAATGTTATATAAATGTTGATATGTACATTTTTTCATTATTTTCAATATTGACCGAAATATATTTTTTTTTTTAATTTTCGGACTGATGTCTAATATACAATAAGCTGTTATATAATGATGCCCACTATTTGAAGCATAAATAACAAATATTGTTTTCCTTGAACTTATACGTCATGAGACAAATGCTAAAACGTAGCGCAAGTACGAAATCTGCTTAGTTAACGCAGCCCTTGCATGCAGGACTTTTTAGTTTTAACCATTCAGTAAGCCTCTTTTCCTACTCATCGGATTATCAGTACGTGAGTACCTGAACTTCTTTGTAATGCTAACATTTTCATTCCGGCTTACATAGCTTTCTTGCTGCTAGAGAAATAGACAATATATGGCGAAATGAGATCACCAACGTTTCATATTCCAGTGCGTGGGATATCAGCTCAGTTATTTTTTAGCAGATTTCCCTTAAGAAAATAAAAATTTCTTCAATTGTCCGTCGATCCTACCCGTTCAAAATGTATATATATTATATAATATTATATATTATATATATATTATATATATTATATAATATATATATATATATATATATATATATATATATATATATATATTCGAAAATTCAAAATATCTCCGTCACCATACGTCGGGTGATAACAATGTATAGAACCAATCCTATTGCAAATTACATTTACTATAAATATTGTTCTATACATTTATTCTCTATCTTAAATATTAACCGAGATATTCGCACTTTTATTAATTGGAACGGACGAAATGAGATCAGCTAACTAGGGGTCTAGTCGTGAGTTTCCTTCAAAAGCTACCTCGGCCGTTTCCCGTAACTGTCCGACTCTCGTGAAATTTCTCTATTATAAAACTTCACTTGGGAAATCTGCTTAGTTTACGCAGCCCCTGCGTGACGGACTTTTATTCATTCTTGCGATAATCGCATTTCGCGACTGGGCCAATTTAGGTAAGAATCAGTTGAACTTCTATAATCACTTTATTATATTTTCATAAGTATGCTCATTACGGCAAATATATTAAATGTTGTTATGTTTCAAGTAGTGAAATACGCGGTCTATATACTGGCTACGGTCATGTAGTAATTCAGGTAGTGTATGGTAGGTCTATGTGTGTCCTTTGAAATAGTAAGTATATATATTATAGTAAGTCAACAGTTACAGTGTTGGCAGTATTGTTCGTCTTCTCCGGTAAGTAAATACGCGTGGGTCAGTCGTAAATGGCCAATTCTTAATCTCGTAACAACTACTTCTTCTCTTCTAATTAGCCTTTTTGAGGAAGGCCATTCACCAAGTATATGTTTCAGTTCTTGAAGTTTTTTATCAATGGTGGCAAACCAAGATTTCTGCCATAAGTCGAGTATATGTTGTTGCGAAAATGAAATACATTAAAAATTAAACAGAGATAGTCATGTATTTGGGGAGTATGGAGGAGATCAAAGGGGTGCCACCATATGGTCGCGCCAGTCCTAGGCAGACCTCGAAGAGTCCAAAGAATTCTTCTTTGATGCTTCCGCTTCTCTACAAATAGCGCATAGCTCGGCCGACAGTTTAGTTTGTTCTCAGCTGTCTTCAAGTGATCATCAGTGCAACAGTGCGACTTAGTGCAGTAAAGTGTTTTCATGTGAAGAACAGTGTTGTGCCGTGTTTAAGACAGTGCAGTGCCGTTAACTTCGAGAAGATTAGTGCAGTACCCTTTTTTTTTTTTGTGAACTTCAGTGATCTCGAGTGAGTTATTGGACTGTGTGTGACAAGGACAATGAAGCTATCAGTGCACACTGTGAGTAGTAGTTAAGAATAATTAACTACGTGTGAAGTGCATGTTAAATAAATTGTGCAGTGATAAAAACTGTGAAACTTGTGTGTGTTTAATTTCGCGATCCAAAAGAACTCTTATAAACAACGTTTAGTACTGATTTTTGTAATAAATCGTAACAATATGTTTTGCTTGGGTTTGTATATCGTATGATGTATACAGAATGTGTTGTCGTGAGTTTTTTTTGAGTAGCTGATATGGTGAATTTGTGTACTTTGTCTAATGTTTGTATGTCGGGGTAACCAGTACATAGTTATTATTTTGTATAACGCCCGGCTTTTGTGTAATATGTACGAGATGAGTGGATGGGAACTATATACGTATTTTAACGAATGTAATCTGCTAAAAGAGTCAGTGCAATTCAGCTTAGTTTACACTGCACGAACGCAACGGACTTTTCCCCCAACAAATACGGCCATAGAATGGGTTCCCCTGGAGGCAGAAGTTGGAAGGCTGATGGAACAGGCTGTAGAGAGAAAGGAAAGGCATCAGTCATCTGCGGTCAATCGTTGGCCCATCCATCAGACAACCTACCACCCACCGTAAAAATGTAATAAAACCTGAACCACCCTCGTGTCATGATCGCCATCTTATTGGCTGCCCCATCTCTCATAATGCCCCTCACTCATAATTCAAACACCACAATTTTATAACTCTCTCAAAATATAATTTTCAAGTCTAATATATTTTTTAGTCAAATATAATCGACAGAAGAAATTTTCAGTAAGAGTATTTGACGTTGATCAATTTATTATCAATAGGTTTCAATCTACTCTATTGGATGTTTTTCCTCTAAATTCAACAAGGGACCATTACAGAAATAAAATGACACAAACTTTATTCATTTTAGAGGCCAATATATATTGTATTTGTAGTTTTTTGTTTTGTTTTTTTATTTTCTTGGGAGATGAATTGAGCTACCTATACCAGTGTAAACACTAAAAAAAAAAATGATTTTAGATATTCTTTTCTGTAAATATCAAAGTAGAATACAGTATAAAACCAGGGGTCAGTGTACAAAATCTTATGTGGGCACCACTTGACTTTTTTGAACTACTACTAAATTATATATACAATATACTATTTTTTCATTCGAATCCATTGGAGCATAATTTATAGAAGCCCGTCACGCTGGGGCTACGTTAACTAAGCAGATTTTCCACGTGCTTCACGTATTTGAATTTATATTGAAACGTAAAAGCTCAAACAGTACAACATTGGGTATTTAGTCTTCAAATAATGTGTTTCATAATATAACAGTTTATTGTTAATATGACATGAGTAGGAGTGGGAGTTTACATAAGGCTGAAAACCAAAAAATACAAATATATTATTTGCCCGCCCCCTCCCCCCGGCCCACTGGTCCGATTTTAGCCGCAACGAACTTGTTCTTCAATTTAACATAAAACGCTTGTATGCTCAGAGGAGTTGATAAGACAAAAATTGTGACTGCTAGAGCGTTAACAGAAATATATATATAATTCTTTAAACCCTTTAGCGGTCACAATTTTTGTCTTATCAACTCCATACTATAAATAGTAAAACATTATGAAAAACACAAACAAAACCTATGTAATGATGTTTTTTTTTTCTGGAACACAGGTTCAGTTCACATATCAGTTTAACAAAACTGCAGGTGAAAAGAACATTAACAACCTTAAATTAGAATTAAAGCATACTAAAATAGGCATTAGTCTCGAATGGGATTGATAGAAAATCACACACGATTTTATAGAAAACGTAATTTCCCTTTTTTATCCACTTCAAAGTCTTTTTTAAATATTTCCAATGGAACCAAATTCTACTAAGAAAGCGTTAGTTTTCGATGTTGCATTTGCGAATTTTTTTAGTGATCTCATCGTGTTCAAGAATAATATAAATTTTTAAATTGCACAAATTTACTTATTTCCTGTTTTGAATCGCTAGCTTATAACGGATAGTAGAGCGTTTGCTAAGAAAGTGCTCGGTCATTTTTAAATGAACAAAGTATTGTATATGGTATCAATCTTTATGTGCAGTGAATTTGGCAGAAGAATATGCTTCTAATCATTAATACAGAATTGGCATGGAGATTGAGTGATTGAAGTAAAGCAACACTTTTCTTTCAGCCATATTGTGTTGAACAAAATCCTGTGGAAATGAGACGATTTATTACACTCATCAGAGCTTTAGAGCAGGTGTGGGCAACCTTTGACATGTTCCGGGCAAACATTAGTGTGCAAATATGTTCGCGGGCCGCTTTTAAAAGTAGTGCATTTTAATTTAGTGTTCATAATTTTTAATTATACTGAAACAAAGACGAAAAGAATTTTCCAAATTATCGTCAGTCAGCCTTGTACGATGTTATGTTTTATTAACTTTCATCAATGAAAAGCACTTTTCGCATTTATAAGTACTGGCAAACGCCCAAATCTGTTCTAAGTAGTGTACTATTTTTGTTTAATTGGGTTTTTCAAAATGTCTCGAGGGCCGGGGGTTGCCCACATATGGTTGAGAACGGGGGTGAGCAACCTTTTTAATCAATTTTAATAATTATTAAAAATTAATAACTTTAATTTAATTTTAAATCTTAATTTTAAATTTTAAAATTTTTTAGCGGGCCCCACAAAAATTAACACTTATTAATAATTTACAAAACTTTATTTAAAATAAACATTTGAATAGAAAAATATAGAAATTAAAAAAAAAGTAAAGATTTCATTTACAAATTTTAATACAAAAAAAACACCAATAAAATAACAGAAAAACGAATTTACTTGCAATTTTTAATCAGACGTTTGGACTGTTTTTTTTTTTTGGTACAAGCTAATAAATATCACCCGAAATAGATGAAGTAGCTACACATACACAGCTTTCTAATCGTGCATCAAGCAGTCTTGATAGGTGGGCATTTTTGATTAATTCCATGGTAATTCAAAAATAATTTTTCGTAAACACACGTATTTCCGAACAGAGACATCATTTGCTTTGCATTTTTCGTCAAAAGTAGAAATTTCTCAGGGCTCTCATACGATTTATAAAAATGTTTGATGTTTACTGAGAAAAATACATTTTTTAAATCGGTATTATTCTTCATGTCAAGTATTTTTATTTGAAAGCCTTTGTTTACTGTATCCACATTGATATTAAATGGCGAGGAAAACATTTTCATGGAAACCGCTATCTATATAAAATGTTTATATATTGTGCGTATTTTTAAGAAGTAATAACGTTTTCTTTTTTTAAATGTGAAAAGTGTGATACATTATTCTGCAAAAAATGCTGTTTCCACAATTTTAATTTGCGCTCAAAGCCCTGAATTTTATCATGCAAATTTTAAATAAACTGGCCTTTGCCTTGAAGTTCCACATTAAGATCATTGAGATGCTGAGCCGAAAAGAAACCCAAAATCGCACACCCATTCTTTATTACCAAAATGAGGAAAGGCATATCCCTTCATATCCAAAAATAATTCTATTTCCCCTTTTATTAAGTTTAACTCAGTAACTCATCACAAAAAATTGTTTCGGTTTAGTATGTGCTACTATGAAATTATAATTAATTTTTTACAATTTATTGTTGGGAAAAAATTGATAAAATAATTTCAATTTTAAAAATGCTTGGCAAGCCGCATAGACATGTTGAGTGCCGCGTGTTGCTCATCCCTGGTTTAGAGTTTGTGAACTGCCTAGAAATGCAACTGGGCAGAACTCTGCCTTTGCTGGCTAAATATTTCTTCCGCAGTACACTCTGATGATGCCAGTGGAAATCACTGAAAGTGTTAATCACTTATAAAAATGATGTGAGGATCCGCATACATATATTTTTGATAAACCCAAAGAAACAAATACAAAATACCTTAGGTGGTAGACTTTGTAGTTCAAGTATCAGGTTAAAGTTAAATAAACTATTTTACAAATTATTCATATACGGTATGAATAATACCAAAGAGATATTAATAAGTTCGTTTGAATGTTTTAATTTACATGGTGAGAAGCTGTCGATTGTGAAATGCATGTTTCAAAATAAGCGTGCAACGCGAGCCGAACAGGGCGCTCCATTTAAGGACTTGTGAACAGCGCACTCTCTGAACGACCTCATTTACTTCTCGTTAAACAGCAGTAACAATTAATTTAGTCCCTGCAGTAATATTCTTTACGCCTTTGCGGGCGTTAGGAATTTCCCCTCCATCCCCCCTCCCCCCTCATCCCTTCCTTGTAGCCTGCCCTGGGCGAAATTCCGGAAATATTGGGTTGGATGGGGGGGTTGCTAGAGTGATAATAGGAAAGCCAGTGGAGCGTGTTCCTTCTCACATAGAGGACAGTCTACAACAGGAGTGGAGGAGGCAAGAATTCCTTCTGGCCCTTACATTCCTCCACCGATGGGAGTTGGCCACTCAAAACGAATGTTGTCTATAAGTCTTCCTAGTGCCTCTCATCTCTAGTCCTACCATGTACCGTAAGAACAAAATAAAAATAAAAAACAACACGTGTATTTAATTGAAATTATAGTATACTTATAATATTGTAACCAATAACATGCACTAGTTAAAAAATAAACTGCATATTTCTGGCCTCAAAAAATCAATTTAAATATTAGGTTACAAATATGACTCATCCGCAAACATTGTATATTATTAGTTATGTATCCTAAATAAATTTCTTATTAGCTGTTAGCTCAGTTCGAATTTTATATTAAAATTTTTGTCTGTCAATAAAAATTAAAATTAAAAATCAATCTAAAACAAAAAAAAAGTCCGTCACGCAGGGACTGCATAAACTAAACAGATTTCCCTCGTGAAATATAACAACAGATAAATCTACATACTGGTACCACAACACAGCCGTGAATATTAAGTGAATTAATACAAGCGGTAGTAAGAAATCTATCCACTCCTGACGGGACGCGCCTGAAATGTAAACGAACAGATACCGCTAACCTTAAGAAAAAATTACTGAAAATATATCCAGAAAAATATTAATTATTATTAAATTTATTTATTTAATAGCACTGTAATTTATAATTTATCAGAATAATTTTCAAAAATCCTCCCCTCTAATCTCCCCCCCCCACTTTTCCGATTACAAACATTAACGAAGTTGATCTTTCTTTTTACATAAAACGATTAAATATTGGGTTGGGTAACGATCAAACGAAAATTGCGACCACTAGAGCGTTAACAGAAATATGTGTGTGTGTGTGTGTGTGTGTATATATATATATATATATATATATATATATATATATATAATAATTTATATATAGTTTGAACGAACCTCATTTTCGTCATCTCCTGAGTAGGATCGATGGATATTTGAAGCACTTGTTCGAAAATCGCGTCATGAGTACAACCTCAATAGCTGATTTCTCTCATGGGAAATCTGCTAAAACATGTGGCTTTGCATTTGCCTTATTGTCGTCACCCTTGGTTTTACATTGTTATAATAATGTTCTCTGGACCACTACATCATAGTTTGCCTACGATTTTCTTTCCAGATGTCTTAAAATGCCTCCGGACTGATCATTATGAATCATATCATCAACTTCCGACTTTAGATTAGTTGTGGCGTTATATCTTCAAACATATTTGAAGTATATAACATTGGGTTTCTAATATATTTTATTTCTGGTTGGTGGCAGGAAAATTTTGCTTTTACTATCGAACTCTATTTGATAACGAGGTAATAGTTATAAATGAATTATAGTTAGTCATAACAAAACGAACGTATTGACATTCCACTTCGTCGTCTAAATGTTATTTAGACAAATGTTGAATCCGTAAACGAATAATTCACTAGGGTCTTTTTTTCGTTCCTGTTGTCCAGAATATTGTTATTCCTTCCGCAGACAGCCATTCCGCTGAGGTTTGTTAGTAAAGTGTGACTAATGAGGAAATGTTCGGAGAATACTACGTGACGTTCAGTATCTTCTACAACAGAAAGCATTTTCTTCTTTCTACCCTAGTTCCAAGTGACTCATTAGGTACTGTGTTCACTATTATCTCTGCTGCAGTGTTGGTCAAGATTGTGGCAACATCCGCTGCTGTCTCATACAGTAATGGGTTCTTGAGGGATGGATGTGGGTTGCAATGTACAGTCTCAACCATATCCACTATAATTCATTTGACGGTAAAATGAAATTGGGACTTGTTGCAGCTGGAATGTTACCTCTAATTAGGTTTATTGTTGTATATTCGTTTTCAGCTTTCAGTAAACCCCTCACTTATCTCATATTAAATTTCAAGAATATTTTAATTAGGTTTCTTATTATGAGAAAAATAATCAATTGTTTGTGAGATGATGTCAAAGTATCATTTTTTTTCTCCTCATAGTAGCCCTATGAGGACCTTTTGAATAGTAGTAGTAACCCTTTGAATACATGTTCCATTACCACTTGGCATTTTAGGTATGATTATGTTTAAATACATTGTTTTTACAATATATACACGTTAATCAACCATCTAATCAAATATAATATAAAAAAATTAATAATAAAATAAAATATTAAAATAATTACAAATAAAATTAATAAATTAAATGAAAAAGTAAATAAATAAAATAATAACAAAAAAAAAACAAATCAATTAAAGTTAAACTCAACCGATGTTTAATTTGCGAGTCCTCACAATCAACTTTACATTCTAATGTATTTTTGCTACATACATATCTATACTTTTGATAAACACTATAAGTTCTTTATTATATTTGTTAAATATAACATGAGTTGGTTCTGACCAACTACCTCCTTTTAAAATTATGTTCATTATTAAATTTGATCTATTTTGATTAAATGTTGAACAGTCATAAAGTATATGTAAAAAGTCCGTCACGCAGGGGCTGCGTAAACTAAGCAGATTTCCCACGTGAAGTTTTACAATAGAGAAATCTGCCCAATAACAACTGTAGTAGTAAGGGATCTCTAGACCTATTCACGAGGGACAAATACGGAAACGGCCGCCAGAGCTCTCGGCGGAAAGTCCGGAACATAGCCAACTCCTGCCGACCAATATACCCGTAATATAAATACAATTGAATATAAATACAAATATCTCGGTTAATATTAAAAATAATGAATAAATGTATAGAACAATATTTATAGTACATTTAATTTTCAATAAGATTGATTCCATACAATTTTTCGATCCGACGCATAATAACGGAGATATTTTGAATTTTCCGAAAATCCCTCTTCTTAACTCCCCCTCCCACTGGTCCGATTTCAGCCATTAACGAACTTGATCTTCCTTTTTACATAAAACGATTAAATTCCGAGTTTGGTAACGATCAAACAAAAATTGCGACCGCTAGAGCGTTAACAGACATATATATATAATTTTGAACGGACCTCATTTTTGTCATCTCCTGGGTAGGATCGATGGACATTTGAAGAAATTTTTCGAAACTCGCGTCATGAGTACGACCTCAATTGCTGATATCCCTTAAGGGAAATCTGCTAAAACGTTAGTGTTGTCTGTGAGTCGCAATTACATTTGTCATAGTCTTGAATTTTAAATTTTGTCAAAGCATCATGTGGCTACGTTTACTCAGTTAACTGTCTTTATTATATAGTGAACAGTCACTTGGTACGATATATTAATAGGAAATATAAACATGATATAATCCATGAAAAAAAATTAGATTATTCTGAAAAAATAGTACTTAGGGCAAAAATAAAAAATAGATTCATGACGTACCAATTGACCAAATTAAGCATTTTCAATACAAATCTCTTAAAATTTTCATGCACCTTTCAAAAACAAATTAAAATATCTAATAACTGATTTAGAATGAGCGAGAAAAGGGGAAATCCTATTTTTAGTAGAAAAAACACTGAAAACTAATGAACGGCAGAGCAAAATAAAGTTGAAAAAATAGATTTGGTATATTTACATAATTGTCAATGTGGAAGATTTTTTTGGAGAAATTTTTTGAAACATTACACTTATCGCCATAATATTTTTTTACTTATGTACTTTACGTTCAAAAATAATCACAATCCTGTTTTTAATACCCGTTAATACAAGGCCTACATCATAGACTTTAGGCTGTGGTTATTTTCCTGCCTTTAGTACGAACAGGGTTGACTTGTATTAAACTTTCCTGCGACTTTCAGAAGGAATAGGTAATGTTATCCTTTTACACTTTTTTTTTTTTTTTTTTTTAAGAGACTTTCAAAAGGCATTCATGAAGATTTATCTCTCAAGACATTCTTTTGGGCTACTTTGAATTTATAAAGTCTTGATGACCTTATACAAGTAATACAAAGGATTGTTAATTTAAATTTAATAGAAATTTACTTAAACTTGATGATATGTATATAACTTCAAAACATAATACCTAACTTAAATGATGTCGACAGATATTCAAAATAATTTCTAAATTTCTTTTTAATATTTTGCCTTTGTCTTTTCAATAAAAATTAAAAACAAATGAAAATAAGCAATGATGTGGCTAAAATCGGGTTCCAAAGAAATACCAACAATCCCGTGTTATTTTTATCTGACTGAATCCGTTTTTGGTTTGGGTATATTTTGACATCAAAAAATGCAATCGATAACAATTCACATGAGAATTTCTTGAACATGCCCCGCTGCGATATCTATTCAGTATTTTCCTTTTAGAAAATAAAAGAGTCAAAAGATTAGAAAATAATGTAAAGTGGGCTTTGAACTGTATAAGGACTTTATATATTTAGATTACAAACACTAACTGTTGGTGGCAGGTTTCCCACGTGAAGTTTTACAATAGAAAAATCTGCATACTTGTAACAGTAGTATTAAAGACTCTATTTACACGAGAGCCGAACATTTACGAAAAACGCCAAAATAGGTTTCGGGGGATACGCACGAATAGACCCGACATCAGCCGATCTCATGTGGCCCGTTATCCGCACACACTTAATAAAAATGCAAATATCTCGGTTAATATTCAAGTTAATAAATGTATATAAGAATGTTTACAGTAAATTTAATTGACTATAAGATCGGTTCTTCGATCAGCCATATAATGCTGGAGATATTTCGAATTTTCGGGGAAAAAACCCTTTTAACACCCCCCCCCCTCCCTCCAACTGGTCCGATTTCAGTCATTAATGAACCTGATCTTTCTTTTTGCATAAAACGATTAAATGTCGAGTTTGCTAACGATCAAACAAAAAATAAGACCGCTAGAGCGTTAACAGACTAATGTGAATATATATATATATGTGTGTGTGTGTGTGTGTGTGTGTGTGTGTATAAATAATGAGCAATTGAGGTCATACTCAAGACACGATTTTCGAAAAATATCTTCAAATGTCCATCGTTCATAACTATATATATATATATATATATATATATATATATATATATATATATATATATATATATAATTTTTAATCATAATTTTCGGATTTTTTGCACTTAATTTTCGTCATCTCCTGGTTAGGATCGTTGGACATTTGACATTTTTCGAAAATCCAGTAGAGTACGACCTCAATAGCTGATTTCCCCTAAGGGAAATCTGCTAAAATAAAAGTTTTTGCCACGGCAGTTTCGTTATTTAATAGCCGCTTATATACATTCCTTCAACTCGTACGTTCCATGGATATTTTAAGAAATTTTCTGAAGATCGCATTGTCCAGAATAGTTGATTTCTCTCTAGGAAAGAATGCTACTTGGAGAACTATTTCAATAGGGCATGTTCGTTTGGATCATTTGCTTAATTGAACGAATGAATAAACGTTTGAATACAATAAGGTATTATTAAATCCTTTTCATCCTTATATAGATATAAGGTTAATAGCTTGGCTATTGATATAAGATTAATGGGTAAGACGCTTTGAGAGTGAAAGGAGGCTCCACGACTGAATTAGAGGTGGCTCGAATCGCTGTGGGATAATGAATGAGAGAGGATGAGGCCTTTATTGGTGGCTCCTGGAGCTGGAAGACTTCCAGGGAATGTGCCCGGGCATTCCAGCCCTTCCCAATATCCCCTATGACCTCCGGAGCCAGTTCAAACGGTTTTTAAATTCTAGTGTGTTCATACATCTAACTGGGCACCTCTGCCTGGGTCTGCTCCATGTCCTAGGCCCCCGATATAACACATGTGCGACTCACAACATTATACAGCTGCAACTGGTCTCTCTGCTTCTTTGCCCAAACACAGCAGTATGACATTCGGTTTATTGGTTGCCACACAAGTACTTACCATCCTCTACGGGTATCAGTATTCCTCTTTCACTCAGATTCGGCGTTTCACTGCTGTATATAATTTTGTAAGTATGATGCCCCTAATTTGTGAATTTGCACATTCCTGTGCAGACCACCATATTGCTCCATTCTGATTTTTATATCTCCTTTCACATTGTGTGACTCCATTACTACCTTAACGAGCTAAAAAATGGTACTGTGAACACCTTACCCCTCGGTGGTCCGGTAAATCGTGGTGGCTGAGTTCTATTTATTAGATACAAGGATGCAGTCTTCAACTATGTAAATATTCATATGACTCTCAAGAACGATCTGTTTACGCTCCAGACTTGTGAATCAGAGGTTGCAGACCCTTCGAAAACTGTTGGTAAATAGTAATGGAAACAAAATATTCAAATTTTTGGAGGTTCAAAAACACCCAATCAGACCGATGACTGTCCACATGTTCTTTGTTCTGGCCGATGTGCGTAAATATGAACGACTCACGTCACCAATTCTTATGTTTAAAACTCCATGACAAATAAAAAAAAAGGCTGCAGCTTAATAAATAATTGGTTCGGGAGAAAAGAGAAGAGTGGCATAAGTTTGGATCACACAGTAAACTTTGTAATCGAAAATTCAGAAGCAGGAATAAATTTATAGGAAAAAAACTCTTTTCCCTGCTGCAAATAGCTTGAAAAAAAATACTATGAGTCATAGGAAAGGAAATAGTTCCTGTTGGAATCAAGAGACACGATACCGTCATTTTCAGGAATGAACTACCAATATCACTGGTGCTATGAACACTGCAAAAATAATGGGATTTCAGCTAGGGGCCGGACAGTGACATAAGACACCCGGCAATAAGCCCCGCGCTGTAAAAAATAGTTTCACGCCCCGGAATACTTCAGCAAGCACAGAAAACAGGGATGAAGTGATGGATATTACTATACCACATGCGATTCACACGCCAGTACCCAATGAAAAAGGAAGAACCTCCAACTTGTATTTTTGTGTGGAGTAGAGCTAACAGTTGTTGTAGACATTCTTACAGACTGTTGTGGGTATGAGTACATAAAAAAGTCCCTGGGTTTGACAGAAGTACTGTGAGAAATACTAGGGGATGATAATGATTCTATGAAAGAAAAATATCGGATTTTTTATTAATTACGAGAATAAAGTAATTTAAATATGGATTCAACATATGAGCAAATTAATCGATAAGATAAATATTGGTTTATCAAAATTGGAATCAAAAATATGATTTTTGTTTTATTTGCCATATAATCAGGAATATGACTGAAAGAAGGATCGTAGTTGAGAAAATAGTTCCGACAAAAGCAAAGGGGGATGGACAGCTGGACAAAGTGGAAAGGATCTCCTAAGTACTTGATGAAGGACTTTTGGAGTCTAGAAATCGATCTTGACAACCAGGCACGAATAACTCTCACGAATTCTGTACTTAAAAAGTCCGTCACGCAGGGGCTGCGTAAACTAAGCAGATTTCCCATGTGAAGTTTACTAATAGATAAATCTACAAACTGCTTACACTACACCACCGTGAATAAATACAAACGGAAATAAGAAATGTTTCATCCAATTTCAATAATTTCAGAACTAAAACAATTACTGAAATATAAGAATAATTGTTATCTCAATCAATCAAATATTAGTAGTCCAAAACATTAAGACTGGGGGGGGGTCACCGGGACATATTTGCATGTATCTCGTATAATAAAGGTCTCTTGAATACAGTTTTTGGTATTTAAACTTCAAATAATGTGATTATTATGTAGCTGAGTATTGTTTATGTAACATTAGTAGAAGTGGCGGTTTGCTGATGGCTGAAAAATTGCCAATATCTCGGTTAATATTCAAGATAGAGAATAAATGGATATAACAATATTTATAGTAAATGTAATTTTCAAAGAGATTTATTCTATAACATTTTTCGATCCGACGTATTGTAACGGAGATATTTCGAATTTTCTTAATCCCCCCCCTCCCACTGGTCCAATTTCAGCCGTTAACGAACTTGATCTTTCTACATAAAACAATTCAATACCAAGTTTAGTGACGATTAAATAAAAACTGCGACCGCTAGAATGTTAACAGACATATATATATATATATATATATATATATATATATATATATATATATCATTTTGAACGGACCTCATTTTCGTCTTCTCCTGGGGTCAATGGGCATTGGAAGAAATTTTTCGAAAATCGCGTCATGAGTACGACCTCAAAAGCTGATTTCCCTTAAGGGAAATCTGCTAAAACAATAAATAAAAAATATAAAATTCTATAACTTATCTAAAAATATTTTGTAATTCAACTTGAATATGTCAATTTTATATATATTTAAAAAAATAAGCAATACAAGTCTGTTCGTAGCTGTAAAGTGTACTTCCTTCTCACTGAGTACTCTCTTTAAGGGGGATTTACTGGAAAAAGTGTAAATTGAAATTCATTATTTCCATTTTTTTTCTGATTTATCTGGCATCTGTCACAGGAATAGGAGTATACCCCAGCTATAAGAGTATAAGAGAGAGCGTAGGTGTGAGAGGGAAGCAGTAGGCGGCATATGTAGGTGTGAGCTACTTATTACTGACATCCGTCCCAGCACATACCCTGCCAATTGCAGACCGTTCTCTTTACACTGGCCACTTACACTCTCTCGAAATGGCCTTACACTTATCCTCCAATGTCTCATATCAGAAATCATTATATATGCATTATACATTTTACGAGTAATGAATGGGAAAATGCGTTTCATGGGAAATAAGCCGCAAGGCAGCAAGACACTGATTGGAAGAAAGATGCAGAATGATGTCCATAATTATAAAAATTCCGTCACGCATGTGCTGCGTAGCCTAATCAGCTTTCCCACGTGCGTCACGTATTTGCATTTATCTCAAAACTTAAAATAAAGCTATTTAAGCTTCAAATAAAGTGCTTCATAACATAATAGAATATAAAGATCAATAAAAAGGCCTTGTCTTTCCCTGTCTGTTTTTTAATATTATGCAGAATACATTTTCGGAGTCAACGCTCCATCGTCAGTTCCTGATTACAGCTATCTAGTCTGGACCTCGAACGCCGGTGACTCTAAAAAAGTCCGTCAAGCAGGGGCTGCGTTAACTATGGGGATTTCCCAGTTGCGCCATGTATTTACATTTATCTCAAAACCTAAAAGTTCAATGAGAACAATATTTGGTATTTAAGCTTCAAATAAAGTGCTTCATAACATAATAGAATATTGTTAATATGAATCTGCTAAAAGCCCGTTACGCACGGGCCTCGTAAACTAAGTTGATTTCCCACGTGAAGTATTACAATAAATAAATCTACATACTGGTAAAACTTAACACCAACGTGAATAAATGCAAACTGTAATGAGAAATCTTTCAACGGAAAGAGTCTTAATTGTATTCATACAGGTCAGCCAACCACTCACAGCTAAGTTGATAGATAGAAATTGATAAAAAAAAAACAATGACTGAAATATTTCTGAATATAATATATTACATTTATTGAAAACTATTTTCTGTAACATATAGCTTAATTTATAATGAATCAGTATAATTTTTATCTCAATCACTCAAATTTTAACAATCCAAGCACAATTGCCGGGGGGGGGCAGGGCATTAACAGAACATATTTACGTCTCTCGAAAACAATTTTTGGCATTTAAACGTCGAATAAAGTGGTTTATTGTATAACATAGTTGTTTTTTTTTATATGACATAAGTAGGTGAGGGGTTTGCTGATGGCTGAAAAATAAAAAATACATATATCACGGTTAATAATCAAGATAAAGAATAAATTTGTATGACAATATTTACAGACTATTCAATTTGCAATAAGATTGGTTCTATACAAGTTTTCAATCCGACGTATATTAACGGAGATATTTTGAATTTTCCAAATTCCTCCCATCCACCCCCACCTCTTCCACTTTCCTTTTTCATCCGTTAACGAACTTGATCTTTAGTTTTACATAGATCGTTTAAATATCGAGTTCAGTGATGATCAAACAAAAACTGCTACCGCTTGAGCAGGAACAGGCGAATATGAATATATATAATTTTAAACGGACCTCATTTTCAATCATGTTCAATGGACATTTGTGGAAATTGTTCATAAATCGCGTCATGAGTACAACCTCAATAGCTGATTTACCTTAAGGAGACATTTTCCATATAGCGTGGTTGTGAGTGAGCATCAAACCAACAAAAAGAAGAGCCTTAAGAAAAAACATGTGATATTGCGACTGCGAGGGGCCGAAGAATACGTTTCTAAAGAATTCTAGGGAAAGAAGATCAGCTGTTTGTCATAACATTAATGACTACTGAGTAACTTGCCAACAAGAAGAAGATCGATGCACATCGAGAGTTTTTGTCCCCAGGGAGATTTTTGGTTGGACCTGAATCGAGAGAACCAAGTTTCGAAATAAAGTAACCCGGCTATTTAATTATTGTGGCATTGGACCCACAAGTAGGACGTGATGGGACTCTCATAATTATTGTATATAACGTCAATGGTTTCCTTATAATCTCAATGGGATCAACAATTGTATAGCCGATGTGCCCTTCACGTGCTTATAATAATGCATAGGATATTATGACAGTGGACAGACTACATAGTTTGAAAATTGTACTTTTGGCAAATGAAAACCATATTTTTTGTAACACCGTTAATGATTATTATAACTGAGTTTATACGTGCTGACAGGAAGAAAATTGGAGCATCTAGTTGTTTCTCAAGGCCGTATTGTGTGAGAGATTGTTGGCTGGTTGGACCTCGATCAAGTGCACAAGGTTTCTTGTTTATTGAGGCATTACTTCCACCTGTTGGATGAGATGTAACTTCCAGAATTATTGGATGTTTAGTTCGATAGAGGATAGTTATCGTTTTCAGTAACTATAGCAGCAATTCAACAATACGTACTACGAAAGTACGACGTCAAACACCAAATTTCGGTCAATTTCTAATTAATATTACTAATGTTGGGATTTGAAGTGCACCCTAATCCATTTCTTTTATTTCGTTTAGAATGAGTTGTCATTTCTGTGTAGAAGTGACGTGAAAGAAGAGTTTGCAGAGAGTCAGAAGCAGAAGTTGATGTAAAACGTGACGTTAGATTGGCTGTTATGGAAGAATGCCATGGTTAGGAAAGCCTAAAAAAGGTTTCATTTAAGGTTGTGATTAATAGGATTAGGTGGTTAGAGCACTGGACTTTAAACCCGAATTCGAGTACTTGCTGGCCCCCACTTCACTATATAGGCTGGTCCCCGCGGGAAGTTAGACTATTACCTCTTCGTGCAGGGGAGGCTTACAGGTTGAAACGCACCTGTAAAAAGGGCTTAGGGAAAAAATAAAATTAAAAAAAATAATAGGAATTGACTGATCCTAGGTAACTTATTGACCAACGAGCTGAATCACCATGGACCATGCCTATTGCGATCTACCTAAGATTTGTAAACGGTTTGTATACTTAAGAGGTATTATTCAAAAGTAACAGAGGGATTCTTGGGCGTGGTTTAATGAGTATATTTTATAAAAGTGGGGTTTGGTGAGAAATATGCTGTTCAGGGGGAAGAATAGCATTCCAATACCTTACCACACTCTAATGACACGGTATACGTCACAGAATATACATAGGACAGAAAGGACCGAAATAAAAAAAAAGATACCATTGGTCGTGAGGCGACCTTCAGAAATGAAGGCCCTCTGTGAGCCACTGGGAATTCTTGGTGCAACTCTTTGTGAAGAGCAGGGCACTGATGATGGAGCGTATGCTCTGAAAGCGCTCCGTCGTAACGAATAAACAACTGTGGAGGAACGACGCCTTTTTTTCTTACCTGAAACTATTTAATTTGTTACAGATCGCTTTAAACATACTCATGATGGGGAGATTCCTTTAATGATTGATCTGTGCAAATTCAATAAATGGTATTCCCTCCCCAGTAAAGGCTCTCATTTATTTCAATCATGGTTTTTGTAGTCTTTTTGAGGATTTTAATAATCTAATATGGTGCAGTTGATACAAAATCAGAAAAAAAAACGTGAAACGGAATATGTATCTGGAAGTTATTCAGATTTAATACAACCGACCCCATTATATTGTTTACTTAACGAACTCAGAAAAGAATACAGTGAATAGTGTGCAAAGAAGTACAAATTAACTGAACATCATTTCGTTTTACCGCACTTTCAAATGCTTCAAATTGCTCTGAGAGTCAAAAGTAGTTAATAAGTGATTAGAAGTATCTCCGTGTTTCCAGCGATGTGTGTCTATACGTCTTAACAATTCTTCATTAAGGGAAATCACCTATTTCAATTGAAATCATGTACAACTGTTTTCAAGTGTACATCGATTTCACCTTCGGTCCTTAAGCATTAAAAGTGAAACGAAAGAAGTTCGTTTACGTCAGAAATCGGACAACAATAAGGGGGCTGAAATTTACAAAAATCATTTTTATACGAAATATCTATTTTTAGTCGGATAGAAAAATAATCAATATTGGTAATAGTACAATGCCCGAAATTATTATCTATGTAATTTGAATATTAAGCCAGTTATTTGTATTTTTTTTTTTTTTTTTTTCAGCTTTCCATTAATGCCCGCTCCTACTCTTTGGATTTTACGCAATAAATGCTATTATCAACCTTTCATGTTTGTATGTAGTATTTAAACTGTAAACCTGATTATCACGTGACCGAATAAGGGAATAAAAGGGTCACAAGGACATGCAGTGGTTTCCCATTGCCGTCTGCATCAGATCATCAAAAAATAAAGGCATCACGAGGAAAATTAAGTTGACACTCGCAAAAGCTTGAGTAGAGAAAATCCGATTCAAGGCCAGAGTTGTTAGACAGCCTTCTCTCGGTAGACTGTAGCCTTCATAAGCGGACTAATAATAGGCATTAGCCAGTATGAGAATGCAGACTACAACTTTAATCTACCCTCAAGTCTTCTCTCACTGACATATTGTAAGTGAGAATTTAGGCAGGGAGGGGGCCAATCATTCATATCTAACTGAAATTGTATGAGTTTAATATATTTAACACATGTTTCTTATTTCTGTATAAATTAAATTCAAATTTCAGATGCCATTATTAGCATGTCATAAATATTCTGTCAATACAGCACCTACTTGACGTACTGTTTTACTTATGTTAATAAGTATTGCTATTTATAATAGCATTATACATAATTAGTATATAGTTTTAGCAGATTTCCTTTAAGGGAAATCAGCTATTGAGTTCGTACTCATGACGCGATTATCGAAATTTTTCTTCAAATGTCCACCGATCTTACCAAGGAGATTACGAAAATGAGGTCTGTTCAATACTGTGTGTGTGTATATATATATCTATATATATATATATATATATTTGTCTGTTACCGCTCTAGCGGTCGCAATTTTTGTCTTATCGTTACCAAATTTAATATATAATCATTTTATACGAAGAGAAAGATGAAGTTCGTTAACGGCTGAAATCGAACTAGAGAGGGGGGGGGTTTTAGAGGGGGAGAATTTCGAAAACTCTTAATATCTCCGTTATTATACGTCGGATCAAAACATTTTATAGAACCAATCTGTAAATCTGCAAATGTAAAGCTCAACAAATATTGTTATGCACATTTTTTCATTATCTTGATTATTAACAGAGACATTTGCATTTTTTAGTTTTCGGTCTGCAGTAAAGCCCCACTCCTACTCATCTCATATTAACAATATTCTATTACGTTATGAATTTAAATATCAAATATTGTTCACATTAAACTTTTAAGTTTTGACATAAATACAGATACGTGGCGCACGTGGGAAATCTGCTTAGTGTTGGATGTTATAGTATTTGTCATTATGTGTTGCCTGCCTACATAGTATCGTAGGATAATCCCCCAATAAAAAACCCAGTGGAACGGATCCTCATATGATTTGTAAAGCTTTCACTTTCAGGAACGAATGCGGAGGTAATTTATTCTTATTATAATTACAATAAAAAGAAAGGTACCCTTATAAAATAAGGACTTTTTTTTTGTCCTATTTGTCATGGCGGGGAAGGGTCACATGTGGCCAGGAGTTATATCCTTAGTTTTGTGGGCAGAGTCAATTTCTTAGTGGGCTAATCCTATCAGATGGCCGAGTTGCGAGGACAGGGGAATGAGATTAAGGCGAGTAATGACTAGGCCAGCTCTTCCCGTACCAACCCCTAAATTCCACTCTCTCCTATTACACACCTTCCTGTAAGAAGCCCTTACAGCCCGACTCCGTCTAGAAATAACCTATACACACGAGCTTTGTCGAATAAACCCTATGGGTACCATAAACGAACCTTGTACCATTCCTATTTTGTTGGCTTTTCACAACAGAATTGCCTCAGCTTTAAACATATTGTTGCGAAAATTAAATACATGAAGGATTAGCAGAGAGAGCCGCGTATTTGGGAGGTGCGAGGGGGACGAAAGGAGCGGACCGAGGGACTGCCTGCGCCAGTAGGTTCTAGACTAAAGAGTCCAGTACCTTCGAGACCTCTCCCTTTGATGTTGCCGCCCCCTATATAAGCATGTCAAATCGGCCGACAGTTTAGTTTGTGCTCAGCGGTGCTCAAGTGATGTTCAGTGCTACAGTGCCACTTAGTGCAGTCCGGTAAAGTGTTTTTATGTGAAGAACAGTACGAGGTGTGGCTATTAAATAACAAAACTGACGCTGTAAAACATTTTATTTTTATTTCATACATTTTTATTTATTATCACCTTCAATATACACCCCTCCTTTATCCCTACAAACGCTCCATGCGAACCTTCCATTGTTCGAAACAGTGCTGCTTCAGGACGCGTGCCGCTTTCTCTTTCACAGCTTCAACAGACTCAAATCGTATTCCTTTTAATGCAGAATTCACCTTAGGAAACAGATAGAAGTCGCACGGCGCAAGATCCGGCGAATAAGGCGGATGGTCTAACACTGGGATGCTGAATTTGGCTAGAAACCTCTAAACAGACAATGCGGAATGAGCCGGCGCATTTGTCTTGGTGGAGAACCCATGACTTGTCCTTCCACAATTCAGGTCGTTTTTTCCTTATTCTTTCGGTGAGTTCAGCAAGAATATAAAGAAGATAAAGGAGGGGTGTATATTGAAGGTGATAATAAGTAAAAATGTATGAAATAAAAATAAAATGTTTTACAGTGTCAGTCTCGTTATTTAATAGCCACACCTCGTATTGTGCCATGACTCTGTAAGTGCCGTTTAGTGATCGTGACTGAATTACTGGACTGTGTAATCTGAAGAACAGTGACGCTATCAGTGCATGCTGTGAGTAGTAATTAAGAATCCCAATTAACCATGCATTGTTAAATAAATTGTGCAGTGATAAAAACTGTGAAACGTGTGTGAGTTTAATTTTGCAATCCAAAAGAACTCTTATTAACAACGTCTATTACTGGTTTTGTAATAAAACGTAACAATATATTCCCGTTCACAGTTTAATGAAAGAAAATTAAATGTATTCATTTCCATTAAATGTTAACAAAATCGTACAGGATGCGTCAAATGTCCTTGTTTTCTATAAATAAGTTACGAATATTATATCAATAAATTTATTTATTCTTCTTATTCTGGACCCAATATTATTTATATATTCTTCATATTTTATGGCAAGGGTCTCCAATTAAAAAGTGGAGGCACATTCTAATGCAATATCTAGGAAAAGAATTATTAAGGGACGCGTTAAATTGTTATTAATTTTTTTTTGTTTGAAAAGGGATAGCCACTGAAGAGGTGGCAAGTAAGCCACCAAACATGTAGGGCAGATTCAATAAAGTTTGCACCGAAAAAAATGTTTTTTTATTGGATACCCATGCCATAAAATTTGAAGAATATATAATTAATTTCTTTTAATGTAATAATATAGCATGTATACGTATGCAATACGTTCGTTATAAAAATAGCTCACATTCCATAAATACACTTTATAAAATCTATAAATTTAATAATTTTATATTAAAATATAATAATTTTGTTAACAATATCCTTAATATCACTCTAAACATTTATCTTGAAGAATTTATATTTGAGGTTGAAAATTTAAAGCATACTCTTGAATCTTGCTTTATTATATTAGGTTACGTAGTTTCTTTACAATAAGTTCATGTGTTGTTTCTCAAACAGTATGGTTCGGTACATGTATATTGAAGAAAAAGGTATTATTTTATCCTCCTTAAATACTGTCTAGGCTTTCTATTGAATATATACCTTATTGCTCTCGTCTTCAATTTAAATAAACCCATAGACGCTTAGTTATCATATATGCAAAACACTTTTCATGTAATGTCCATACATAAATAAAAAAGTTTTCATATCTGCTACGAATAATATTCGCTTAAAAGGCAATATGTACATATTTCTATAGCCCTTACTCCATTCCTTTCTAAATCAGTCGTTTAAAGAATTACATCCTACACTAGTTACAGTGCATCAGTCTGATACAGTTCTAAAACTGTGAAGCTAGTGGATTAGAGAGAGTTTAGTGATGAAGTTGGCCTGAAAACCCATTTTCATGAATAATTTTTGGTTTTATTTTATTCAGAATATTACAGTCTGCATTTAAATACATTTTGTAATATGTACAATTCTATCGTCCTACATCACTCGAGAGAAGATACACCCCTTCACCAGAATGAGAGGAGCAGCCTCTTTCAGCCTGACAAGGAAGTCAAGAGCTAAGGAGGAATGGCACTTGATAAGAAAATAGCCACTGCTATCACTTCACTTTACACTTCTATAGGAGATCTCTGGGCCATTGTCCCTTGAGGTGACGTGGAGAGGAATATGGAAGAGTGGTACTGGAAAGGGCTAGGACTTCTGGATTAGGGTGATTGGATAGCATGCTGCGGAAGTTTGTGAATCTTAGTGGAATTAGGTCCTCAATAAATCGAATATTAAGATCTTTAAGACTTTTGATTGAAAGGTCTGGATACGTCTGATGTTCGAAGGTTTTGCTGTATCCCACACTTCTATTCCGTATGTTCATATTGGTTTAAGTCGTAACTTGTATATTGTTAGTTTGTTTTCGGTAGACGAGTAAGATCTTCTATTTAGCAGTCCATAAGGGCAAGAAGACTTTAACTATTCTAGATTCAGTCTACAAGCTAGCCGACTGCTGGTGGTTATGTATTAGAATAAAGAATTGGATTGTCTGGCAGGAAACAAGCCTTTTTACTGACTTGAACAAAAAAACGGGCACCAAAAATGTTTTGCCCTTTGGTCTGCTCTTCATCAAAAACTGGGTGATACTTGTTGAGTTGCAGGTCCATAGCTTCTGCTGTACGAGCGTCATTTTATTGTCCAGAATGGCATTGAGTTTGAACTGGACAAATTACTTCAGTGCCAGTAATGGTCAGAGCTACAGCTTAATGTACAGCAGAGTGCCGAGGCCATCACTTTGTTGTTGTTTTTTTTTTTTTTTAATTTTCCCCGTCCATTGTATCGTCCAAGGACAGTAGAGACGTTCCTTATTTAACGCTATTTTCTGATAAAGTCACAAAATATCTTTGAAGTCGTTGATAGAATTTACCAAAAGTCCGTCTCGCAGGGGCTGCGTAAACTAAGCAGATTTCCAAACATGAAGTTTTACAATAGAGAAATTTCAGAATAGAGAGTCAAACAGTTACGGGAACAGCCCGTACTAGCTCTTGACGGAAACTCACGACTAGACCCAAAGTTAGCCGATCTCGTCTCAGAAGCTGAAAAGAGAAAAATGCAAATAACCCGGTTAATATTCAAGATACAGAATAAATGTATATAATATTATTTATAGTAAATTTAATTTACATTAAGACTGATTCTATATAATTTTTCGATCCGACGTATAGTAATGGAGATATATTGGATTTTCGAAAATCCTCCCCTCTAAACGCCCCCCTCCCACTGGTCTGATTTAAGCCATTAACGAACTTGATCTTTATTTTTGCATAAAACGTTTAAATATCGAGTTTGGTAACGATCAAACGAAAATTGCGACCGCTAGAGCGGTAACAGACAAAAATTTAACTCATTAGGCATGGGTCCCAGCCATAATCAAGTCATAGGGTAAAGGCACCAATCGTTGACACTACCCCAATTATCGACACTTGCTCCTTTAATACGGAATAATAAGCGTTTGAGGAGTCCCAGATATTCAAAATTGGCGCCAAATGAAAATTTAACTCATTAGGCATGGGTCCCAGCCATAATCAAGTCACAATTGGCGTCTAACCACATGGGAGGAGATGTTTTCTCCTCAGTGTTCGCCTGATACCGGTTCCTTACTGTTTTGGTTAAGGGGTGAGTCTTCATTTTTCGTGTATATCTTGTATGTTTTTTGTTTTTCCATGCCATTTATTTTTCATACGATTAGTTAATACAGTTAGATCATGCGAAGACACTTTATACATATAAATTTCTATAAAAACATTCAATTTTAGAGGTGTCAATAATTGGGTACCCGAAAACATACTTTTATCCAATTATTGACACCACCTGTCAATAATAGGGATTTCAGACAATTTTTGTTTTCACGATTATTAATCTATTTTTTTTGCGACAAACTCAATGGTACTTGTCATTTTTAAAGAAGTTTTATGGTTCCAATTTTTGACAGGGGTGTCAATAATAGGTTAACATAGGTGTCAATAATTGGATTGCTGCAACAGCCATTATTGACATGTGAAATGCCCATTTATTGACATATTGTCAAAAAACACCCACTTCTTGCAGCTGATGGATGTGTCGGTATTTCGGTCACTGACGGAAAGCTGGAGGACCAAAGTGCACGGCTATCGAGTAAAACGGATTAGTGAGCCTTGCACCGCCCTCAAAAAGAAAGACTTCTGCCCGCTGTTAAATGAAGTCTTACAGGGAATTTCACCATCCATTCTTCAGAACGGTTTCAGGGCTTGTGGACTTGTCCCCTGGGACCATGGGTGCGATTGCTTATTTCAACCTTGAAGAGAATATTTCTAATCCTGTTGTAAAACCTCCTTCGGCGAGTGCAGTCTTAGAGTCGTTGATTATTCTGGAAAGGTTCATCGGTGAAGAAACAGTCAATCAATTCAAAGAATCATCCAAAGGAACAGGTAACATTGAAGATTCCTCACTCTTCTTGGTTTGGAAAAGGATGAAAAGATGCTGCAACATAGAGCGTCTCGCTCATAAAGAAATCAGCTTCGATGAAGGTAATACCGCACTGCCTGAAGAACAGCATCCAAATTCAACTAAAAACTGGCAAGCCAACAGGTACCAATTCAGTCACTCAGCTCAAGAACCACACAAGTACTTATTCCAAGTCCTTTCAAGAGGGCTCTCAGTTGGCCTGAGGCCCTTGGAAATACAATAAAGAAACCATACCTAGTGTCGTAGCTTCTGTAGATTACAAAATTTATTTGAAAAGTAAAATTGACAAGAAAAGGGCTCGCAACTAAATAAGAAGCGAAAGAAAGACATAATAATTTCCACCTCTAGCGAAGAAGAAGAAGGAAACTAAGAGGAATGGGAAGCACAGGATCAATCAGACGAGAACAGCATTTCTTCAGGTTGTATGGAAGAAGAACCAGAAAAAAACTATGAAGATTCTGAAGCTCAAGCTACGAGGCTTGTCGGTCAAGAAATTATACACCTTGATAATTTCTCGAATTGCATTATGGTTGGAGATAAGTTTGACGATTTGGATGAGCAACGACAGGAAATTATTGACTCAATAGGAGAAGCTACTGGCGAAACGACTCTATCCCAATGATACATGAAGATAAAAGGCAAGGGGAAAAGGAAAAATTTGGGGAAAACCAAAAAAAAGGAAAAGGAAGGGGAAAGATGCGAAATGTTTTAAAGGACCCAGATGGAGGACCTGAAAAACAGAGTGTTGTGCAAGGAAAAGATGATACACAGCAAGATAATCATGTGCAGGTGGACTCCAATGGAGGACGAAAATGCAAGAACGTGGTAAGTCATGTTCTAGATGAAGGAATAACTGTAGAAGAGGAACTCGAAATTGAAGAGGGTGATTACGTTTCAGCCAATATATTCTCTAGAAATAAGAAAGTCCATGCAGCTTGCCAAGCTTTGAAGATTGAAAATGGGAAAGTGACCGTGAATCCTCTGAAAGCCTACAACCGCATGAAAACTGTCTTCACTTTAAGTAAAGAGGAGATTATAATAATAGAAGTTCAAAATATCGTGGCTCGGTTACCAAAGCCCCTGGTTTTTGGAAATAAATTAAATCAGAGATTGTTGTTTCCAAAGTCATTGCCAGTAAACTAATTAGTTCCTAATAAAGGTGTTGTAATATGTCAATTAATGTTCTAAATAATTCATAATTAATTTATAAATATGTACAAATAAAATATGTTCTAGTCTTTTTATCGATCTCAAAATGAGAAATAATGTTCTAGTGTTTAGGTACCCATATGCTTTGTGTTAGTTTTGAACATATTTTGTGATTCTGATATTTAATATAATCATTATATATACTTATCTAGATCCCACGTTTTGTGATGGTTCAAAACTTATCTATTATATACGTATTTTGGATTTCAAAAATATATTTGTTTAATATTTATTGTGGTGTCAATATTTGGTCATTTTCCTTGTCAATAATAGGTTCATGGGTGTCAATAATGGGGGACAAATTTACTGTTGAATTTTATTGAAAAACAACTTTAAAATTTGATATTTTGACAAAAACAATGACCGAAATATTTACTGAAATAAATGGTCAATATAAAAAACTTGGAATCAAATGGATTGTCCAAAAAATAAGAAATATGTTAGAAAAAAACCGCAGAAATTTCCTAATAGTGTCAATAATTGGTGCCTTCACCCTAGATAACGAAAATTATATATATATATATATATATATATATATATAACGGACCTCATTTCCGTCATGTGCTGGGTAGGATCGATGGACATTTGAAGATATATTTCGAAACTCGCGTCATGAGTACGACCTCAATAGCTGATTTCCCTTAAGGGAAATCTGCTAAAAAGAATGCATAGAATCTTGTTAAAAAATAATATCATGTTTGAAGAAAGCAACGCTTTAACCATTGTATTCCTCGTAAAAAACGCCTCCAATGATTTAAAACAAAAGTCGTAAACTCAGCAGCAAACAGGTAACATATTTTCATACTCCACATGAAAGCATGAATGTTACATGCAAATTCATAAATTCTGAATTTCTATTACGAAAACACACCGAATAGATACTAATAAAACCTTTTCAGAATATTAGAAATAATACAGTAAAATTACATTTGTTATTTGTTTTTTGAAAACATAAATGTTTGGAATTGTTATTAGAGGTTTCCTTGGGTTTGTTTGAAACCTTCCTCCGTAAGGTATATCCTATATGGTATTTGGCCGTTTGTATTTATTTACTTAATATTTTAGGTGTTGTGTTACCAGTAGATTTATCTATTAGTAAACTTCACGAGGGTAATCTGCTTAGTTTACGCAGCCCCTGTGTGACGGACCTTTTTTTTGGTGTTATGAGCGAATTTTCTTCTAAACATTTTGTATGTGAAATTGACAAATGCTTCGATAGCTACGATGGGAGTGTCTAATTATTGTATGTAATCTATTTGATTCAACATTAATTCTTTATCTTGAACAAATTCACTCTAGATCTACCCCAGAGCAGATAGGCAGCATGAACATAGTGCACTGTTATTAGATTAATCGTCGCAATCCTTACAACATTAAGCATTCTCAGTACAATTTGCCCCATAGAAATTATATCTCGTGAATGATTTTGAACAGTCTTCGTAGCGACACTTGAGGACAACGTTTATGAATTTATATATCGGAGACTTTATCGGAAAATGAAGTTTTCTAATATGAAAGTTACTCGAAGGAATAAATGACTGAGTAAAGTGAGGCATATTTCATAGAGTTTGGGAAGAGGAATTATTACTCGCGAGCACAGTGCTCTAGGGGCTGTTTACGTTGGGGGTGGTACGATTTACACTGAGTCGAATAAACATGAGGGTGAGTTTGTCTTAGCAGAACAGTTACATTTGCACAGTCCCCTCCCCTCACAACCCACCTACCGTTGTTACTGTATAACTCTCTTCTCTTCGGCACAACTTAATTCAAATCCATCTCGGGCTTGCTTTTACTCAAATCCCATTCCAATGATTCGTGACAGAAATTAAACCAAGCTCACTGTTGGTATTTATAATTAATTTAATTCCCACATTTAAGTGGGGTTTTGTATGCTGCGGATAATCTAATAACGTTCGTAAAGAACCTTCTCTGAAGTCCCCTTCATAATTTTAGCAGATTTCCCTTAAGGGAAATCAGCTATTAAGGTCGTACTCATGACGCGATTTTCGAAAATTTTCTTCAAATGTCCATCGGTCCTACCCAGGAGATGACGAAAATGAGGTCCGTTCAAAATTATATATATATATATATATATATTTGCTAACGTTCTAGCGGTCGCAATTTTTGATAGATCGTTACGAAACTCGATATTTAACCGTTTTTTAATGTAAAAAAAAAAAAACAGATCAAGTTCGTTAATGGCTGAAATCGGACCAGCGGGAGGGGTTTAGAGGGGGATTTTCGAAAATTCAAAATATCTCCGTTATTGTGCATCGGATTGAAAGATTGTATAAAACCAATCATATTGCAAATTAAATTTTCTATAATATTGTTTTATACATTTATTCTCTATCTTGAATATTAAACCGAGATATTTGCATTTTTATGAAGTCTGTGGTAGAGTATAGTTCGGATTACGTCGGCCATCTTCGTCATTTTCTCGGCTCAGGCGGAAGCTTCTTCTAACCTGTCGTTTCTAACCTTACCTTACCTTCGTTACTTTGTGAGATTTATGCAAATACGTTCTGGTCCTCCGCCCCCCCCCCCCCCTTCTTTAGTTTTTGGACTACTAAAATTTGAGTTACTAAAATATAAATTATTCTTAAAATTCAGAAGCCCTTTTATGTTGGGAATTTATTTTAATTAACTGAAAGATTTCTCATTACCTAATCGAGGTGGTATTGTGTTGCCAGTATGCAGATTTCTCTATAGTAAAACTTCACATGGGAAATCTGCTTAGCTTACGCAGCCCCTGCGTGACGGACTTTTATTAGCTCTTCTAGGGGATCCGACCTATATCATCAAGTGATGTGGTTTCAGTCATCTCCCAGTTTGAGATTATAGTCCGTCAAGCAGGGGCTGCGTAAACTAAGCAGATTTCCCTAGCGAAGGCTTAAAATAGATAAATATACATACAGATAACGCCCCCCCCCCAAAAAAATTAAGTGAATAAATACAAACGGTAATTTGTACCAGAATTGTAAACAACTACCCCAGCCAACCTGAACTCTAGTCCGGAAAAGAAAACCAATAATGAAATATATCTGAATACAACACATTAATTTTATTGAAAACTATTTAATGCTGTATAATTTGTAATGAATCAGAATAATTTTAATCTCAATTAATTAAATTTTAGTAATATTAGTAAATATATACAAGTAACTTTTCGTAGGTCCACGTCCTGAAATAAATTCTATTTGTTTATGATTGCTAAGTGTTGTTTTTTGTCCCTGGAATATAGTTGGTAAGTACTTATGTAATTTTCGTCCTTTAGCCATTGGTCCATCTTTCGTCCCATTTTTCATAATATTCGTGTATGAAAAGAGTTTTAATGGTAGGTTTAGTCAGTTTATAATAGGTGTTGACTCTCCCGAGTGTCCTCTTATGCATGCTATTGCCACTATTATATTTTTCTGTCTGCATGGTGTAATTATTCTTCTGATCTGTTCAGTCTGTTCGTTATGGTTTTCGTTATTGTAAATACGGTCTATGTTAATTCTGCTGTTCGTGTAGACGATACGAGTCTCTGCCACTTGAAATGTCGTGTACATAACAATCGAACGCTATATTCTCTTCACTAACGCCGCTTTGTATGAGATACTGTTCAAAAGAAATGTATTTACATTTTTAATTTTCTGAAAATATACTCAAAACGATCATAAAATAAAATTAGAAAGACGCCAAGAAAATTTAGACAAGTTGACTATAAAATAGACACATACATGAAATCTACGTTTAAAAAAAAAGGTCCGTCACGCAGGGGCTGCGTAAACTAAGCAGATTTCCCCTTTGAAGTTTTACAATAGAGAAATCTGCATACTGGTAACACAAAACCACCGTGATAATGAGAAATCTTTCAGTTAATTAAAATAAATTCCCAACTGAAACGGCTTCTGAATTGTAAGAATAATTTATATTTTAATAACTCAAATTTTAGTAGTCCAAGAACTAAAGAAGGCGGATGAACAGAACGTATCTGCATAAATCTCACCTATGTAAAGAAGGTAAGGTAAGGTTAGAAACGACAGGTTAGAAGAAGCTTCCACCTGAGCCGAGAAATGACGAAGATGGCCGACGTAATCCGAACTATACCCGACCACAGACTTCATAAAAATGCAAATATCTCGGTTAATATTCAAGATAAAGAATAAATGTATATAACAATATTTATAGTAAATTTAATTTGCAATATGATTGTTTCTATACCCTTTTTCGATCCGATGCATAATAACGGAGATATTTTGAATTTTCGAACATTCTCGCCTCTAAGCCCCCCTCCCTCTGGTCCGATTTTAGCCATTGACGAACTTGATCTGTCTTTTTACATGAAACGGTTAAATTTCGAGTTTCGTAACGATCAAACAAAAATTGCGACCGCTAGACAAGTATAATAACAGACAAATATATATATATATATATATATATATATATATATATATATATATATATATATATAATTTGGAACGGACCTCATTTTCGTCATCTCCTGAGTAGAATCGATGGACATTTGAAGAAATTTTTCGAAACTCGAGTCATGAGTACCCTAAAGGGAAATCTGCTAAAAGTAAACAAAATATCTTGTAATGGAATAACACATTTTGATGAGAAAGTATTATTATGAGAACATAAAGTCCGTCACGCAGGGGCTGCGTAAACTAAGCAGATTTCCCACGTAAAGTTTTACAATAGAGAAATCTGCCCAATAAACAGCTGTCGTAGTAAGTAACCTCTAAACCTATGCACGAGAGGGACGAATAATTACAAAAACGACCGCCAGAGCTCACGGTGGGAAGTCCGAACATAGCCACTTCTGCCTAGCACATGAAGAATAAAAATGCAAATATCTCAGTTAATATTCAAGATACAGAATAAATGTATATAACAATATTTATAGTAAATTTAATTTGCAATAAGATTGATTCTATAATATTTTTCGATCCGACGTATAGTAACGGAGATATTTTGAATTTTCAAAAATCCCCCTCCGAAGCCCCCCTCCCACTGGTCCGAGGTTAGCCAGTAACGAACGTGATCGGTCTTTTTACATAAAACGTTTACATATGAAGTTTGGTAAGGATTAAACAAAAATTGCGACCGATAGAGCGGTAACAGAGAAATATATATATATATATATATATATATATATATATATATATATATATATATATATATACAGTTTTGAACGGACCTCATTTTCGTCATCTACTAGGTAGGATCGATGGAGATTTGAAGAAAAATTTCGAAAATTCCGTCATGAGTACAACCTCAATAGCTGATTTCCCTTAAGGGAAATCTGCTAAAATCAATGCGTTATAACATTACATTTACGTAACATAGAACATCGTATATTTTAAACTTTTAGGAAGAATAAAGTCTTCCGACAATGAAGATTTTTTCTATTTATTTCTTGCAAGAGGCCTTTCAGCAAATCCATACTGGATTACTGATTTTTTTTAAATGAATGTTTTTATTGCTTTAGAATGGCAAAAAAAGTGCTGAAAGATCTCATGCAATTAATAAAAAAAAAATATTATTCATTTTGGAAAGACTTCATATTCTTCATCCCTTTATTCGGGAACTTCCATTTCCACCATAAAAAAAAATAGATGTGTCCTATCAATTTTATAACCCCATGGATTGAGCAACCCGAACATGTTTTTCCTGTTTTCCACGCAGAGTATCCCTCTAACGTGGGATTTTATTTAAATGTTGTGAGCTCCATCCATTGGATACTTACTACACAGCATTACATTATAATATTTCTTATATAATAATTGTAAACATTATAGAACAATAAATTAATTAAATAAAAACAAAAAAAAAGTAAAAAAAAAAAGAAATAAAATAAAACATATGTAAACATTACATATGTGTACAATAATAGGTGTATATCTACAAAATTGTGTCCAAATCTTGAATAAATGCATTAAATCCCTTTTTGAATTTGAGTAAAAGTTTCGGTTTGTCCGTCGGCCAAGTTCCGTTTTGTAAAGTAATATACTTGATGAGTTTTGTTCTTGGTCCGTCAAGTAATGTACAATCATATAAGAGGTGGTCATAATATAACCCGAACATGTTTGTAAAAGTATATAAGTTTGTAGGAGAATATGCTAGTTTTAAAAAAGTTGAGCCGAGCCAAGATATGTGGTGAGGTGTAGCGTGGGGGCTGGTACAAGTCAAACATGATCTATCAGGGGGTGAGTGACTAATTAATGAGCCTGCCGGAGAAGGGCTGCCCTCCAACACCTGTTGGTCTCTCTCAGCTGATGTCCTTACATCTTTTCAACATTCATTACTTCCTCGGCCAAGAACTCGGTCCCGCTTTACAATGGGTAAAGAATTATGTTTTGGAAACACACCCTCTTTTCAGCAGGCTTCCCTTACTATAAATTCGTAATTGACGATGCACTAAAGACACGAATTCCTTTGAAACCAACGTTCATCGTCAAAGGCTTGATATAAAATCCGTTTCCCGAGGAACTTCAAAAATTTAGCTAATTTATGCAAAAAAGTAAAAAAAACGTTACTTGCAAGCAAGTAAAAATAAAAGACCGTCACGCAGGGGCTGCGTAAACTAAGCAGATTTCCCACGTGAAGTTTTACAATAGAGCCGAACAGTTAGGGCCGAACTAGCTTTTGGCCTGAAACGTTCGTTATTGGCCCACATTTAATAAAAATGCAAATATCTCGGTTAATATTGAAGATAGAGAATAAATGTATAGAACAATATTTATAGTAAATTTAATTTTCAATAACATTGGTTCTATACATTTTTTTGATGCGACGTATGGTAACGGAGATATTTCGAATTTTCAAAAACCTCCCTCTAAACGCCCCCCTCCCTCTGGTCCAATTGCAGCCGTTAACGACCTTGATGTTTCTTTTTTCATAAAACGACTAAATATCGAGTTTGGTAACGATTTAATAATAATTGCGACCGCTAGAGCGGTAACAGACAAATATATATATAGATATATATATATATATATATATATATATATATATATATATATATATCATTTTGAACGGACCTCATTTTCGTCATTTACTAGGAACGATCGATGGACATTTTAAGAGTTTATTTGAAAATCGCGTCATGAGTACAACCTCAATAGGTGATTTCCCTTAAGGGAAAACTTCTAAAATTACTACTTACATTTTTGATGTGCTCGTTTACCTTTTACATTCGTTGCGACTGTCCTCACAAAGCACGTAAATGATACTGAGAGGATCCCGAGGTATGTTAACCCTCCCAATACCCGTGGTCCGGACAATCACAGACTACCCCGGCGGTTCTTGCGGGACCCCACTCTTTTTTACGACGTTTTTCATATAAAAACATGCTTTATTTGGATTTATTAGTTAGGAATATGAAAAATGACTACAATTTTATTGATTTTTTAAAATTTATTTATTAAAAGAATTTATTAATTGTAAAAAATTTATTGATTAAGAAACAAAATCCTTCGTTTATTTTCTTGGTTCACTGATTTGACTCATTGAAGTCATCATTTTACGTATTTTGTTAGCACAGTTGCTGTTCTAAGAATCAATAAGCTTCCCGTTTTCATCAAAATACGAGAAAAGGCAGTAAAAATAGGTAAAATTCATTATTGTTTATTCTCTTTCCTCGAGTTTAAAGGTCGAAGACGTCTATTTTTGTTTGAACTTGCGACAAAGCATGTTTAACCCATGATAAGAAGGCGTGTAAACGACCCATCGATACAAAAACTCAATCAACAGCCAGTTTGAATATGATGTCTAAGAGTTTACAACCACTAACACCATCGTCGTCAGATACAACAGCGGATGCGATGACGCCCCCAACGACTTCTGCAAGTAAGCCTGGACGATGCCCCATGTGCCCGAGAAGTAAAGATGCCAAAGTGAATATAAAGTGTAATTTTTGCAATAATTTTGTATGTAAAACTCATCGTAATGAGCAAATAGTAATTAAATGTAAAAATTTTGAATAGATTGATTTTATTTTGTAATTTTAATTTCTTTTAATTAATACCTTTTTTACATCAATAAATTCTTGTAATAAATAAATTTCATAAAATCAATAAAGTTAAAATAGGGATGTATTAAAAAAGTTATACGTGTAGTACCATGGGGTCTTGCAAGGACCCCAAAGTTTTTTTAGAAATAAATAAATTATTAATGGTTTATCTAGTAGAATCTATAAATCTGTTAATACGATCTGATACAAAACCGTTTCAAAGGAAAAGTCACAAAGTAACAATTCGATTGGACCGGTTTTTCATAAAGTTTTCGTGAAAATTCCGAGAGCTGGGGTCCCCATGGTACTGGGAGGGTTAAGTCAGCTGACCAAATGTTGATTATTTACAAGTAAACCTTTGATTAATTCGCGTCATAATTTAAAGTTGATTAATTTAAGATAACATTTATAGAATATATGATTGAGGTATGTGATTTCTGTTTTTTTGTTTACTGGCCTATTTCTATTTTTTTATTATGTGAATGTTCTTCTTTATTTTTCGTTTTTTATTGGAGACCATTACCATAAAATTTGTAGAATATATAAGATTAGATTAACTTAAGTGCTAAAAAATTCCTTTTTTAAAATAAGTTGCACTCATTATCTTATTTATTTTGGGCTCGTTCAAGAGCTCAAATAAATATTGCTTCCCGTCAAAATATAACGATGTCATCATTTTAGCAAAACTAATGTATATAATCGAATATTCCATGTAGTTTATCAGCGATATGTCATGGTAAACCTGAATGCAATTTTAGCAATGACAGGAGTTTCAGAGAAACAATTTGGTACAACTGAGTCCATTGGGTAAAGAATAACAGTTGAAAAGTTATAGCCTAATTATTAAATGGAGTTCCTTAATGTTGAATGAAGGTTTCATATTTGGGGAAATAGTCTCTTTGTAGTTACTAGAGAAAGACATGTGCAGTTTTACTTTGTTAAAATCAAAACGTTATTGTCAAAAAGTGGACTTGCTTCAAGGCAATCAGAAAGATTTTGCCAATTATTAGTGTGCTGCAAATTGTATTAGACAGTAACATATAAGGTCCCAGGTTAATAAAGTATATTTCGTACCAAGGGCCGAAAGGGGGCGTTTGCCGGCCCGAGATATTTTTTGACCGAGACGTAGTTGAGATCATGAAAAGTTCGAGGGCCGGCAAAAGCACTTTGGCCCGAGGCACGAACGCCATTTTTCACCATACTACAATAAATATTAATACCATATAACATTAATCAAAAACAAGTTTTTCTTTTGGTTAAGTGTACCTCTGTTAGAAGGTTATCTTGTGGTTATGGGGGACATGATGAATGTTTAATGTACGGATTGTTTTACGTTATGTTATTATGTAAGTTAATAAAGAGAGATGAACATATGTGTGTTTCATTTAATACAACTGTAATGATATATTTCAAACTGCTAAAGAAAGTTAGTCCGTTTATTTTTGATTTATAGAAATGTTAAAAGTACAATTTTGGTTGTTTGAAAACATAATACCCTTTGAAGATTCTATTACTTGTTTTTTGTTTGACACATTCACACTTTTACTCGTAGTTGGTAACAAATCTGCCATGATTTCTTTTGCTCTTCTATTTATAGATTCTGATATATTATTAACCATAATTACTAAATAACTAAACAATAATACGAGCAAAACAAACTAATATAATGTATATAATGAAATGAATGAATTAAAATAATAATCAGCTGATTTTGCGACCCTAGTGCAAAATAGTCATTTTCGGCCCTAGGGCGGCGAAGTGTAGCTTTCGGACCGCAAATTAGGTGTGTAAAACAGGTGATTACATCGTAGTATGGTGAAAAAGTATTATCACCGCCATACTGCATAATGCCTCGGTTCACTAAGCTATTTCCTATGTTCTTATTAATGCAGACGATCAAGCTTGTCTAATAATATTTTTAAGGGCGAGGTTAACGTGTCTCTAGCCCTAGCAACACTGTAATGTTCGGTTCGTTTTGGAATTTGAGACACTTATTAAATGCATGCTGTTTTGGTGGCTTATAGGGTAAACTTTCAATGACATGGTTTAAAGTAATTAATTTATTTATTTAGGTGTCGCGGTTCACACATTTTCTTGTTATAATACTAAAATAGTTTAGGTAAAGCCACCTTATAAAAACGGAAAAAAAAAGGTTAAAAAATCGACAGGTTAAATCTGGTTGTAAATGTGTGTGTCTTTGAGGTGTTTCATGATTTTTGTGATGTATAGGCTGTTGTCGTGTAGTAGTTCTGATAGGTTGGTGGGTAATGTCTTGTCGGTTATTAGTCTGCAGTCTGTAAGTAAGTGTTTGATAGTTAGTTGTGTATTGCAGAGTGTACATAATGGTGGTTCAGTCCTAGTCATGAGGTGTCCGTGTGTTATCCGTGAATGGCCGTGTCTTAACCTAGCAAGAACTGCTTCTTGACAGCCATTCACGAATAGTGTCTTTTATTTCTCGTAGTTTTGTGTATGCCATTCGGCTTTCCATTTTAAGCTGACCTCTTTTTTAATAAGTTTAATGGCATCGTGTACTGTAATGTTATCAGTCTGTAATGTGTCAAGTTGGGTTGCTAATTTTACATGTTCATCAGTCAAAATATTTCCCGTGATGTCTGAATTAAAGTAATTGATTATTTTTAAAAATAATGAACGAGCTTCGCAACAACCACGTTCGTGTAGAATGTTGAAATTTCATATTTCGGATTTCTTTTTTTTAAGGGTGAATTCTTGTAAGGGTCTGACTCCCTATGAATTGTAAATTAGAAAACCATTAATTACTGTGAGATGATATGAACTATTGTTGAATTTTTATGACAGAATTTTTTTTCACTGATGTATAAGAATTTGCCTTTTAATTGAGGATATGTGACACAACACAATTCTGTAAATACAAAGAGCGTTTCTGAACTCCAGCCAACGTATAATTCAAATGTCGGAGACTTAACACCCTCCCCCTTCCCGCTAACTCTGGCTTCAACAGAATTTATATGACATTTTACGATTTACAGAAGCCAAGGTTTTTTTTCAAGAGGTCTAGCAAGAACACATACTCTAGGACCATGTCGACCAGAGAAGCAATCAAAGAGGCTGCAGCACCAGTCCGGTAGAGCACCACGATGGTACAATATTTATTAACTTATGAAGATGGGGTTACATAAAAACGAAAACACAAAAATTAAAAAGCCTATTTCTATTTGTGATTGCTGGAACGTATAGTTTTGGATCACCTCTTATGATTAAAAACAGTGACAAAGCAGGGGAGGGTACAACAAAATTGTAGCTATTTTTTTTTTCTTGTAAATATAAATTACGTCCTACGACTTTTTTCAATCGGACGGGACCAGAGTCGTTCGATTGAAAAAAGTCGTAGGTCATAATTTTATAATATTTACAAGAAAAAAAAAATACACGAACTATTAACAGAAGGTAGCCCACGTATAAACACACTCTTAAACCACTTGAAGACAACTGACATTTACAACAAACTTTAAACCTCATTACACCACTCATTCCTCCACGTTTTATATCTCTGTATAATACGTTTTAATCTTGTGTCTTAGACTTCCATCACCCTCATGCCAGGATTTATCTCAAAATTTATAGTTTCACATAGCTTTATTTTAACATTTCCTTAATTTTATTTCCATATATTTTACACTATGTTTTAATAATTTTGGAAACATTTTTTTCTTTATTTTAAAATTTTAATTTAGAGAATTCAAATAAATGGTACTGAGCGACATCGCCTAGTTGCGGAGCTCTTCAAATAAACAATAATAATAACAATCGAACGGGGATATTATACATATCTTTCAAATTCCATAATTTTAAATTGCCACCAATCATTTTATTTATTTTTAAATTTAACAGAGCATAAGAAAGATATAGAGGTCAAATCGGATTTTTTCATATATTTTTCAACATACATTTTTACAGATTTATCGGTATTTTTTTTTTTTTTTTTACTTTTACCTTCGAAGCACCACTGCCATTATATCACTAAATACCTAATCTAACTTAAATTTCATATTTTGCTTACAGTGAGTCATTATTAGGAAAACAAACGGAATTTGAAATGAGAAATAACGCCCATCTGACAACAAATTTGAACCTTTCTAATGAAATTTTGTTAAGGCCACTTTAAGGATTTGTGTAATAGAGACATAAGAGTGAAACGTGCTTAGACGCGTGACTTATGTACAATTTGTTTGATAAGTTTATATTCATAGAAATTGCAATAATAATTTCGCATATACTTCAGTCGAATATGGTTCCCTCGTCACATAGGACGCTTTAAAAACGTTGCCGATATCATTGAAGCGATAGCTAATAAAGGAGAAATGAAGGACTGGATCGGGGAAGCGGAAGGAAGATATGGAGAGAGAAGGAGGGGGGCGGTAAGAGTGCCGATAACGCAGAATAAAAGGACCAATGAGCCGACGAAAGCCGAGTGTGTCTCAGGCCTCAAGAATTCGCCTCCAAAGCCCCGGAAAATCGGCCCAACAGGAAACAATAAGAGTTTTTCCTTCTCTCCGCTCCTATAACCTTCCACGCCCTTATTGCGGCTACCACTAGATAACCTTCCCTTGGTGCCGGGGCAAGAGGCTATCTCTTTTTAAAGGAGAAAAAAAAAAGAAAAAGAAGGAGGAAAAAAAAAATAATGAAAGCAAAAGAAAACAGTCTCTTATAAGTTCAGGCTGGGTGAAGGAAATTTCCTTGAAAGAAATTGATTCTGAAAAGGGAGTAGACAAGTCGATTTGTCAAGTGATGCGTTAAATCGTTCATTTCTGATTGTATTTTGACAGGATATGGGATATCCTCTTTTTCTCATTTATTCTCATATGATAAGAATTATTCCAGCGCCACATATAAAAAATATACTTAGGACCTATAAAGTATTTATTTTCTGTCTTAAAGTACTAATTTTAACCTACCTAATTTCACATGAATATTAATAAAGCCTGCATTATACATCGTGCAACATGGAACGAAGAGTTTCTGAAAAGCCTGTGAAAAAAAGTTAATTTTTTTGTATTAATAGGGGAGATTTATTTACTTCAGTAATACCAAAGTGTCATCATATGGTTGATCAAGAATTCTCATTCCATGAAATAACATTTGCTTACATTGAGAATTTTAGCAGATTTCCCTTAAGGGAACTCAGCTATTGAGGCCGTACTCAATTTTTTTTTTCAAATGTCCACCGATCCTACCCAGAAGATTACGAAAATGAGGTCCACTCAATATATATATGTCTGATAACGCTCTAGTGGTCGCAATTTTGGCTTGATCGTTACCAAACTCGATATTTAAACGTTTTGTGTATAAATAAAGATCACGTTCACCGTGTTAATGGCTGAAATTGGACCAGTAGGACGGGGGGGGGGGGGGTTAGAAAGGAGATTTTCGAAAATTCGAAACATCTGCGTTACTATACGTCGGATCGAAAAATTGTATAGAACCAATCGTATTGTAAATTACATTTACTATTAATATTGTTATATACATTTATTTCCTATCTTGAACTTGAATATCAACCGAGATATTTTCATTTATATTATGTGTGTGCACGTAACGGACGAGATGAGATCGCCTAACTTTGGTCCAATTCGTGGATTTCTGGCAAAACTAGTTTCCGTAACTGTTTCCCTGTCGTGAAATTTCTGTATTGTAAAACTTCACGTGGGAAATCAGCTTAGTTAACGCAGTCGACCGCCGTGCCTGACCGACTTTTCTAATGTATCTCTTATCCAACAACTTTTTAATAGCTTCGTAATAGGAAATATAATGTTTATAATATTCTTCTTCGCCTTAAAATATCTTTAATATATTTTTTCACTAAATGTTTCCTGGTCAATATGAAACTTCATCAGGGACTTAACTCTTCATTATAGAAAAGTTTCTGTCGTTCAAAACTATATACAGATTCTCAAACAACAAACGTTGACAAAATGAATGTATCCCCTGAGGCGAGAGAGAGGTGACGAATGAAGTGGAATACCACAATGTCCTTGTAGCGATCCTGTGGCTGGGCCACGAATGAAGAAAGTCTTAAATCAAAACCAAGATAGCCAATGATCAGTTGCCCATGACCAACCACATTCACTCCAACCCTTTCCATCGATCGTAGCAAATATTCTTTCCATACGGTATAGAAATGCAACTGAAAATGATCTATATTTCTATGAGAGTAGATATAAAAGGGGATGCACTGCGCACACATTTCGGGGTTGAAAATGGCGGCGCCCACCTGGACTTTTCCCGCCCAAAATGAATGCCGTACGAGGGGTCTATCACTTCCGATGTGCTACTACGAGGTACGTCACTCAAAATAGAACCTCTATGGAACCAGCTCACGCTCAATGAAAAATGAAGCCGTACGAGGGGGTCGGATCACTTCCGGTGAGCAATCTGAATGGACTGGTATCATGGTCTGGTGTCGTCACATCAAATAGAACCGGCCAGCTCACGCTAAATGACAAATGAAGCCGTACGAGGGGGTCGGATCAATTCCGGTGAGCAATCTGAATGGACTGGTATCATGGTCTGGTGTCGTCACACCAGCTAGAACCGGCCAGCTCACGCTCAATGAAAAATGAAGCCGTACGAGGGAGTCGAGTAACTTCCGGTGTGCTACTACGAGGTATGTCACTCCAAATAGAACCTCTATGGAGCCAGCTCACGCTCAGGGGTAAAGGAAGCTGTACGAGGGGATCTGATCACTTCCATTGAACTACTACGAAGTATGTCACTCAAGATAGCATATCTATGGAGCCTGATCATGCTCAGGGATAAATGGAGCCGTAGGAGGGGGTCTGATCACTTCCTCTCCATTCAACTACTACCAGGTACTTCACACCTGTCAGAACCAGCTCACGCTCAACCCGTCCATTTTCGTGGTGAAAATGACGATGCCCATGGTTTACCCGCCAAAGCCACATAATCGCCGAGCCCCGACGGCTCGATGAAGTTGACCATGGGCAGGCATACTCATCGTAGATAAGGCAGCAGGTCCCCGCTCTCTCTTAATACGTCACACTACCGCTCTTGGCCAGATATTCCGCTATCATCGGTGATTGTCTGCTCATGATGCTGTAGGAGATGAATGAAAATTACCCGTAACAGGGGTATGTCGATAAATGGTGCTGTGGGACGCTACTTATGTTAAGGTGATGATGAGATAAGATTTCACCAGGAGATATGAACCCGTAGGAGGGGTATGTTTGAGATGATGCTGATGATCCCATAGAACGAGGTATGCCCCCCCCCCTTGTAGCATGAGGCATGGTTTTGTCCTCCCCCCCTCCACCCTTAGCCGTGAGAGCTGTCAACGTGATGGGTCATACAGAATGAGCTAGATAAGTAGTCGGTCTAGTTATCATGATAGTGTTGTCTATGAATAGAATACGTCAGCAAGTATGTCTCATACAAGGCTACTAAATCAAGCGCATTTCGCATCGCACCATTGGTCCAGTTATTTTTAGGGTGGACTTAAGTCATTGCATGACACCAGTAGCTATGGATGAATGACCCCCCCCCCCCCTTCAGATCCGTTCTGAGTCCTTGACAAGCACCCTCGAATTCGGTCTATCGCCTTCGAGGCTTGTTTTTTCCTGTTGTATTACTAGCCTATCGCGTTACGCTTGCGTCATTAGGTGATAAGCAGTGATATGATTTGACATGTTCATGCCGGCACTCTTCCGCCTTTACTTCTCCCCTTCAAAGTGACTCCTCATCTCTCTACATATGAGAGAGAGAGAGAGAGAGAGAGAGAGAGAGAGAGAGAGAGAGAGAGAGAGATTATTTCATTTTCAGGAGTGATTCCTCTTAAAATTCTGTCGGTATTCGATGATGACAAAGTTATTGATGTATGCAATGTGGGAATAAGGAAAAAGCAGCAAAGCTATACTGTTCGGTAATTCGATAGCAGGTTATTGGTTTAACATTGTGGGAAATATACTGGATAAGTCTCGTGAAGATCACAAACCACCTTCTCTCAAACCAACCATCTAAAAAAAAGGAATTATGAGATAGTCCAGAGCAGCAGACTATAAATAATAACAGGAAAGAACAGAAGATATACTGAGTGCTCTACTGACTTGTTAAACTAGTAACTCAGATGTATGTGAGACATCACCCTCTAATGCCGTTCCCTTATGCACGCTACATATGCGTGCAATGACACCTTATAATAATCTAGGAAACGTGATGAGGAAAAGTAGCAGACATCGTTATAGATAAGGAAAAAGTAATCAAAAAAAAAAAAAAAGGACCGAGATGTGGAAAAAACTATTCTAGAAAACTTTAAAGGAGTATGTCACTGCCTTAATGTGGAAATTTATGAATTTAAAAAAAAATAATTAAAAATAAGTACTCACCATCTTTATATTTGTGTATCAATCATTCTTCATCATTCAGAATATACGAGCTAGAGCAGATGATATATTCTACTCTTCAGAGCGGTTGATCATTGTTTATTTTCAATTGTACAATTTCCAAGTGCTAATATAGATATCATGGGGTAGACAGACGTGTCAAGATAATCAAACATTTCTATAAAGTCATTATACAGATCAGTAGTAGTTACTTTATATATGAATGAATCCGTGTCACAGTATGTCAAAGTAATTTTTCTGGACCATACTTGGTGAGCAAAATGATACTCATACATCACGTGATACATCTACATAACATGATATATCTAAGATGCTAGTCCCAATTGCCCTAGATTTATTTATTTTTATTTTATCTTTATCTTTCTAACATGAATAGCTGCCATATTTTCTTAATAAATAGTTCTATCTATAAATGATGGTTTGGACATAATTTTTCAAGTTTTATCACTACAACATAGTAATTTAATTTAATCTCTAACGTACTATCATACTTCCAGAGACCTTTTTCAAAGTCTGTAGTTGCTAATTTTCTCAGCTTTGTATTAATATCAATATACACAGCTTCAACCAGTTTGACTATTGGAATCATATCACCCCCCCCCCCCAAAAAAAAGTAACCCATTCTCTAAAACAAGTGATTGATCTAGTTTTTTCATGGTTTAACACTATTAGCTTAAACCGTAATAGGGTTGTGGAGGAGTGTTTTAATTTCACTCTTGTTTTGGAATTCCCAAGGTTGTGATAAGATCCAAAACGTCCTTCTTCGTTATTATAGCAGCACCTAGTGTTTCATTGAAGTACGTATTAGGAATTGAAACAATTTACAAGCTTTATTTTTGACATTTATACTACTATTTTTTTGTTTCTCAAATATGGCCACATACGTAAAGATACTTCGCTTGATATTTCGATAATGATAGCATGTGCTCAATTCAAGTTGAGTGTTAAACAACTAAAAACCAAATTTCGTTTGTAATACAAGAGGAATAGGGTAAAGCAAATAAAACAAAAAGATTACTGGATCAGATTTATTGTCATATAATCATACATAATTTCGTTGGTAATTGTTATGATACATTTCTTTATTACATAAGTAAGTACACTTTTTCCTTAATATTAATATCTGTTGTAGACGTCTGGGAATGATGTACAATATATAATTTCAAAGAAAATACACAGGAAGGTATTAACAGTTTAAATGTTATATATGCATAGGATTTACAAAATGTCTGATAAGTTAAACAGTAACAACTAATATAAAATACAAATTTTAAAAAAAACAATACATGGCATATTACAAATATTTTGTTTTTATTTCATACTAGCTGCCTTCACTGTCCATAGGTTCATATCCAATTGCTCTCGTAGATATTCCATCTTCTAGTATTACTCGTTTGTCGTCAGCCCCTGACAGAGATATCTTGTTGACCTCATAGGATGCCACGTTGTGTTGCTTTGACATTATCATTCTCATTGGAGTAAACATGGGAGTTCCAGATGAAATACATTTTACATAGTCATCAAATTCTATATGTCGTTTTAAAGCAATTTTCTTCACTCCTTTGGCTTTTTTGAGAGCGCACTCTCCATTAATTTTTATAGCATACATTTTGGCTCTTAAGCCAACAAATGCCGTCACTATTTTTGCTTGAGCTTCATCTTTGAATTTCCCCAAAACTTTCTTATTTAGAGTCGAGTAGCAAGGATGCTCTGGTGGATAATCTGAAGTGTCTAAATAGGTCATGAAATTCAATTTATCCTGGTAAATATCTTTGGTCTGTATTAGATGAATGAATGAGTCTGTATCCGTGTACATTAATTTTAACCTTTCAGGCCCATAAAACGGTAGTAGCACATCATAGTGGTATTCGTACATGAGCGTCTTCGATATGTCTAGGATACACAAGCCTATGTATATTGGTTTGTCAAAAATGATTTTCCTCTTAGCTAAATGAACACTCGCTAGATTAGGCCCATATATTGTCCTGTCTATAAATGTATTTTTGGCTATAAGTTTTTCTAATGTTTTTACATCTGTTACAAGACGAATGTCTATCCGTTTTCTTATCCCTTCCATTGTTTTTCCAAATATTGCATTATTAAATAACTTGAAGAGGTCTTTTTCAAATTCGTTGGTGGCTGACTTTCTTAGGCTATTATTAAATTCAATGTAGTCTTTGAGCCAGGGGGACTGGTGAAATTTTAAGGCCCTGTGGATTTTTACCAATTTTAACCCATGGTACAAAGCTTGTTTCAAACTCATGTAATGAGCAACATAATGGTTTCTATTTCCTAAATGTGGTATTAATTTTTTATGAACTGACCCCTGGGGAACTATAGCTTCTGGAAGAAATGGAAAATCGCTGTGTAGTTTGTGCAGTTGTTGAGGGTATTCTATATCAACATCCAATATATAACCTACAGTATCGTCCCCGTGCATCTTAGACAGGTCTATGGATGCAGGGTCGACCCACTCGAATCCTCCGTAAGGAAGATAGTGACACATAGCCCAACCGTACTGATTGTTAGCATCTTCGTATGTAATAAATTGTGTTGGCATATTCTCGTTGTATCCTGGAACGTACTTATTATTTGCTTCAGCGAATCGGTGTGATACTTGACAGATACCTCCCCTGATGCCTGATTCTACCATCAATAGTTGTTCATAATCTAGTAAGAGCTCTAGCTTGATGTTCGTATATTTCAGCATTGCATCGTAGCTAAGCCCTGGTAGGGTGAAATAAAAAGCAGGGTCAAGGCCATGAGATTTAACGGTACTATCTCTGAATGCTTCAAAGACGTCTGCCAGGAGAAGTACATCGGTGAGGAGATACAAGTCGCTATATTCACCTAGCGTCGCACAATTGAAGTTTTCCCAGATTAGTTGAGCATGAGAATAATCTTCGTCTGTAACATCACTTTCATTGAGCTGACTATAAAAGTGCTCCTTCTTCGGCAAGGCTCCTTCCTCCAGTTTTTCCCACGAGTCAATGTAATCATAAGGAAAAACGCCTTTTCTACAAACAAGCTTCGTGTTTTCGATTCCAAAAAATTTCGTTGTTTCAGGATGCTGTGGTAAATTTCTTACTAGCTTGTCTAAACTAGATGACATGAAGCGAAATGTGTCGATGAATCTAATTTTCATTCTTCCAACATGTTTACTGAACGATATATACTTTTCCTCAGTGCTTGGAATTACTTCTACCTTACTAGTGTCACACCCAAGTTGTTTTATTATGAAATGCGCATCATATCCGCTCAAATTATGGATAAATACTGGTATGAAGTTTGGATTAGTACATTTCAAGTTGCAACTGTTGTGAGCACTTCCTCTTACACGACCGTTCAGATGATCATGGTCTAACACCTTCCAATCATCTACTGTAAAGCTTTTCTTGCATAAATAGCATTCTTCAGCTAATCGATGTTCCAATAACTGTTTTTCAGACAATTCTTCTATTGGTTGATTACGGCTATAAATTTTCTCAACCTTTTGTGTTATCTCTATTAGCTGGGTCATGAATTTTTCGGCAGCATCTGGTCCTCTATAAATGATTGGCTTATCTGGTAGTGTAGTGCCAACTGAATGAGTACTCTTAACATATAGCGCATAGCTCATTGGGATATGAGTCTGGTATGGTAAAGTATAACTAGATGTATTGTCTGGTCGGCATGTGCTGTGAGGAACCAAAATACTTTCAAAGTCTGCGTATATGACATATGGCACTTTTAGTGCTCTTTCAACATTTTTAAACTCAACTATCGGTTTCTTGGAGGGCATTTCGATTCTAGCAATCGGGTGATTAGAGCACAATCGTTTATGTTCCTCCAATTTCAATTCAGCCTTAACCCCACACCGGTTATCAAAATGGGTAAAACAGCGTTTACAAGTTAATACACGTTCTTTGTGCTTTGTCAACTGGGACCACACTAATTTTTCAAAATTTTTTATATACACGTAGTGTTTTTTATCGCCATCTTCTAACAAAAGAAGGTCTCTATGGTCTGGGAGTTCCTTATCTACCACTTTCAAAGGATATATTTCCCCTTTTTCATCGAGTCCAAAGACGTTTATTGAGATATTGTTTAGTTTCTCAAAACTATGAATTTCATTCAGCGGAGTAGGGAATGATAAGTATGTGAAGTCGTACAAGTCATTCAATGTTTTATATTTGGAAACTCTTTGTGGTTTCTTCACAACAAATTTTGATAAAACTGCATACATAAAACATTTTGAGTCGTAATTTTCAACATTCACACAAGCTTGTTTACTGGCTATACATGCTGGTAATGGAATGTATGTACTTCCTCGTAATGGGTTGTGCTTATTTATCCTAAGGCGCAAACCATCTACTTCTGACAGACTCCATCCGCTTTTCTTCAGCATTGACTCTTCCATTTCAGTGGTAATTTTTTTATATTTATTAAATAAGAATTGATCCAAATTAGTTTCTGTATACACTGGAGAGTTGACAGTTTTGAATGCTCTATCACTCGTTTCTCCAATGCTATTTGTAAATCTGCATTCCACTAACAAATTAACTTTTAATGCTCTATGTATTTTCAACTGATCCTTAATGGTGTTCAAAACAGCATTTTTACAGGAAGACAAAAAGGATAACAAATCATGGCAGTCGTTGCATCTGATGAAGTAAGATTTTAATCGATTTTCAAAAGCAGTTTCATACTCGATTAATCCATCACTATCGATAACTGTGGCTAATAATTGGTTTTTCGACGGCTCTTTTTTAGCAATTTTAGGTAAGGCAATTCCACATACTTCTTCATGTCGCATACCGTTATATTCATTTCTGAATTTAGCACCACATTTTTTACAATTATAGGATTTACCGCATGATAATTCGTGTCTTCTTAAATGCTTTTCGTTAATAATTGCAGAACAAATTTTACACGCCTTACCTAGTAAAATGTTATGAACAATGATTCTATGCAAATCCAAGTCCTGTTTTCCTTCAAATGACGCATCACAATGGCTGCAGGAGAACATGTTGTCTGTTCGATGTCTGGGACAAAACTGGTATAATATATATAAGAATTAGTGATTTATGGGAAAGGGGGAGGGGTAATGCGGTAAGTTTTATCTCCTCTTATCACCGCAGGAAATGATCCTATACATATGAGTCAACTATCAGAGTCCTGTGGAGAAGGTGAATAAACAAAATAATGAATTCATTTTATTTCATTATTTAAATCAATAATTATATTTCAATCAATAATCAATCAATAATTATATTCATTTTCAACAATTCCCCATGGAGGTGTACGTGTGCGTGCGTATGTGTGCGTGTGTGTGTGAGCGCGCGCGCGCCCATTTAATTAAAGTTTCGACCTTTGAGAAGCAGGTGGGAAAGTCTGGAGGCTCACCCCCCCCCCTCCCGGAGGCTCCCCACCCCCCCCCCCTAAATGGTGGTCACATGACGTAAGCTAGGAGAAAGAATCATTAGATTGAGTCATGGTATTAGGAAGAAGCTTCTGTCTGTGAACTCACCCAGCTCCTATCAGTTTAGAGGATGTAATATTATCATTTTGCGGTTAACAATGCGATTAAATGTAGTTTATTTTAAAGGGGCATGTCTCTGCTTGTCCAGCTGACGTATATTGGCTGTAGTCATGTTAGGAGGAAGCTCGTCACTGTCTGTGAACTCACCCAGCTCCTATAGATTTTAGATTATAGATTAGAAGATGACTTCATGCACATGTTGGGATGAGATTTCGTCCTCGGACGGACTCTGCTATAATTTTCTTCTCCATTTTCAACACAAGTTGAATTAGGAATTAGTATCGAAACATTATCGATTTAGCACACAAGAATTAGGATCATTTATTAACTAGCCTTTCCCACCTGCTTCTCAAAGGTCGAAACTTTAATTAAATGGGCGCGCGCGCGCTCACACACACACGCACACATACGCACGCACACGTACACCTCCATGGGGAATTGTTGAAAATGAATATAATTATTGATTGATTATTGATTGAAATATAATTATTGATTTAAATAATGAAATAAAATGAATTCATTATTTTGTTTATTCACCTTCTCCACAGGACTCTGATAGTTGACTCATATGTATAGGATCATTTCCTGCGGTGATAAGAGGAGATAAAACTTACCGCATTACCCCTCCCCCTTTCCCATAAATCACTAATTCTTATATATATTATACCAGTTTTGTCCCAGACATCGAACAGACAACATGTTCTCCTGCAGCCATTGTGATGCGTCATTTGAAGGAAAACAGGACTTGGATTTGCATAGAATCATTGTTCATAACATTTTACTAGGTAAGGCGTGTAAAATTTGTTCTGCAATTATTAACGAAAAGCATTTAAGAAGACACGAATTATCATGCGGTAAATCCTATAATTGTAAAAAATGTGGTGCTAAATTCAGAAATGAATATAACGGTATGCGACATGAAGAAGTATGTGGAATTGCCTTACCTAAAATTGCTAAAAAAGAGCCGTCGAAAAACCAATTATTAGCCACAGTTATCGATAGTGATGGATTAATCGAGTATGAAACTGCTTTTGAAAATCGATTAAAATCTTACTTCATCAGATGCAACGACTGCCATGATTTGTTATCCTTTTTGTCTTCCTGTAAAAATGCTGTTTTGAACACCATTAAGGATCAGTTGAAAATACATAGAGCATTAAAAGTTAATTTGTTAGTGGAATGCAGATTTACAAATAGCATTGGAGAAACGAGTGATAGAGCATTCAAAACTGTCAACTCTCCAGTGTATACAGAAACTAATTTGGATCAATTCTTATTTAATAAATATAAAAAAATTACCACTGAAATGGAAGAGTCAATGCTGAAGAAAAGCGGATGGAGTCTGTCAGAAGTAGATGGTTTGCGCCTTAGGATAAATAAGCACAACCCATTACGAGGAAGTACATACATTCCATTACCAGCATGTATAGCCAGTAAACAAGCTTGTGTGAATGTTGAAAATTACGACTCAAAATGTTTTATGTATGCAGTTTTAGCAAAATTTGTTGTGAAGAACCCACAAAGAGTTTCCAAATATAAAACATTGAGTGACTTGTACGACTTCACATACTTATCATTCCCTACTCCGCTGAATGAAATTCATAGTTTTGAGAAACTAAACAATATCTCAATAAACGTCTTTGGACTCGATGAAAAAGGGGAAATATATCCTTTGAAAGTGGTAGATAAGGAACTCCCAGACCATAGAGACCTTCTTTTGTTAGAAGATGGCGATAAAAAACACTACGTGTATATAAAAAATTTTGAAAAATTAGTGTGGTCCCAGTTGACAAAGCACAAAGAACGTGTATTAACTTGTAAACGCTGTTTTACCCATTTTGATAACCGGTGTGGGGTTAAGGCTGAATTGAAATTGGAGGAACATAAACGATTGTGCTCTAATCACCCGATTGCTAGAATCGAAATGCCCTCCAAGAAACCGATAGTTGAGTTTAAAAATGTTGAAAGAGCACTAAAAGTGCCATATGTCATATACGCAGACTTTGAAAGTATTTTGGTTCCTCACAGCACATGCCGACCAGAAAATACATCTAGTTATACTTTACCATACCAGACTCATATCCCAATGAGCTATGCGCTATATGTTAAGAGTACTCATTCAGTTGGCACTACACTACCAGATAAGCCAATCATTTATAGAGGACCAGATGCTGCCGAAAAATTCATGACCCAGCTAATAGAGATAACACAAAAGGTTGAGAAAATTTATAGCCGTAATCAACCAATAGAAGAATTGTCTGAAAAACAGTTATTGGAACATCGATTAGCTGAAGAATGCTATTTATGCAAGAAAAGCTTTACAGTAGATGATTGGAAGGTGTTAGACCATGATCATCTGAACGGTCGTGTAAGAGGAAGTGCTCACAACAGTTGCAACTTGAAATGTACTAATCCAAACTTCATACCAGTATTTATCCATAATTTGAGCGGATATGATGCGCATTTCATAATAAAACAACTTGGGTGTGACACTAGTAAGGTAGAAGTAATTCCAAGCACTGAGGAAAAGTATATATCGTTCAGTAAACATGTTGGAAGAATGAAAATTAGATTCATCGACACATTTCGCTTCATGTCATCTAGTTTAGACAAGCTAGTAAGAAATTTACCACAGCATCCTGAAACAACGAAATTTTTTGGAATCGAAAACACGAAGCTTGTTTGTAGAAAAGGCGTTTTTCCTTATGATTACATTGACTCGTGGGAAAAACTGGAGGAAGGAGCCTTGCCGAAGAAGGAGCAATTTTATAGTCAGCTCAATGAAAGTGATGTTACAGACGAAGATTATTCTCATGCTCAACTAATCTGGGAAAACTTCAATTGTGCGACGCTAGGTGAATATAGCGACTTGTATCTCCTCACCGATGTACTTCTCCTGGCAGACGTCTTTGAAGCATTCAGAGATAGTACCGTTAAATCTCATGGCCTTGACCCTGCTTTTTATTTCACCCTACCAGGGCTTAGCTACGATGCAATGCTGAAATATACGAACATCAAGCTAGAGCTCTTACTAGATTATGAACAACTATTGATGGTAGAATCAGGCATCAGGGGAGGTATCTGTCAAGTATCACACCGATTCGCTGAAGCAAATAATAAGTACGTTCCAGGATACAACGAGAATATGCCAACACAATTTATTACATACGAAGATGCTAACAATCAGTACGGTTGGGCTATGTGTCACTATCTTCCTTACGGAGGATTCGAGTGGGTCGACCCTGCATCCATAGACCTGTCTAAGATGCACGGGGACGATACTGTAGGTTATATATTGGATGTTGATATAGAATACCCTCAACAACTGCACAAACTACACAGCGATTTTCCATTTCTTCCAGAAGCTATAGTTCCCCAGGGGTCAGTTCATAAAAAATTAATACCACATTTAGGAAATAGAAACCATTATGTTGTTCATTACATGAGTTTGAAACAAGCTTTGAACCATGGGTTAAAATTGATAAAAATCCACAGGGCCTTAAAATTTCACCAATCCCCCTGGCTCAAAGACTACATTGAATTTAATAATAGCCTAAGAAAGTCAGCCACCAACGAATTTGAAAAAGACCTCTTCAAGTTATTTAATAATGCAATATTTGGAAAAACAATGGAAGGGATAAGAAAACGGATAGACATTCGTCTTGTAACAGATGTAAAAACATTAGAAAAACTTATAGCCAAAAATACATTTATAGACAGGACAATATATGGGCCTAATCTAGCGAGTGTTCATTTAGCTAAGAGGAAAATCATTTTTGACAAACCAATATACATAGGCTTGTGTATCCTAGACATATCGAAGACGCTCATGTACGAATACCACTATGATGTGCTACTACCGTTTTATGGGCCTGAAAGGTTAAAATTAATGTACACGGATACAGACTCATTCATTCATCTAATACAGACCAAAGATATTTACCAGGATAAATTGAATTTCATGACCTATTTAGACACTTCAGATTATCCACCAGAGCATCCTTGCTACTCGACTCTAAATAAGAAAGTTTTGGGGAAATTCAAAGATGAAGCTCAAGCAAAAATAGTGACGGCATTTGTTGGCTTAAGAGCCAAAATGTATGCTATAAAAATTAATGGAGAGTGCGCTCTCAAAAAAGCCAAAGGAGTGAAGAAAATTGCTTTAAAACGACATATAGAATTTGATGACTATGTAAAATGTATTTCATCTGGATCTCCCATGTTTACTCCAATGAGAATGATAATGTCAAAGCAACACAACGTGGCATCCTATGAGGTCAACAAGATATCTCTGTCAGGGGCTGATGACAAACGAGTAATACTAGAAGATGGAATATCTACGAGAGCAATTGGATATGAACCTATGGACAGTGAAAGCAGCTAGTATGAAATAAAAACAAAATATTTGTAATATGCCATGTATTGTTTTTTTTAAAATTTGTATTTTATATTAGTTGTTACTGTTTAACTTATCAGACATTTTTGTAAATCCTATGGATATATAACATTTAAACTGTTAATACCTTTCTGTGTATTTTCTTTGAAATTATATATTGTACATCATTCCCAGACGTCTACAACATATATTAATATTAAGGAAAAAGTGTACTTACTTATGTAATAAAGAAATGTATCATAACAATTACCAACGAAATTATGTATGATTATATGACAATAAATCTGATCCAGTAATCTTTTGTTTTATTTGCTTTACCCTATTCCTCTTGTATTACAAACGAAATTTGGTTTTTAGTTGTTTAACACTCAACTTGAATTGAGCACATGCTATCATTATCGAAATATCAAGCGAACTATCTTTACGTATATGGCCATATTCGAGAAACAAAAAAATAGTAATATAAATGTCAAAAATAAAGCTTGTAAATTGTTTCAATTCATAATACGTACTTCAATGAAACACTAGGTGCTGCTATAATAACGAAGAAGGACGTTTTGGATCTTATCGCAACCTTGGGAATTCCAAAACAAGAGTGAAATTAAAACACTCCTCCACAACCCTATTACGGTTTAAGCTAATAGTGTTAAACCATGAAAAAACTAGATCAATCACTTGTTTTAGAGAATGGGTTACTTTTTTTTGGGGGGGGGGGTGATATGATTCCAATAGTCAAACTGGTTGAAGCTGTGTATATTGATATTAATACAAAGCTGAGAAAATTAGCAACTACAGACTTTGAAAAAGGTCTCTGGAAGTATGATAGTACGTTAGAGATTAAATTAAATTACTATGTTGTAGTGATAAAACTTGAAAAATTATGTCCAAACCATCATTTATAGATAGAACTATTTATTAATAAAATATGGCAGCTATTCATGTTAGAAAGATAAAGATAAAATAAAAATAAATAAATTTAGGGCAATTGGGACTAGCATCTTAGATATATCATGTTATGTAGATGTATCACGTGATGTATGAGTATCATTTTGCTCACCAAGTATGGTCCAGAAAAATTACTTTGACATACAGTGACACGGATTCATTCATATATAAAGTAACTACTACTGATCTGTATAATTACTTTATAGAAATGTTTGATTATCTTGACACGTCTGTCTACCCCATGATATCTATATTAGCACTTGGAAATTGTACAATTGAAAATAAACAATGATCAACCGCTCTGAAGAGTAGAATATATCATCTGCTCTAGCTCGTATATTCTGAATGATGAAGAATGATTGATACACAAATATAAAGGTGGTGAGTACTTATTTTTTATTATTTTTTTTTAAATTCATAAATTTCCACATTAAGGCAGTGACATACTCCTTTAAAGTTTTCTAGAATAGTTTTTTCCACATCTCGGTCCTTTTTTTTTTTTTTTGATTACTTTTTCCTTATCTATAACGATGTCTGCTACTTTTCCTCATCACGTTTTCCTAGATTATTATAAGGTGTCATTGCACGCATATGTAGCGTGCATAAGGGAACGGCATTAGAGGGTGATGTCTCACATACATCTGAGTTACTAGTTTAACAAGTCAGTAGAGAACTCAGTATATCTTCTGTTCTTTCCTGTTATTATTTATAGTCTGCTGCTCTGGACTATCTCATAATTCCTTTTTTTTTTTAGATGGTTGGTTTGAGAGAAGGTGGTTTGTGATCTTCACGAGACTTATCCAGTATATTTCCCACAATGTTAAACCAATAACCTGCTATCGAATTACCGAAATTATAGTTAAGTTCCAAACAGTATAGCTTTGCTGCTTTTTCCATATTCCCACATTGCATACATCAATAACTTTGTCATCATCGAATACCGACAGAATTTTAAGAGGAATCACTCCTGAAAATGAAATAATCTCTCTCTCTCTCTCTCTCTCTCTCTCTCTCTCTCTCTCTCTCTCTCTCTCTCTCTCTCTCTCATATGTAGAGAGATGAGGAGTCACTTTGAAGGGGAGAAGTAAAGGCGGAAGAGTGCCGGCATGAACATGTCAAATCATATCACTGCTTATCACCTAATGACGCAAGCATAACGCGATAGGCTAGTAATACAACAGGAAAAAACAAGCCTCGAAGGCGATAGACCGAATTCGGGGGTGCTTGTCAAGGACTCAGAACGGATCTGAAGGGGGGGGGGTCATTCATCCATAGTGCATGCAATGACTTAAGTCCACCCTAAAAATAACTGGACCAATGGTGCGAAGCGAAATGCGCTTGATTTAGTAGCCCTGTATGAGACATACTTGCTGACGTATTCTATTCATAGACAACACTATCATGATAACTAGACCGACTACTTATCTAGCTCATTCTGTATGACCCATCACGTTGACAGCTCTCACGGCTATGGGTGGAGGGGGGAGGATAAAACCATACCTCATGCTACAAAGGGGGGGGGGGGCATACCTCGTTATATGGGATCATCAGCATCATCTCAAACATATCCCTTCTACAGGTTCATATCTCCTGGTGAAATCTTATCTCATCATCACCTTAACATAAGTAGTGTCCCACAGCACCATTTATCGACATACCCCTGTTACGGGTAATTTTCATTCATCTCCTACAGCATCATTCGCTGGCAGGTCATGAGCAGACAATCACCGATGATAGCGGAATATCTGGCCAAGAGCGGTAGTGTGACGTATTAAGAGAGAGCGGGGACCTGCTGCCTTATCTACGATGAGTATGCCTGCCCATGGTCAACTTCATCGAGCCGTCGGGGCTCGGCGATTATGTGGCTTTGGCGAGTAAACCATGGGCGTCGCCATTTTCACCACGAAGGTGGACGGGTTGAGCGTGAGCTGGTTCTGACAGGTGTGACGTACCTGGTAGTAGTTGAATGGAGAGGAAGTGATCAGACCCCCTCCTACGACTCCATTTATCCCTGAGCATGATCAGGCTCCATAGATATGCTATCTTGAGTGACATACTTCGTAGTAGTTCAATGGAAGTGATCAGATCCCCTCGTACAGCTTCCTTTACCCCTGAACGTGAGCTGGTTCCATAGAGGTTCTATTTTGAGTGACGTACCTCGTAGTAGCACATCGGAAGTGATAGACCCCTCGTACGGCTTCACTTATCCCTGAGCTGGCTCCATAGAGGTTCTATCTGGTGTGACGACACCAGACCTTGATACCAGTCCATTCAGGTTGCTCACCAGAAGTGATCCGACCCCCTCGTACGCCTTCATTCGTCTCCAGGGGGGTGAGCCTCGAGGGGGGTGTGCCTCCAGGCGGGTCAGTGCGAGGAGAGCCTACAGGGGGTACCGACGAGGAGTGGGGTTCATTTAACCTTGAGCTCGCCCCATAGAGATTATATCTGGAGTTACGTACCTCGTTGTAGCACACCGGAAGTGATCATACCCCCTCGTACGGCATCATTTTGGCGGGAAATCCATGGGCGCCGCCATTTTCACCCCGAAAGTGTGCCAGCATCCCCCTTTTATATCTACTTATGAATTTAGAAACTTAGATTCAATTACATCATGGGAAAAAAGAGAGTAAAATTAATGTACTTAGTGTCTATATGACATCATTCCCACCCGGAGTAGAAAATGCTAGTAAACTAAAAATAACCCGTTCTGGTCAGTTTTATTTCCAGAAATTGTTTTTTAATATTCATAAAATAAATAAAGTAATGAATACTGTTCATTATGAGATATATTATGATGGTAAATTATGCAAACAAAGGTGAATAAAGGACAAGTAATCTCTTGCTTTGTATTATTTATTCAATAGGCCATTTATTCAAATTTTATTTTATTTTCCTTTAATCCTTTAATTTGTTTTTTTTTTCCTCTTATTGTCACTTGTGGATATAATTAAAAATATACTCCCTCATTTCAGGGTTACTGAACTGCGGGGAAAAAATACTGTTCATTTGATTATATGTTTACTTCAAAGTTTTTGAGTTTTTTAAAAATTCTTTTTACAAGGTAGCTTGGAAAAAGAACAACACATAGTGGGAATCACTTATACTAGGGGAATACTCAATGGCTAGGAGAAGCTAATCATTTGAATAGTCAAAATGATGCTCTGTCCTTTAATCAGGTTTTAAATTTGTCCCAAATAAATATAAAATTTGTTATTCCAAAATAAAGGATTTTGCATATTTTTTTTTTCAGTCCCATGAAAATATTAATTCCAGGTATCTGATTTTAGTAAATTTTAATTATTTTGACATTAAAACATTTACTTAGAACATGAATTGCCATAAATCAACTCAGATCTCTGCCCAAAACCATAGAAATGATAATTGGCTATAAATGTACGTCTTAAGTCAAGCTGTAATACAGTACAGCTTACAAAGACCTCTCTCTTTATGAGAGAAACTTGGGCTAAATGTTATTTAGGATTCTAATTATAATATAAAGTGTGTATAACGGATACTAACAGTCATATATTAACAGTATAAAGACCAGATTTTATTTATTTTTTTTTATATTGCATGTCTAAGAACCCATTTTGTTGTGAGCGTTACTGCAAAAAGTACTAAAAGATAACTTAAAGAAATTAATTGGTCTAGTTATTGTAGACCACATTTTAGATTTTTTTTCATACATTAATGATGAGTGCTGACATTTTCCTTAATATACAAAGTTATCAATGTTATTCTATAACTGAATAGAGTTCTATCAGTAGAACAGTCTGTTTAAAATTAAATAAATCATTTGAGACCGCATATGTTGTGATTTTGTAACTATTTTTGTTTTTTCTGACTTCGAATAATAATTATTGAATTGAGGTGTTGAAATTATTTTCCAATCCAACTGAATTTTTTGGGCCTCTAACAGACGCAAACATTGATTACTGGTCCTAATTTTAATACTAGTGCAAAATCAGGACAATAATTTTAAAATTAAGTTCCATTTTACCTGTATTTGCTCTTGCAATATGTCCAAATACACTCTGTAACAGGTGACTTTGATGGATGAAAGTCTGCACTAATTATGTCTAATTGAAACATCTGGTGCATTGAGATTGCCTGAATAATGTCTCCAGGCATTTGAAGAAAATGAAATAATCTGCTAAATTTTCAAATTCCCTAAATTTGTTGGAAGGCACCTCCTGAGTGTACTCCCCCCGGATTCAAGGGCCTCCGCCCGTCTGTAACAGGCGATAACAAATAAATATTCATAGGTTGGCTGCCCTGTTAGCTCCCCCCACCTCTTCCCTATTTTTCCATTTTGGTGCAGCATTCATATTCAAAGCGAACGCTCTTCCGCAGCTCTTTGTCGCCTCCGTTAATTTAAAAATTCATTACTATAACTGTCACGCTGAGTTTTACAGGCGAATAATTGCTTTCTCTCGTTTTTATTTATTTTTTTTTCCTCTCGCTCTCTTGGCCACTCTCTACCTGAATTATCATGCAGTTTTTTTTTCCCTGCCTTTTTTCCACCCTTGGAAGGCATCTTTTTGTTCTTAGTTCTAAGGTTTCTTTATGCCGGAATGGACTACTTAGCAAGTCCGATGAATCAAGGCATTAATAGCAGTTGGGGAATTTTCAGAAAAGTAAAGCACCTGCATGGAATACAAAACTCAGTCTTTCATCACCTTCCTTTAGCATTCCTTTTTGTCTGTAAAATCATTTTGTACTCTTAACTAAGATTAATATTTCAGATGGGTTTTCATGGAAACAGATTTCTTACTTTTCCCGTAGTTGAGATCTTAATTGTTTACATATTTCAAAGATAAAATCTCTTAACTTTTTAATAACTACAGTATACTTGTAATACACAATATTATAGTTGCTCAACACTTAAAATCTGACAACTGACACATTTTACTTTTTATTACTTGGTTATACGATTGCTTAACAAACAATCATGAGCCCTGTTCGGTCGAATAACATTCAAAGAATTAAGTAAATCTTTTTGATTCCTTTCAGATACAATATTCATTCAGGCCGTTCAGTCTTGTGCAGTATATTGAAATTATATTGTATCAAATGCATTGATACAATTTATATGACGGTCACTCGATCCTTATTCATGTTTTTTAGCAGATTTCTCTTAAGGGAAATCAGTTATTGAGGTTGAATCAAAATTTATTTCAAAAGTTATTGAGGTTGATTTTCGAAATTTTTCTTCAAATGTCCAACGATCCTACCTAGATGACAAAAATCAAGTTCGTTCAAAACTGTGTGTGTATATGTTACTGTGAAACCCCGGAGTGTGGTAAATGTGAGGACTTACCAGTAAATCCTAGGATTTACCAAGAGCACTGATTAAAGTCCGAAATGTAGATGAAATTCGAGCTTTTACCGCTTGGCAGTTGGTCAATCCCCGGATTTACCGTCTGGCTTGGTAATTGCCCGAAAAACGTTAAATAAATGTGAGATTTCGTACTTTTACCAATGCTGTTTGGTAAATGTGCGGATTTCCCAAGGCCCATTGGTAAATGTCCAGTGAAGAGGAGTGGGGACAGAGATGGATGAGAACCAATGATACTTTAAAGTGGTCTGAGGGGATTAGGTTTATTCAGGCCATGAAAAACAGAGCCTACCACGAAGGAATCAAATGCTCTCCCTATGAAGCCATGTTTGCAGTCCCCATGAAAATGGGTTTGGCTACCTCGAAACACCCTCGTGATACGATAACCAATCTCGCTTCTGAAGAACAGCTTGAGCAAATTCTTGATTATACTTTGAGGTTCAAACGTTGGCTCTTGAGGAAGATATGACAAAAATGTAGGAAGTGAAACATCCTGATGGCGGCAAACTTCAGCAAGACAGTGCCAATAATAAGTTATCTGCCACCAAACTGAAGATGTGCTCTGTCAAAGAAATTCGCCAAGCAGCAAGGTAAGGTCTTGAATCGCAGGCCAAGAAAATGGGAAAATTCCCAGATCCCGAAGTTGGCCAGAACGTGAGGATCAAAATTCCTGATGTCGACCGATCTAAAATCGATCACAAAAGCATTGCAGTGATCGTCAAAAAAGAAGATGGGTTCTACCAACTTGGAATTTCTTCAGAAAAATTGAATACAATATATTCGCGTAATCAGTTTACAATTTGCACCGAGAATTTCATAACTTCTCTTGAAGTGCCCTACGAAGAGATCAGCCTTTGCACCGTAGTTCTTCAACAGTCATTGGCTGGTGGCCAGGGTTTCAAAAAATGCAACTGCTTAAAAAAAATGTCCAAATAATAAATGTTTGTGGAAGTTAGCTAATATGAAGTGCAATTCAAAGTGCCCCAATTCTCTCCCATACTGTAAAAAATAATAATAAAACTTATTCTAAAATTTTCATTTCAAATAACCTTTATTCCAACTTTTACCAACAGACGCTGGGAAATGTTAGGATTTAACACAATCTGTTGGTAAAAGTCGGAAAGACGCATCCTGATTGAGATAATTCTAGCTTTTACCGAGCATCTTGGGAGATCCTAAGATTTTCTGCCTAAAGTCCGATTTGAAAGGTAAAATCGGACATTTACCAACGCTTCTGGTAAATCCTAAGGTTCACCCGTAAATCTTACGATTTACCACACTCCGGGGTTTTACAGTAATATATATATATATATATATATATATATATATATATATATATATATATATATATTTGTCTGCTACGTTCTACCGGTCGCAATTATCGTTTAATCGTTACAAAACTCGATATTTAATATTTTTATGTAAAAAGAAAGATATTAACGGCTGAAATCGGACCATTTTGAAAATTCGAAATATTTCTGTTACCATACGTTGTATCTAAAAAATGTATAGAAAGAAACGTATAATTTAATATAAATATTGTTATATACATGTATTCTCTATCTTGAATATTTGCGTTTTTCAGCTTTCAGCCTTTAGCAAACCCCCACTCATTTTACATAAACAATAGTCGGTAATGTAATAAACATCATCATCATAACATCATTGGCAGCTTAAATACCAAAACTTGTTTTCAAGAGACATTTATTATACGAGATACACGCAAATATGTTCAAGTGACCCCCCCCCCCTTCTTAGGTTTTTGGACTACTTAAATTTGACTATTGAGATAAAAATTATTCTGATTCATTATAAATTACAGTACTAGATGTAGTAAATAGTTTCCAATCAAATTAATAAGTTATATCCAGATATATCACAGTAATTTTCTAGATATATTACTGTTTTTCTTTCCGGTAAGAAGTTGGCAGACCTGTTTGTTTTTGTTTCATATGCTTTCCGTCGGGAGGTTTCTTATTATCATCTGTATTCACTTAATATTCACGGTGGTGTTGTGTTACTGGTATGTAGATTTATCTATTGTTAAATTTCACGCGGGAAATCTGCTTAGTTTATGAAGCCCCTGAGTGACGGACTTTTTTTCTTTTGGAGACCCTTGCTGATAGAATAAGTATAATATTTGAGTACTGTGTATAGAATAAGATGAATTCACACTTCTCATTAATATGTCACAATAGAGTGAGTGAAACTGGAATGAAACATACGAAACAGTTTCCGTTATATCTACACACATCTTGATTTATTACTCCTGATATGGCTCACTGATCAGTAGGTTTCACGCCTTGTGAACCGATCACGACTCTTGAAGAGGTATCCGTTAAAAACGAAAGGCCAACATCTCAAGAAGAGGCGAAAACTAAGGTCAGTTTTATTTTATAATCTTCAGTCATTTTGAACGGAAATGGATCTTCAGGTACAATAAAAATGGCCACACTTTCACAGTAATAAATTTTTATAAAATCGACGGAGCGCTTTCGCAGTGCCCATTATACAAACCAAAAACTGTAAGTAACCTATATTTTACAGTACTGTAAGATATATGTTACTTATCGGTTTTTGGTTTGTCAACAGATCACTGACGATGATGCACTGCATCGAAAACGCTCTGTCGCTTCAATAAAAACTTTCAGAATTATAGTTCACTCCCACCAGCCAGAATATCAACGTAGAAAATGGATCTTATTTTACATTACTATTAAGTCATTGTAAAGCTTTTTTGCAAAAAATCAATGCCAAATGCAACAAATGTGATTAAAACTAGAGGAAATTTAAGGTCGAAAGCGTCTATAAAATTAAAGGTCGGCCCCCGACTTTAGCTGAACTCGCTAGACCGAATGGTTCCAGTACTTGGAGTCCTGTTCGCTTTCCTGGGAGTGGGAGCAACCTTGTCCTATCCTGACTTTGTAAACGAAATAAAGCAATACAAATGGCAAGACTTGCAATGAAGCTTGGTGGACCCGGGGGATTCTTGCCTGGGGAATGGTTGAGGTCTTCTCAGAATGTAAATTATACTCGTACTGGAATACATAAACACACACTTCATTTGCTTCATTATATTATTCTACAACTTGAACTGACACATAACTAGATAATCCACTATATTTGAGCTTTACACTAAATACTAACTTTACAATACTTCAAGCTTAAGATCTTGCACACCTCATGCACAGTCTTTTACGAAACCTTCAAATACTCGGATTATACTTCGTGTGGATAAAAAAAAAAAGAAGATTTCCTACGTGAGTCAAGTATTTACATTTATCTCAAAGCATAAAAGTTTAATGAGAACAATATTCGGAATTTAGGCGTCAAATAACGTGCTTCATAACAGATTATTGCTGGTATGACTAGAGTAGAAGTGGGTTTTTACTGAAAGCCGAATACTTAAAAATGCAAATATCTCGGTTAATAATGAGCATAGTAAAATAAAATATATAACAACATTTATAAAACATTTAATTTGACGAATAATAACGAAGGTATCTTGAATTTTCGAAAATCCTCCCCTCCAACTGGTCCGATTTCAGCCATTAACGAACTTAATCTTTATTTTTACATTAAACATTTAAACTCAATAGTTTGGTAACGATCAAGCAAAAATTGCGATTGCTAGAGCGTTAACAGACAAATCCCCAATCGCCTTCACCCAGTCCGATTTCAGCCGTTAACAAACTTGGTCTTACTTTTTTATATAAAACGCTTATATATCGAATTTGGTAACGATTAAACAAAAATTGCGACCGCTAGAGTAGTAATATATATATATATATATATATATATATATATATATTGTATTGTGTGTGTTGGTTTTCCGGAACTACAATATATTGTTTAAGTATTGGTATATATTACTCATTTTCGTCAACGGTAGGATCGATGGAGATTTTTGAAAATCGCCTCCTGAGTACAACGTCAATAGGTGATTTTCCTTAAGTGAGATCTGCTAAAAGCGCATATAAGGAGCCAATATAAGGGTAGTATAAGAGTATCGATCAGGCGTGCTAGCTGAAGGGCAGAGGTAGAAAGGAACTGTCGTAGGCTTTGCTATAATTTCCCGAAAGGAGTCGGCAGAACGTGCTGTGTGCTCTCTGTCACCCCTTCCTCCTTTATCTTATGTTCTTTCTCTCTTCGGACCAATCCTCGAGGCACTCTTGCTAGGGCTTTAGTTCTATACAACACCTCGCCCCCTCATCAAGATTATCCCATGACCATTCCGGAGGCTGCAGACTCCCATGATCTCGGCATTTATTTGAGTCAAGACTCAAACTAAATAAAAGGAACTGTTTTAACCAGTGAAATTTAATATTTTATTCTGAATTGACTACCTATGAACATTTCCTTCCTTAACTGAGTTCCCACATGTAAGTCGGGAAAGACTGGAAGGCAATGCCTATCTGTAATCAGCTTATGAAGGACACTGCCTTACTAAGGGATGGCTCTCTAATTCTGGTCTAGGGTGGATGTTTCTCCACTCATACTTTTTTGGCACGCAATTTTTCTCCTAGCCCCTTTATTGAAGGATGGCCTTGTGCAAAAGGTCATCCCTGTAAAAGCCATGTTCATTCCGGTATAAATCAGGTTATTATTACCAGGTGAAGCCTTTATTAGATATAAAACCACAAATATAATTTCATTGATTTTATAAAAAATCAACTGTAGGGGAGGGGTTTTACGGCAAATGAAGGAACAATGCACGGCTTGGGGTTTTGGTCCCCTCATCGGATGCTTAGTGTTGACCTCGCTTTCTGAGAGAAATCTGAAGTCAAGAGGTTCAAAAACCTCAAAGAGGTGGAATTCTAACAAAAATTCCTTCAGTGGACAGTAAAGAACACAAGCGTAGAATGGGAAGGGAAGATTCTGCAGTTGACTATAGAAGTAGGTGAGTTTTAATGGTACTCATTAGGATTGGACACCATGGGCTTGTCCTTTGGGTGGTAACTTTCGTAGTTGTGATATCCTTTGGCACGTTATATTGGTCTTGTCTCTTGTCGAGTGCCAGGTGTGTCTTCTTCATTAAGTAATGTATTACGGGGAACGAGAAAAATGAGGATGATAATAAGAGATCGAAATTCTGGAGAAAAAAAAATGGATTGAGTTCCAATGTCATTGAGGAAGGAGGAATGAATGATATGGTATGTCTTAGAAGTGGTTCATTTTCAGGGATATGAAAACTAATGTTTCTTCAATCTGGGACCACTGAGGTGTGTTATTTTCTGATATTTGCATAAAGGAGACTACAGTTTCGTTCCAAACCACCTTGTGTGCTGAGGAGAGGGGTATTAAAGGTTTTTGTTTTTGAAGGTATGAAAATTCATACCTTTTTTTAGCACTAATTTCATTCAATTTCTCTAGTTCATATTATTCTTTTTTAATTCGAACTTCTGTGGTTTTCTCCACATTTTTCACATCTAGTAGCAGGGACACTAGGTTTTTGTGTCGATTTCTCTGAGCCTGTGCACGTTGAACAGGGTATCGAGTAAGTACGCCTTATCCATTTTCACTCGAGTGTTGTAACTTCGTGTGATTTGATATGATTAAAAGTGGTTGCTGCTCTAAACGAACATAGAAATGGAACATGCACAATGTATGTGTATGTGTCTGAATTCTTCTTGGAATACAATTTGTTACCAGGTTTTTGTTTTTTTTTAATTTATCTTAACTGCACAATGTTTGGTATTTATATTTAGGGCAGGGACATTTACGTTTCTCCCACCATATGTACGAGTTGGATTTCATATTTTTTCTCTTTACTACAAAAATGTCTCTGCATGTTATATTGTTGGAAAAAAAAAGATTGAAAAGGACAGAATAACAAAATATATTCAACTCAGTTAATAAAAATATAAGTTTTATTACAGATATTAGAATTAATGACAAAAATCAATGAACTAGCTTGGTTGCGTTTAAGATTCTCGACCAAAAAGGAAGTCTTGTATCTTGTTTAAGAAATTAGGCAATGCACCAACAGTGGCGCAGGATAAAACTAATCCTTAGCTCCCAAGCCTTTCAATCAACGTTTGGCATGGTTATATATCTGTATAAAATTTCAATCTTTACTCACAGAAATCCTATGAATATAGCACAAAACCAAACTAAAAATGAAAATTATAGTCTATACAATGTAAAATAGGCATTGTCAATGAACATCATTTACTGGGGGTTGTAGAGAGTGTTCTAATAACACGTCCTCTCTTGGTCATTTGAAAACAGAAAAAAGGTAAACATATATGAAATAAATTCCAAGTTTTGATTGCCTTCATGTTTAAACATTGTTTGATCTCTTCTTATCTAATACATTTTAACAGATTTCCCTTGAGGGAAATCAGCTATTGAGGTCGTTCTCATGACGCGATTATCGAAAAATGTCTTCAAATGTCAATTGATCCTACCCAGGAGATGACGAAAATGAGGTCCGTTCAAAACTATATATATAGACATATACATATATACATTTGTCTGTTAACACTCTAGCAGTCAAAATTTTTGGTTAATCGTCACCAAACTCGGTATTTAATCGTTTCATGTAAAAAGAAAGATCAAGTTTGTTAACGGCTGAAATCGGACCAGTGGGAGGGGGGGGGTTAAAGGAGGGAATTTCGAAGACTCCAAATATCTCCGTTACTATACGTCGGATCTTATTGCGAATTCAAGTTACTATAAATATTTTTATATGCATTTATTCTTTATCTTGAATATTAACCGAGTTATTTGCAATTTTATAAAATGTAACGGACGAGCTATGGTCGTTTTGAGCTAGTTTGGCCGTTTCCGTCACTGTTCGACACTCGTATGGAGATTTCTCTATTTTATAACTATACGAGGAAAATATTCTTAGTTTACGCAGAGTTTTTCTATTCCTCGTGGACTTAATCCAACACTTTATTTTATTATTATTTTTCTCTTTCCGTACCTTGTTACGTGTATCGTCTGCTTTGCTAAAATCCTTGCCTTTGAAGATACCGCTTTAGATGAAGCAGTGACGCCACTGGTCGTTTGAAGGCGCTTAAAACTGATAACTGCGCAGCCCGCTGACAACATCTTTACTGCAGTCTGGCTGTCCCAAGATATTTAGGGCCGCATCAGTATTCATACATAGGCATAAAATCAGTGACTCAGAGGATAACTTTTATTGCGAGGCAACTTCCTTTATTGATTCGATTGCTAAACTATGACTATTCAAATCCACGCATAACTTCTGAATAAGGTAAAAGTGTAATAAAGCCAAAGGACAAGCAACCAAGATAGGAATGACCAAACCCCTTGTAAAGTGAAGGGGAAGAATTTGCAACTTGAAGTGCTGATAATCAGATATTCTAAAAAGGAAGACAAATGATTAATTAGTAAAATCAGAATTGCACTCATTTAACCATCCAGAACTCGCGCCGTGAGCAAAATACTCACAACCCGAAGAAAAAAGTTATATCTATTATCCCTAGTATTACCGACCTCTCCCAGGTCGCATGGATTACCAAGGGGGGGGGGGGGCTCCTCGAGCCCACAACCTTAAAAACCTTTTATTTTGGTTCTATAATTTTTTTAAATTTTTTATTTCTATTGGATTATTTTTAATGAACGTTTCTTATGACACCTGTGAAAAAAAAAATTTTAAAAAAAATTAAATACAAAAATAAAAATAAATTAAAAAAAAAAAGTTCGGATAGGGAAAAAAGGATGACTTTAAATTAAATGTAATTTTATTCTACTGGAGGAACATATCTAAACCTTGTTAAAATAAAAAGTTATCTATATCTAAGTTATTATAACATTATAATAGAATAATAATTTAAGAAAATATAATTATCAGATTCGTAATGCAATTATCGGTGCTTTTGCACAATAATTTTTTTTTCCGAGTGTTTATCCAGGATGCAGCATGGACTAACTGTTCCCCTAGTTGGGAACAACCTAGAAAATCTTCTCTTTTCTAAAAAAGTACCTATCAGGAGCAATAATTATAACCATCTCAGTAATATATTTTTATATGAAAAAAAATTATTTGGGGAGAATATATATATTTCTTTTTGAGAAAAAAAAAAACTTGAGAAGGTTTGTGTATGTTAAAATTACATCAAAGTAATTATTATTTGAGCAATATAATTAATAACACTTGAATTACTAGTTAAAAGTAGTATTAAATATCAGTGGGCTCGAGGAGCCCCCCCCCTTGGTACTTAAGTGTATAACTACCCCTTGCATTGCCAAGGGGGGGGGGGCTCCTCGAGCCCACACGTCAAAAAAAATTTTTTTCTCAACATAGAAATTTTTTTATTTAATTTTATTGTTATGCCCTCAATCTAGGATGTTTTTCTGAGGAATACATAAAATATCAAAAATATCCCATTAAAATTGGGTGATAGGGAACAAAAACAAAAAGTTGTGGGCTCGAGGAGCCCCCCCCCCTTGGTAGTTCTAGGGTTATTATACTTATTTGATGATAGTGCTACTCTCTCTAGCTATACCTTATAACCTCCTCTTACCACTTTCTTTGTCTCCCAATCATTATCATCAGCTAACTGTCAGGACAAAATGTGTTGCCAGAACAAAATTAATCAGCAGGAGTAAGTTAAGTGTGAGTGTTTTTCTCAGAGCGCAAGTTCTGGCGCAACGTTGTTTTGGTTTATTGTGAGTGTTTTTCTCATCAAGCGAGTTCTGGTTGAAGTTTTTGAAGTGAAAACTTCTTTAGGCACGTTGTGCACCCCGTAAGGAAGCATTTGGGGGAGAGGAAAAAAGTATGAAATCGCGACACCGCCACCGCTAGTACTCAACTCAAAGCTAAAGGAGCTTCTTTTCTTCATAACTCCTGAACCAGATTAGCTAGAGTTTTCGTTCGCATACCATTTTAAAGAGGACAACACCAGCATCATTTCGTTAACAGATGCTATATATCTACCATTTTTACTTTCATAGATATTTTAATCCGAAGTTTAAATAAATTCGAATATTTAAATAAATAAATTTGAATATTTAAATAAATAAATTCGAATATTTAAATAAATTCCGATATTTAAATAAATTCGAATCAAAACTGTTTGTATCCTACTTTAGCTACCATATACCGATCGTATCACTTTTAGAAATTGGTGATGATGCTGGCAGTGATGATGGTGCAAGAGTTGTTGAAATTATGGATAGAAATTGATTTTTCTGAGTGTACTTAACTTATTTTTGTAAAGCATTTTTTTTTATCACTATTATTTTTGTCATTTCATTTTTTCATGTAAAATAGAACATAACTGTTACTTATTGATAAATAACTAAAAATATTTTTAAAATAAGACTTCGTAAAAAAAATTTCTCAGCAATGCCAAAATTGAGCGATCAAAGCTAAAGGAGTTTTCACTTCTACCGGCAGTCCCCTGACTGCTGATATTTTTTTCTTTTTTTAATACGAGCGTTATTCTCATCAAACGAGTGCTTTGGTGATTTACCAAAAACTGTTTTTTGGCTCTGGAACTTATCAAACCTTACCTGATCAACTGATCACCATATTAGAAAGAATCAAAATGAAGAGGATTGTTAGTGTAGAAGTTGTACCTACTGTCTGAGGAAAAAATACAAAAAGTCAAAAAAGAGTTGCCGAACATGTAGAAAAACAGTTTGTAATGAACATCCCTTTGTTGTATGTCATTCTCGTGGGGAACAAAATCTTAATTAGTTAGGTAGCTTTTTAAGTTGTTTGACATATTGTTTCTTCAAAACTAAATACCTGTGCGATAAATTTTGAATAATGTTATTATTTTATACTAGTATTTGATGTTTATAATAAATATAATTTTTTTGTGTTGAAAATATTTTATTTACCAAATTTTTTTTATGGAAATATGTGGTGTGAGAAAAGTTCTCACGAGCGTGTTCTCAGATCACACATTTTGACGCGAGTTCTGAAGGGTTAATTATTCTAAACAAACTGATGCATGGAAAATGGGCAGGCATATGAAAATTTAAAAAATATGCCCGAGATAAAAGTCCCTCACGCTGGGGCTGTATAAACTAAGTAGATTTCCTATTTGCCTGAGTGATACCTAGATTATTTTTTATTTTATTTAATTTTGTGACTTATTAGAATTATGTTTGGACAGGAACTCCACTGTAATCAAGCAGACCTCCTACAGGAGTGCCCGTGTAATCTAAATGTATTCAAGCAATAATTAACAATATTCAAATAAATTCATAAATACCTGAATGCAATAATTCAAATGTATTCCATGTCTAAATTTTGAGTAAACATAAATAACCAATATCGGCACACATGACAAAAAAAATTATTCGTCAAAAGGTATTCCATAAGTAATTCAAATTAAGGATTAGAACCGCCAGTGTAAATGATACTGTTGTCATACCCGTCGTTGGAAACCGTCGTCACAGGCTGATGGTAGAGTACAGCTGGCATTGTGCTATAGATGTGATGGCACCATCTTCAAGCCCGTCAAAAGTTGTACTCCTTCATTAACCCTCGGTCGGGCGCGTCAAGAATATTCCGTCTTTGGGCGCGTGTATCTCAGAGATCATCCTCAACCGTTTTTACGGAAATACAGTTTTTTAATATATATTTTGCACTAAAATGTTCAGCGTGTGATTAGAAACCATAACAGAGGAAGTATTTGTTTGAAAGAAGTAAATAATTTTTAAAATTAACAAGTATTATAATATAAAAAAACGTGGACGATAATTTTTAAAATATAATTAAAAAAAACACAAATATCAAAAGGAACTTTTTAAATGCGCATGCCTGAATTATACATAATTCATTTCAGTTTGTGAACAATATAAAAAAATTATCTAAATATAACTTCAATCAAAAATAAGTAGCATGAAATCACTTTTAGATAAGACTTATTGAAAATCATCAAAACATTTTAAAAATACCAGTTTAATTGCAATTTCTTTTGCAGAGCTGCATTACAATTAGGACAAAGCATGGAACTATGTTGTAAACAAATTTTGTTTTTGCAAATCTCACAACAGTAATTAGTACACCTACATATATTTTCAGTTTTGCTTGGTTCACATCATTTTCTTTTGTTCGTTGTATTGGAGGGACTTTTTCTATGCTGTTCTGTACTTGAGTTCAATGTATTGTCTTATGAGTCTCTGTAGTTTTCAAGTTTGGTCCTTAGTTCGGTTGGTAAACGTCTACTGTTGTCACTGCGTCGTACAATATATCCTTGTACAAGTTCTTCTGAAAGCTCAAGTTTAAGCAAAATAATAGAATAATAGGTTTATATGAGTCCATTTAATAAAGAGAAACTTAATTGATGTACATATTTATGAAATACAGATTTCAAAAAAACTTACGAAATCGGGCGCGTGGTATCTAGGAGATAAAACTGATTGACAGGTGAAACCCACGACTCCATCAAACACACTGACACAACATACCTTGAGAGAGAGAGACCTATAAAGAACATAACTGGAAGCACTACACCACCACTCTCTGCTAGGAGGTGTGGCAAATATTTTTCTAGAAACCGTGTATCTGAGAGATCACGCGCCCGCCGGAGGATTAATGCCATTTTAATATTTGATTTTCAATCACAAGTGTACCTTCTCAACTTCGGTGCCATCGCATCGAAAGCACAATGCCAGCAGTACTCGACCATCAGCCAGTGACGACGGTCTCCACCGACAGGTATGACAACAGTATTTATAAGTAACTAGGATATAAGCTAATGACATCAATGTCTTTAAGGTCTCACTAAACTTTCGATAGTCAATTTATATTGTTAAAAGAACTAAGATTCCTCCTAGTACATCCCATGTTGTGCGTTAACAATAATAAATAATATTATTAAAGGCCTTGTTATTACATTATAATTATTATTATAGTTTAAATCTATGATTCCCAAAGTGGTCTATATCGACCCCCAGGGGGTCTATGACAACCTGCGAGGGGTCTACGTCAGCGAAAAAAAATTTTGGGGGTCCATGAAATGAAAATAGGGGTCTACGATAGTGGATCTCAACATACACTGATAGTACCTATTTACTTACATTATATTATCTTATAATATAAAGACATATACATTATTTATAAAAGTACCTATGAAGTAAAAAATGTATTATATATGTTTATAAAATTTTGTAAGTTGTAGTATGTAGGCATTCGCTTTGTGGTCGCAATACATATTGAACTTGTAAAAACCTGCACATAATGAAATACCAGTCCCAAGCATACGTGCAGTCTCAGAGCTTCGCGAACTTGCACTGACTTGTTCAATTCGTCACTCTATAAATACGAATGTGAGACAAATACGTTTATTCGTTTCCTGAATCTTGAAAAGGAAAGTGCTAAGAAAATATTTAAAAAAAAAAACACATAAACTGGTAGTTTATCACACAAATTATAGTGAATCAGTGTTATTTTATTTGAGTGTGCCGGAGAAAAGTAAGTACATTATTTTTTGTTAAATTTTAGTTTTATACTCGTAGTTAGCAAAGATAGATAAATTACGCCAATCATGACTTCAGTTATTAGTAGTTTAATATTCAAATCATATAATCCCGTATTATGGAATATTGCGAGGAAATTTTTAATTTCCTTTCCATCGTCATACCTAGTGGAAAGGGGGTTCAGCGCTGTTACCAATCTCCTAACGAAAAAAAGAAACAGACTGGACATCATTAGCCGAGAAGATTTAAGATTAAACCTTACAAAATTGACGCCAAATGTTTATAATTTATTATTAAAGCATCAGGTTCATCCTTCTCACTAAAGCATTTACTTATTGCATAGTTTATTTTATGTTACATATATTTTATATAACAGACACAAAATTTTATTTTGAGTAGTTTTAATTTAAATTCAATTAATAAATGTATAAAACTTAACATGTGTTTTTACTTTAAGTTTTTAACACTAAACTTCACTACAGTTAGAAATTTACAAAAAATCAATATCAGGTAAGTAGGGGGTCTACCCAAAACCGAAAAACATGGCAAGGGGTCTACTACACAAAAAAGTTTTGGAACCACTGGTTTAAATGGTCTCTAGCAAAAACATCCCATAAATTCGTGGTTTGGAAAATCAATAAGGTTCTAGGGAGTGGCTACTCATCATATAGATAGTTTTAATTACCGACTCCCACACTAGTGTTAAGTGGACATTAGCATGCGAGCAAGCGAATGGGTTCATTAAGATATGTCTGTGTACTTGGTGTTTTGACCGGAGCAATTGGATGAATTTAGGTCAGATGGGCATCGTGAATAATCCCCCTGCCGTGATTGCTTGGTGCACGCCACGGCAATCTTAGCCACGCTCAAAACTACTATCATTTATTTACAATCTACTTTATCCACCTACCTCTAGGTGACATTCCGCTACAATTTGCATCTGGTCATTTTTAACGAAATAGGTCAAGTTCTTACAGCTATCGGTCCCTTTAAAAATTATTTTACATTGAAATTTATTAAGACGTGGTTTAATTTTAGCTTTAATTATGAATTCGTTTAACCAAACTAGTCGTAATATGCAGGATTTCATAAATCAATAATATTATTGACATAAGGGTGAGTCGAAGACATTCTTTCTTAGTTGAACTAGCAAACATGATAAATCTTCCATCTTCATTTCATTCATCAGTGGGGACGTTTGTCCCGACGTCCCAGAGAGGGCTTTGATGTGCTCTAGTTACCAAACGTTAGTTCTCTAACTATTCTGCAGTCTACCCTGAAAATACATAATCATGACTAGCAGACATTTAATAGTTCCACGTGAAAGTAGTGTTTTATTCCTAGACAAAGTTCTTCAAGGATTATCTGTACCCGATGGCATGAATGTATTGCATACATAAATATTTAAAATACATCATTAAGGTGTTTTTAAGAAAGAAAACGAAATATTTCCAGGAGAGCCTGTTGGGAGTCTCTAAAATGGTAAGAACAGGGCGAAAAAGAAATGTAAAGACAATTCAAAACGTTAATGTAAGAAATTCTTCCGGTACGTTTGTTTTAGTTATGCGGGAATATTTATTCAATATTGTAGTAATATTTTTTTTACTTCTCTGCACGAAGTAAATAAAGTATTCGTCGATGATGGACCTCCATCAAATCAAAATCCCGAGAAACGAAGTGTTATCAGCAAGAAAATATTAGGTTTTCAAATTTCAATGCTATTCGTATTATTCGTTCTGACCTTCTCGATTAGTTTTGGACTGGCGTTTGCTCGTAAGTACGTACGTGCTTATTCATATACTTGCACAACCACAACGAGATTTAGAATTTTGATATTTTATATTCTGCTACTGTTGTGCCGTCTAATTGTGCACGTCTCAAAATTGAAGTATGGGGAAGGGGGCAGTTAGTGAGGGGGGAGGGAATAAAAAAAAGCACATTTCACCGTACTTATTAGGGTTAATAAAAGAGACATTTGTAGGCCCAAAGCGCAGAAATTGCGGTGTAAACTTTATTTTCAGTGGTCATTTTTGTTGTTTTATGCTTTAGTGTCTTGTCCAATATTTAAATTTATGTAATGAAATAAACTGGTTATTTGTGCAAACTATAAAACATTGTCTTTTCTTTCGTTGACTTATTGTTTACTATTGTTTCAAAATCTATATCTATCTAATCAGCTGAGAGGAGAGAACAAATATAAGACTGAGAGATGGTTATACGTATATACCACACTTGGAATTTCTAACAAATACCATGTGTTTGGATTTGAAATACATCTTTGAGAAATATTGCGAAATGAAATACATCGATAGCGTATTATGTTAGCACTGCAGTAGTCGCACGTTATCTGAGAGATGACTTGGATAGACTTTTTTAACTGCTGAGTAGAGGATAGAACCAGGAAGCCCCCCACCTTAGCTACATTCCCCTCATGTCTAGAGCCTTCCACCAATACTGTTTCAACCCTTTTCTGATTCTCCAGTGCCGCACATACCTATATGAGACATCTGTGAGATCCCAGGCAACTACCTTTGTAAGTAGTGCAGTAGCAGATTTACAGGCCTTAAAAGTATAAGAAATAGGGAAATGAATTCAAGAATCTTCACTTATAGGAAGGAGGGCACCCTGGTTCCCTATGCCCCAAAAATAAGTCTAAAATTAGAAATGTATCAAGTATGCTTTTTGATGGGGAAATAATTTTTATAATGTATGGAGAAATTCCAGAAGGTGGCCTATGGTAGTATTTTTTCTCTTCTGAATATTGCGGGGATCAATTCTCAAGTAATTTATTAAAGAAATGGCCCTATTTCATTTTATAAAACAACCTAACTATTTTATAAACCTGACTATATAATGCGTATGTATCAATTTTATATTGCGTAAGCCAAGATAATGTGTGAATTTTTTTTTTCATATTATATAATCATAAATCATGTATATTCTTCATATAATGTATCAATTATAACTTTTATACAAATATTAGTACAGGCTTAATTAAAACTAACCTTCTTACTTTAATACTTGAGGAAAGGTGGTAAGTCATCTGAGAGATGACTGCGCCCACTCTTGGCTCACAAGGGGCGCGACTGCTGCAGTGTTACGAAAAACGAAAGTGCAAATCATTAATGCAACCTTTATGAGTATTTGCTGAAAAGAGACGACATTCAAAAATATAAGCAGGGGAGCAGCTAAATGGGACAAAAAAAAATAATGTTTGTAAAAACAACGTTGAGATAATGTTCTCATAAATCATTATCTTTATTTTGGAAGAGTTTGGTATAGAGAAGCAGTATATCATTGGTAGGCCGTTGATAAGGCTTGGCCTAACTTCTAGCCAGGCTTAAGGCCATTCTCGACAAAAACTTTCTGTCTTTTATTTCGGCTAATTCCGCTCTGCCCTAAAAGTTTTAGGCTTCCGTTCCATGGCCTTTTTCTTGTTTCCCGGGAAGGCCCTTATTTAAGTTGATGTAAAATGATAATACTATCCACTCCGGCGCGGCTTTGTCTGCCTTGTTGTTCCAAGAGGTCTTTCTGCTTTTTTTTGTAGTTGTTTTTTATTTGAGTAGTCTTGAATTGACTCTTTTTCTTCTCCTCAATGTTAATCGCTTTTTGGATATTTATCAAAATATTTTCTCAACTATATATAGTGAATTTAACAACTATAGTTGTGCATATTTAACCCTCCGTCGGGCGCAGCTAGCCTGAGAGGCCAGGAAAACATACTTTTTGATACCGCGCCTCATTCTGTTTCCCCTGAAGTAATTTCCTGATTTGTGTTCATGCTTAGAATCCCCTACTTTAGTCTATTGTCATCCCTCATCCAGACCGACTGGTCCCTAGGTGGCTTGTGAGGCCGACTGCGCCCAATTGCTCCTTAATTTCGAAGATGATTTTTTTTCAAGATATATCTATTGCAATCGTCCCTTTTACTAAGATTAATGCTATTCTATATGGAAGTTCGTCGATATCTTGAGAAATAAGTGCTAGTCTAACTCTGGCCTCTCAGGCCGAATGCGCCTGATCAATTTTACTTGTTTTAGTATAAGCTTCCTTCTATTCTAATAAAAACAATCTTTTACGTTATAAATATTATATTTGGTTTCCAAAGATCCTAGCGAAGTCTGTCCTGCCAGCGTTTTGAATTAAAATTAATTAGTTGGGTAGTGGGGGTTTAAAATATGTGAGCGGCCTCTCAGGCCGGGTGCGCCCGATTTTGTTTCGTCCAGAGGTGCGCCCGACGGAGGGTTAATAATATACTCTCTAGGAGGTGCGTCACCCGTTAATGCACGGGAGCATCTATAGTGGTTTTCGTAGGTTCTGATCCAATTATGGCCGACAAGCTTCCATAACTCCTCCACCAAGTAATCAAGCCTGGTTGGCTTCTTTGCTAATTCCACTCTCTCCTAACACTTCTACCTGTTGTACCATATACCTGTTCTTTAGAAACAATCAAAAGTCCGTCACGCAGAGGCTGTGTAAATTAAGCAGATTTCCTACAGGAAGGTATACAACAGATAAATCTGCATACTGGTAACACCACCGTGAATGTCAATGAAATATTTTAGTCAAATTACTAGTTAATAATATCTACAACGGAAAGCGTATTTTAAACAAACAGGGCAGCCAACATCGCAGCGCTGAATAGATAGAATCTAGACCGGAAAGAAGAGCAATTAATTAAATATACCTGATTATAACATATTAATTTCATTGAAAACTACTTACTATATCTAGTACTGCAAATTAAAATGAATCAGAATAATTTTTATCTCAATCAATCAAATTTTAGTAGTCCGAAAACTTATGACACGGAGAGTCTCCAGAACATATTTGCATGCATATCGTATATTAAATGTCTCTTGGAAACAATATTTGGTATGTTTAAGCTTCGAATGTTGTGGTCTGTTATATAACAGAGTATTGCTCATGTAACATGAGTAGAAGTGGGTGTTTGCTCAAGGCTGAAACTGAAAAATGCAAATATCTCGGTTAATATTCAAGATACAGAATAAACGTATATATTAATACTTGTAGTACATTTAATTTGCAATAAGATTTGTTCTGTATACTTTTTCGATCCGACTTATAGTAATGAAGATATTTCGAATGTTCAAAATTCTCACCCTCTAAACCCCTCCCCCTCCTCCCCTTGGTCTGATTTTAGCCGTTACCGAACTTCAGCTTTCTTTTTACATAAAAAGGTTAAATATGGAGTTAGGTAACGATCAAACCGTTAGAGCTGTAACAGGCAAATATATATACAGTTTTGAACGGACCTCATTTTCGTCATCTGCTAGGTAGGATCGGTGGACATTTGAGGAAAAATTTCAAAAGCGACATCTGCTAAAATGCAAATATCTAGGTTAATATTCAAGATGAGAGAAAACATGTACTTGGTTTCAGCCATTTTAAAAAAGGTTTAAATATGGAGTTGGTAACGATCAAACAAAAGTTACGAAAGTTGGAGCCTTAACAGACACATAAATTCACCCAAATATATATATATATATATATCCCTTAAAAGTAACATACACATGACAAACAAATATGCCAGCGAACCTCATTTGAATCATGCCGTCATGCTGCCGTGTAAATTTGAAGGTGTCAGGATTACCCGTTTTTGTTTATTTTATCTGGTACAATTCAGCTGATAAGAGGCATGCGTAAGATTTCTTCAAATGATGTGTGAAAAAAATCTGAGGCACTTAAAAAAAAAAAAAAACATCGGTGTTGTTTTTCTTCTTCGTTCCCCTTCGGCAAGCAAAGATTTTTCCTCCACTCCAGTAAGATAGGGTACTGAGTAGGTTATTTGGTGGAGTAAAAGCTGTAAGATGGAAGGTAAAGCTGAATGACTCCACTTAAAGAGACAAGAGAGCGGTCCGGGGGCGGCAAAAAGCCCTCACCTGGAAACATGAGGAACCATTAGGAGGGGATCAACAGGTATAGGTTTGCCGCCAAAACCTTCCCGCCTCCCTTCTGCCAACCCTTCCCCAACAAAAGACCATTGTCGGGAACTAGTTAAAGAAATGAGCGCCGAGCCCTGAGGCCCCAGCTCATTATCCCTTTGTAAGCTCAATTACCCAGTGGCTGCGTTGGATGTGCCGAGAGCGACACCAAAAGCCGCCGCCATATTGCCTACACCCTGAATTACACAGAGCAAAGGATATTAACTCCGACGTGGCAATATCTTTCTAAGCTTGCTTCCAGGGCATAGAAAGCCCTACTAAGGCACTGCGAGAAGAATTCGGCTTTCTTCTTGTTCTTCTAAACCAAGGGAGGGAAAGAAAGTGTTTTTTTTCTTCCCTTTTTTTTATGGAACCAGAAGCTGTTACAAACACCTGAGGATATAATAGAAATATATTTGCCTTACATATTGTAATACTTTATTTTTGTTATATATTTCATGAACTTTTACCATAACTCAAAATAAACAGGTATGAGTCTGTAAAATAATTGTCCCTTGTATAACTAATGCAGAATATCGACTCTTTTTTTGTTGTGTCTATTTGTAGATAGGATATAAGTACATTTAGTATAATCTCTTAAATTAACCATTCAATATACATATTTTATTTTGGTTGAAATTAGAACGGCTTTCATTCGTTTTATTTTCGGTTGTAATATCTACAATGTTTCATGTTTTAATAATATTTGTGTACTTTTATAGCCAACTGAAAATTTTGGTTTAATATTAATTAGCACCACTAATATATGAGGGGCTCAAGGTAGCAACGTGAGTTGAGGCATTGATCTTAATACACTTTCTGCGATTCCCGCCTGTGTAATAGGAATGTATTTAGTGACGAACTCATTAAATAAAATACTTAGGGGTCCCCCTGGTTAGAAAATGATGGAAACCTGTAGGTACCCCGTCCCTGTAGTAGCACAAACTGAACGTTCATATTTTGTTTTTTTTTATACGTGTTCTGTGAAGTTAGGTTACACGCCCGAGTATTTTTTTAATGTCTATTTCCTCATCCTCAGAGCTCCCGATACCTGCCAAGGATTAGGCCTATTAGGTATTATTATCCTTCTATTACAAATCGTGTAAGTATCTTGGAGGAACAAATTGCTAGAATGTTGCCCCGTAGAAATTCTCAGATTTGAATACCTCTTTAGTGAAGGGAAGCTTAGGATCTCCAAAAGGTTCATTAGGATCCGTGGTCATATCATATATGATTATTATTAATGAGTCTTGGACAATCATATACAGAAACAGAGAAGCTATGCGCTGTCCGATAAAGATATGTCAAATAAAAACCGTTTGCAGTCGTCAAATAACAGCCATAATAGGGTAGGGGGAGTGAGATTACATTAAGTGCTTAGCACCTTAGTGCTATCAAAGAACAAAAAGAAGGAACGATATGGTCAGGACATATTCATAAAGTGGAACAAAATAGCTGTAAGGTTTATTGAGTGCCTGGTTTCACTTCGTTATGATTGCTAAAGAAAATGCTGCTTGATGTAGGAGTAAGCAAGAAAGACGTGGAGAAGGAAGCATAATGACTGGGAGTAGAGCTGGAGGGAGTGAGGTAATTGTAGTATAGTATGGTCAAACATTGTAGTGGCAGAGAAAGTAGAAGAAAAGTAAGTAATACTACCTTCAACGTTTTTGCCCAACTGAAGGTTACACCAACATACTATTAATGACCTATAAAGGGAACGATGAAGAAATAGATGGTACATTAAAATTCTTAGGACTAGGTGATATTGTATAGACCTTTTAATCAAGTTGGAGTATACTTTATAAAGGCAAGTATAAGCTTTATTGTTAACTTAATCAACGGTGGTAGTAAAAACGTTTATCACCATGACCCTTTACTTGCTAGCGACTCCCTTCAAGAACACCTGTCGTTCTTGAACCTTGGATACGCAAATAGAAAATTAAGGTAAATTACTAAAATCAAGAAGAACAATATGCACACAGCCACACTTGATGACGATTCAGTAGTCCAAAAATCTCAACTTCAGTATTTAGGGCTGACACTGAACAGAAACTGAACAGGTGGTTTAGACTTTTCCTCCAACCCCTGGACGTTAACTCCTCCGTACTTCCACCATTATGAACTTGGGGACTATAGGGTCCCACAGAACAATTGAATTCCTATAGAATTCAGACGATGAAATCCAAAATCCTCTGAACAATTAACGACGCTCTATTTTATGTATTCAACTTATCTCTCCACAATGTCCTAAATGTCTCTTTTGTCCAATCCCAAGGTAAATCCGCTTTTCATAATTTCCTATCCTGCCTTCCTGGGCACCTCAATCCGTTGTTTGACTCCCCATCGTCCGAACCCTACCTCAATAGTAGATTGAAGTGGATGTATGTTGTCAAGGGCCTGTTTTGACACATAAAATCAGTCATCAAAAATAACGCATCATATTAGCCCATGTTGCAGATGCTGCATAAAAACAAAGCAGGTTTTCCAATTGAATCATAATAAGAAATTTATTTGAGTAGGCAAATAGTTGTTTTAAGTGGAAATCAGATTAGTTCAAGTAGGGGTCAAATGGACTATAAAAATACAAATAACTAGGTTAATATTGGAGTTGGAGAAAAAAATATACAAACGAAAATTGCATAGCATTAATATTGAATATTAAAGTCCAACAAGACAGGTTATATAATCTATGTTGGTATCGTGGCAAATGGAAGTGAATTCTATTGCAGGTAGAGGAAAAATGCACTTCCACGGTAATAATTTATTAAAGCAACAGAGCGCTTTTGATGCAATGTTTTCCACATTTGTTGCTAGCTTTTATCAATTTCTTCTCTGAGTGGTTGATAGAGTTCTGCAGATGTAATTGCTGCTGGGATGATGGAGTCTGGTGGGCTTCTCTGGTTGCTACATCTGCTTTTTCATTTCTATCTATTCCCAAATGATAAGTCAAACGAGCATATGGTTTTACATATTTTTTTCGTCCTGCTATTAATCATAATTCAGGTTCAAAAATGTGTTTGTGCATATTGTGGGCAACCTTCCCCACCCCTAAATTTGAAGCGTTACCAGCTGAGTCCTACCTGATCGACAAATATTGACGAATGCTTTTCAAGTAATGCTGCTTCCGATTATGGCTTACGCCTCTTATAGCAGGTGATGGTGCTGAACAGGAACAAGGACTGAGTTCTATATGCTTTCAAACGTTAACTCGGGCTTTCCTGTCCGTGTGCCATTTACAAAAGACTTTTGTAAAAACTATTTGGAGCATCCAATTTGCCAAGGGAACCTATAGAGAGAGTATAAACCGAGGGTCGTAATGAACACAATGCCGGAGGTCAAATACATATATTACATCCAACGAAGAGGAGTGACAAGAGTTAACAAGTAATTCAGAGTTGTCCCATTGGGGGATGGGGAAGGCGGGAGATCTGAATGGCCGATAAGGGGGACAGGAGACCGCGAAATAACTCTGCCCAGACCCCCCCCCCGGAGTAATACGTAATAAAAATGATAAGAGCGAGCAAGTATAACAATGGCGGGAAGAGCTTATCTCTAACTGTAGCTTTGTCCGAAGGACGCAGTTTCTGATAGGGTCCTATCTCCCTGCCTCCTCTTAGTCTAATTATCCCATCTACCCTGTGTCGTCCTGGGTTATGCCGATCCTAACGGAATCTCTGTCCGAACTCCAAGTCGTTGGGGCTTAAATGGCCCGGTTTAAGGGGATTCGAAATAATGCGGAACACAAAGCTTTAGAGTAAATATAGTATTTCTTTAAATCCATCGAGTTGTTATTAGAATAAACAGGAAAAATACACCATTTCTCTCTATTGTCAAAAGGATATGTGAAATAATAACTAATATTGTAGAAAAACACTTATCTTTGATGTGAAAGATGACAAAATCATATTTGTCTTAAATAGAAGCCAACTGAATAAATGAAATATAATATGTGAAAAATCGTACTCCCTTTTTGTACGGATATTAAATGTGCGTTCAATGGTAATTGAATTTTTGCGAAAGTCATTATTAAACAATAAACAAGTTTCAAGATGGTCCGTTATAAATTAATAAAAGTGTCTAAACACAATAAAGAGCAGGGAGAGAGGAGAGATCCCATTGCAGTAGAACCCCGGACAGCCAAGTTCCTTCCTTACGTACAACTGCCAAATTGTTGCTCTGAAGATAGCTAAGGATTCCGAAAGTGTTAACAAAAATGTCTACCCTTCCTTAATTTTTTATGTGACTTCACAAGCCAATATCGAACAAACTATAAAACCATTGATGACTAACTTATAACTAGCTAAAATCCTGTAAATCATACATGGTACTGAGGTGCTACAGCCGGTAGTATTTCCAGCCGAGGTATTTGGTGTAGCTTTAGAGAAGGTTGGATTGCTAGTGGGGAGAAGTTTCCCAATAAAGGAAAACTTGCTACGCCTACTTAGGTTTTAAATAAAGGGAGGCTTTTCCCAGGGGGGAAGGGCTCTTTAAAATGTGTCCCAACTCACCGTCAGCAAGGACTGCTCTTCTTTAAGCACTACACTGAATCTTACAAAAAGGGTCCGTTCATCTTAAATTGTTCCATTAAGATCCTCTGGCAATTCGCTTGGATGGAAGTGTATATTTCGTACCGTATTAGGTCTCTAGGGCATAATCATTATATCACAACCGAAACTAATATGATGTGGACGTTGCACAATCACTAATTGGAGGTTGATTGGATTCGAATGATATTTAGTAAACAGATAAACCTAGCCTAAGTTTAAAAAAATACCAATACTTTTTTTATCCCGGTGATGCTTTTCACTGAGTTATTAATTGTTTGTCAATCAATGGCTGCGTACACGAAGCAGCTTTTGGAAATAGACCTTATAATGATGAAGTTTTTACACTAGGTGTTTCTATAAATTCTGCCCCTTTGCCTACAAGTGATATCATATCAGTAACTGTACATGTAAAACTAAAGGATAAGTTCGATATAGGCTAGAACCGAACAAGTGGGAGGGGGTGTTAAGAGGGGGGATTTTTGAAAATTCGAAATATCTCCGTCGGATCGAGAACCAATTTCAAATTACATTTACTATAAATATTGTCATACACATTTATTCTCTATCTTCAATATTAACCGAGATATTTGCATTTTTCTGTTTTCAACCTCCAGTAAACCCTCTCTTCTACTCGTATTACATAAACAATACTGTGCTATATAATAAAAAACAATATTCGAAGCTTAAATACCGAATATTGTTATCCAGAGACCTTTATTATACGAGCAAATATGTTCTTCTGACCCCCTCCCCCCGTCTTAAATTCTTAGACTACTAAAATTTGATTGATTGAGATAAAAAATATTCTTATTCATTATAAATTACAGTACTAGGTATAGTACATAGTTTTCAATAAAACGAATGTTATTTTCTGATATGTTTCAGTTATTGTTTTCCTTTCCGCGGCGTGATTGTTTTCATTTGAGACGCTTCCCTCCGGCAGGGGAAAGATTTCTTACTGCCGTTTCTTTTTATTCACTTTATATTCACGGTGGTGTTGTTAGCAGTATGTAGGTTTATCTATTATTAAACTTCAAGAGGGTAATCTGCTTAGTTTACGCAGCACCTGCGTGGCGAATTTTTTATAGTAAGAATTGTATACCTGATGAGTTGAAGTAAATAACGAGAACCATGTTAGGGTTTTTTTTTTGTTTTTTTTGGGTTTTTTTCCAATAAATGAAAGAGAAACAGCGTTTCTATAAACTCTGTCCCTTTGCCTACTAGTGACATCATGTTAGTAACTTTGGATCGTAGATGTTTTTATTTGCATGTTGACAATTCCTTTTTCGGTTTTTCCCTGTAATAATTTCTACGTTAGTTTCCCCAACTTTTATTTACTTTAATTGTTAAACTAAACTCTTCTAACACATTGTTGACCATGCTATAGGTACTATTTAACTTTCTGACTGTATTAGTAGATTTCCCTTAAGGGAAATCACCTATTGAGGTCGTACTCATGACGAGATTTTTGATAAATATCCTTAAATATCCATCAATCCTACCTAGTAGTTGACGAAAATGAGGTCCGATTAAAATTATATATATATATATATATATATGTGTGTGTGTGTGTGTGTGTGTGTGTGTGTGTGTGTACTTGTCCATGACCACTCTAGCAGTCGCAGTTCTTGTTTGATCGTAACTACACTCGATATATAAACGTTTCATGTCAAAATTAAGGTTGAGTTCGTTGATGACTAAAATCGAAGCAGTGGGAGTGGGGGGGGGGTAGTGTGGGTGAATTTCGAAAACTCTTAATATCTCCGTTATTATGCGTCGGATTGACAAATTTTATAGAACCTATCATATTACAAATGTAATGTTCTATAAATGTTGTTACGATTTTTGTTTCAATATCTTGATTATTAACCAAGATATTTGGATTTATAATTTTTGGCCTTTAGTAAACCCCCACTCCGACATATTAAAAATAGGCTGTTATAGGACGCACGTAGAATCTTCTTTGTTAACGCAGCCCCTGCCTTTTTTTTTTGTCAACAGCACTGATGATGGGGAGTCAAATCTTTGAAATAAACTCTCCATAGCAAATACTTGTAGAGTACAAGGTCTTTTTATTGTATCCGATTAGTAGATTATTTCCCATAAGGCACCGACCTGTAGTCGTATGGTCTACGAAATCCTAAAATACCACAGGGCTGGAGATGGAAAACAGAAGTCGTTGCAAGGCAGCCAACATAAGGCGGTATGCCTAACTGAGCTCTATGATCAGGGGGATGACTATAGCCCTGCGTCGTGGGGCAAGTATCGACTCACGTTAGGTAGTCACGTGCTCTAATGACCCACCTAATGGAGCTCTGATGTTTTACGTGTCGGGAAGATAGATACCTCCTTACATGTATCCCCCACCCCCTCCATAGCAGTATCCTCGCTAAGTGCTTGCTGCGGTAGTTTGCGCAGCCGCAACTGTGCAATGGGCTTTCCAATTATTTATCAAAACTCCCCACACGTCTCCATTTCTAGCCGAACGAATCGTGCTAAGTACTGCTTAAATGTTTTCAAGAGATCGGCAAGGAAATTAAAAGACTTTCACAAACTTATAATAACTATGGGAGCATTAGCGATAGACGATTTAAATATTCATATGTACATATTATCACATTTCCCTGAAGTTCGTAATGAAACCCTATATTTAAACGTTTTGTATAAAACTAAACATCAGTTTCTTCAATGGATGAAGAAAGAGAAGGTTTTGGGGAAGGTAATAAAAAATGTCACCAACTTAGTAGTAAATCTGGTAACACAACAGGACCGTCAACATTAAGTGAATAAATACAAACGATAATAACCTCCCGACGGAAATCGTCTGAAATGTAAACAAACAGGTCAGGCAACCTCTTACCGGAACGACAAAAAATTACTAAAATTTATCAGAACGTAACATTCCCTTAAGGGAATTCAACTATTGAAGTCGTACTCATGACGCGATTTTCGAGATATTTCTTCAAATGTCCATCGATCCTACATAAGCTCCCCTAATTAGCCCTAGTAGATGTCGAAAATAGGTGCGTTATATATATATATATATATATATATATATATATATATATATATATATATATATATATATATATATATATATACTTGTCTGTTAACGCTCTAGTAGTCGCAATTCTTATTTGATCGTAACCAAACTCGACATATAAGCGTTTCAGAAAGATTATGTTCCTAAATGGCCCTTAAAGGGGGGGGGGGGGGGGGTAATTTCTTAACCCTCGTCTCCTACGGTGATTCTTCCTCCCACATTTCCTACGGTGGGTCGGATCCGACCATGCTGGTTCCTGTGGGGCGTACCATTAAGGAAATCATTAATTATGCAGGAAAAGAATAAATATTGATTAAAAACTAAAAAAAAATATTTTTATTTACTTTAATGTTTAAAAAAGTTAACATTGATACTTATATATATATCTGTCTTCATTGTCTTTTGACTAAATTTTGACAGTCTCTTAAAGTTATATACTTAAATTATAAAATAAAAAAAAAAAAAAATACAAAATAAAGGAACAAAAGTGAGAACTAAATTCAAGAAAACTTGTTGTCTTGTCGTCAAACCTGCATTTCTCGAGGATAAATTCAAATCGTGCTCGGTACATAGTACATCGAAACATGGGTGGACCATAAATTTGGGAAAACATTTCCTTGGTATTCAGGGTGGAATTTTTCAATGTGTCACTCAAATAAAGGAGGCCAAGAAAGGCTTTAAATTCTTCATTATTTGTAATGAAATATACGAAACATTGCCGGTAAATGAATGCCGCGTCCGTTCGATTTCTTCGTTTGTGTGCTTTACAACATCACTTATCATTTCTTCACAAATGAAAAGTAAAAACAGTTTCAAAATATCCGTGATGCCTCTTGTTTCTCCTCTTGGGCCAGGATTTCCTCTGAACACATTGATTGCAAGAACTCTGGAAAATTTTGATCGGCTTATCGGTCAGAGGGTTTCCCCATCCTTGCCGAAATCGAAATTTCTCTCATCATCGTCAAAAACCTGGTCATTTTTCAATCCACACTCATCATCACTCTCATCAGCATCAAATACATCATCAACATCATCAAAGCTGTGTAATATCTCATCTTCCTGCTCGGATGTACTATCCTCGTTTTCTTCCAACATGTCTTCATTCTCTTGGCGTCGAAACTCCTCCAAAATTTCTTCCGGGGTCGTGAAAATTTTATTGAATGCCATTCTAAAAAAAAAAATCGTGCATTCTTATGGGAATGTAGAAATAATCATGGAAAAATCTAAAGCATAGAACCTACGGTGGGTCGGATCCGACCCCTAACTTATTTCCTACGGTGGGTCGGATCTGACCGAATGGGTAATAATTAGGAGAGAACACTTACCTGAGCGAAGTGGACTTGTCAGCCCCCCAGGCACTACTGCAGAGGAGGGTACCTAGGACCATGGAGTAGTCGGGGAAGCCAGGCGATTTTTAGAAAAGGGGGAACCGGCGCCCCGGTCGGATCCGACCCAACCGTAGGAGATGAGGGTTAAGTTTACTCCAAATCTCGAACATTGTTTAGCTCGGAATGTGCAAATGCTCGCCGGGGAGTGTAAAAGGCAAATTTAGATGTGATTTAAATAGGCCCCCAGGCCGGTGAGTGTAGTACACGGCCTTTATCAGAATTAAGCGGTGACAATAACCGTTGGGTCGATGCGGTGCAGGGATGTGCATGTGCTAATCTCCTTAAGCAGGTGCATCTCGTCTCTGCATCAATGTAATCTCTATCCTATATTAACATTCTCCCTCCCCTAATCCCAGCCCCTAAACCAGCCCACCTCATACTCACATACATTTGAATATTTTAAACGTACATAATAATACCAAATAGCCTTTGGTTTAAATTGGACATTGTGGAAAATAATATGAATATAATATACAAGCGAAACAAATACTTTTATTTATGTGCTGGTAAAAAAATGTGTAAGAGCTTTGCAAGAACTTCAAGATGAAAATGAAAGACAAAGTCCGTCACGCAGGGGCTTCGTAAACTAAGCAGATTTCCCACGTGAAGTTTTACAATAGAGAAATATCACGAGAGCCGAACGGCCCAACTAGCTTTTGGCGGGAAACTCACTCTCGTCAGTTATCCGCCCACATTTAATAAAAATGCAAATACCTCGGTTAATATCCAAGATAGAGAATAAATTTGTATAACAATATTTATAGTAAATTTAATTTGCAATAAGATTGATTTTATGCAATGTTTCGATCTGACGTATAGGAACGGAGATATTTCGAATTCTCGAAAATCCTCCCCTCTAAACCCCCTCCCACTCCAATTTCAGCCACTAACGAACTTGATCATTCTTTTTACATAATACGTTTAAATATCGACTTAGGTAACGATCATACAAAAATTGCGACCGCTCTTGCGTTAACAGACAAATATATGTATGTATATATATATATATATATATATATATATATATATATATATATATATATATATATACTAGCTAAGGTACCCGGCTTCGCCCGGGAATTCATTTGAGACTGAATGATGATGGTATTTTTTTCGTAAGCCTTTAGTTTGCACAGTATTTTGACATTTCCCCGTCCCAGTGTTTAGGGTCTATACCCGTCGTTGCTGTGTGCATAGTATTTTTTTGGGCAAGGCTTCAATGTTTACTACACTTCCCGTCTGGGCGTATTGTTTTCCCGTGAGGGTCAGGCAGGCGACTTATAAATGAGAAATTTTACTGTTGAAGAATAAATAAAAATGTGTTCCTAATCTACCCCTTTCCACTTTTTAAGTCTCCTTTTTGAATACTTAAAATCATAGTCATGGCTTGCATTTATTACAATTAAATATATAATGAAACTTATTTCCCGTCAAATACCAATCCGAGCACATGTAGTTTAAGCATAGTTTTGTACATTAGATTATATTCGTAATAGCATAATAGCAGAGCTCAGTGGAAATCACTTCCAGGAATGGCAGCGTTTCACTGGAAATAAGATAACTCAATTAACTGTTTAGGCTCCTGTCATCTTCCCGTCCAGCATGAGTGCTAAACACCATGTTTTTCTTAAATTATTGATTCAGAGTATTATTTTAATAATTTATCTACCTGACAGAATTAAATAATAGTATTACCCTAAAAATAATTTCATTCATATTCAAAGAGATAGGTGAGGGAAAGAGATTGTAGCCCTCCCAGCAAAATAAGTAATACTTTAAGTCATATTAAGTTTAACCGGATATTGTCTTTTTTCATAATGGCATTACCATTAACGTCAAATTGTTATGATGGTACATATTTATTTCAATAACATCAAAATATCGGAAATAAGATATATATTAGCAGAACCAAAGAGTTTGCTTCCCTACTACTTCCGCTATCGCTCCTTGTGCCAATTCAGCATGACTTTGTTTAAATAATACATTATACAAATTAAATAACGGAAATGCTCTTATGGTTTACATTTCTATTGGAAATAAATAACAATGTTATTTTCTAGGAAAAATAAATAAATGAGAAGGAGGCGACGGAGATATATAACCTCACTAATCCGAATCATATTTAGAGTTATCATATGTGACTAACACAAAATCATTTTTCATAATATGCATTCATTAAAAATGCTTAAATAAACACTAATAAAATGAATGGCTCCGACTATAGTTTTAGCGTATATCCCGTGTTTACACCATTTTACAAAAAAAGTGAATACAACAAATGTTACTCAAAATAAACAACTATTGTTATGTGCATATTTATCGAAAAATCAATGCGAAACGAAATATCGCTCAGGCCTCCCCTACAACACCCCCCCCCACTCCTGTTTGAACCTAAAAATTTTAATATAGCTTATAATCTTGGAAGAATTAATGATAATTCACATACCGAGTTTTTTTTTTAAGTTCGGTTCAATCGTTAGTGCCCAACAAAATTATAGGCTCCCGCTCTAGTTTTAAGAGTATATCTCGTTTATACTTCATTATACGACGATAGTGTATATAATAAATGTTTCTCTAAATAACAAAATAAACAACTTTTGTTATGTTTGAATTAGCTAAAAAACCAATAGGAAACGAAATATCGCTATTTTGAATTTCAGGCCTCCCTTATAACCCCCACTCCTGCCCGTCCCTAGAAATGTTGGTACGGCTTATTATAATTGAGGCATTAGTGCTAATACGCATACAGAGTTTTATTTAGTTTGGTTGAGTCTTTTGTGTCAAATTAAACTGTTCACTTCCGCTATAGGTTTTAGCGTATATCTCGTTTATAAATCGGTATTCGAAAAAAATGTATATAACAAAAGTTACTCTAAATAACAGAATAAACAACTTTTGTTATATTCATATTTGCCGAAAAACCAATAGGAAACGAAATATCGCTATTTTTAATTTCAGGCCTCCCTTATAACCCCCACTCCTGTTCATCTCAGAGAATTTTAATATAGCCTAAAGTCTAAGTTGGGTTAGTAGTAATATACATACCAAGTTTCAAAAAATTCGGTTCAGCTGTTTATGCGTGAAAAGGTAACAAACAAACAAACAAACAAACAAACAAACAAACTAACAAACAAACATACACGAAAAAAACAAAATGCAGTTATGGTGTCTATTACATCTGAAACGAAAAGTTATCGTGAAATTTCGCGAAAAAAATCAATGTACAGACAGAGGTTACAATTTTATATATATACTAGCTCAGATAACCCGGCTTCGCTCGGGAATTCATTTGAGGCTGAATGGTGATGGTATATTTTTGGCAAGGCTTTACTTTGTACAATATTTTGACATTTACCCGTCCCAGTGTTTAGGATTGATACCCGTCGTTGACGTGGATTTGCTAATAATAGAATTATTTGTTCGATAAGGCTTCACTGTCTTCGATATTTTTATATTTCCCGTCTCTTATACATGTAAATATGGTGAATTTTTATTTCAGGCCTCCCTTATAACCCCCCTCCCGTTCGAACCTAAAAATTGTAATATAACCTTTAATCATGGAAGAATTAATGCTAATTGACATACCGAGTTTTGTTAAGTTCGGTTCAACCGTTAGTGCCCAATAAAATTGTTGGCTCCCGCTAAAGTTTTAACGTATAACTCATTTATACTTAGGTATACGACAAAAGTGTATATAACAAACGTTACTCCAAATAACAAAATAAACAACTTTTGTTGTGATTATATTTGCGGAAAAACCAATAGAAAACGAATATATCCTAAAGTCTAAGTTGGGTTAGTAGTAATATACATACCAAGTTTCATAAAATTCGGTTCAGCCGTTTATGCGTGAAAAGGTAACAAACAAACAAAGAAACAAACAAACAAACAAACAAACATACACGAAAGAAACAAAATGCAGTTATGGTGTCTATTACATCTGAAACGAAAAGTTATCGTGAAATTTCGCGAAAAAAATCAATGTACAGACAGAGGTTACAATTTTATATATATATATAGATTTATATATAATTTTGAACGGACATCATTTTCGTCATCTCCTGGGTAGGATCGATGGACATTTGAAGAAAGTTTTCGAAAATCGCTTATGAGTACGACCTCAATAGCTGATTTCCTTTAAGGAAAATCTGCTAATTAAAAAATTCCGTCACGCTACTAACTAAGCAGATTTCCCGCGTGGAGTTTAACAATAGATAAATTAAGATTAAGTAAATAAATACAAATGATAATAAGAAACCTCCTGACGGAAAGCGTCTGATATGTAAATAAAGTTCTGCCAACTTCTTACTGGAAAGAAAAACAATTATTGTAATATGTCTGAATATAACGTATTAATTTGATTGAAAATTATTTAATATATCAAGTACTGTAATTTATAATGAATCAAAATAATTTTTATCACAATAAATCTAATTCAAGTAGTCCAAAACTAAAGAAGGGAGGGGGGGGGGGGGGGTCATCAAACCTATTTGCAGGTATTTAATATAAGAAATGTCTCTTGGAAACAATATTTGGTATTTAATCTTCAAATGATGTTATTTATTACATAACCGAGTATTGTTTATGTAACAAGAGTAGGAGTGTGGGTTTGCTGAAGGCTGAAAAGTGAAAAATGCAAATATCTCGGTTAATATCCAAGATAAAGAATAAATGTGTATAACAATATTTATAGTAAATTTATTTTACAATAAGATTGAGTCTGTACAATTTTTCGATCCGACATATAGTAACGGAGATATTTCGAATATTAAAAATCCCCCCTCTCAACCCCCCTCCCACTTGCCCGATTTCAACCGTTAACGAACTTGACTTCCTTTTTACATAAAACGGTTAAGTGTGGAGTTTGGTAACGATCAAACAAAAATTACGACGGCTAGAGAGTTAACAGACAAAGACATACATGAGAAAAATGTCTTCAAATGTCCATCGATCCTACCCAGTAGATGACGAAAATGAGGTCCGTTCAAAATTATATATATATATATATATATATATATATATATATATATATATATATATATATTTTCTTCTTAAATCGCGTCATGAGTACAACCTCAATAGCTGATTTCCCTTAAGGGAAATGTGCTAAAACGATACATATTGTATCTAGTCAGATAAATATCTAAAATAATTTAACAAGGTCAGCAACCTAAAAGGTGGATGACACTAGATATAAATTAACAAACTCTACTAATAGAATAACATGAATCTGTCCATCTATAATAAGATCACTGGTCAAAGTTAAAGTTAAAACATATGGTGGGAAATAGTCCCTAAAGTATCAATAATGATACCCTTGACCAAGGTTTGCAGAACCTTCTTGTCTATTCCCACCTCGTCAAAATATTTCTGGGGGTCGCTTAGAGACCGTTCCACAGGAACCGAACCACAAGCCTATCACTAGAAAATCCCGCTCACCAAATGTTGCCCTGAATTTCTCAGAGTAAAATTTATTAATACAGTTCCCGTAAATATTTTTCTTTTCCTCGTGGATCTTCTCTGCTCGATCTGTCGTAACTCTCGTACCTCATCGTTGGGTGCAGGATACAGGCAAGCTTACAATTCTCCTTGAAGGCAATGATGTCCGCGTACCTCGTTGACCCTGCGTCATCGACAGCGTACACCTCTTCAAAGCATGTGAAATTCTTTCTGACAGTCCACAGTCTTGCATCATACTGAACATTTTTTATATTCTAGACTCAGTTAAGTTTTTTTTAATTAACCAAAACAAGTATTTAAGTACAACTGCTACCATTACAGGTTGGAATAGTGGGCTCATATAGTTTTATTTATTACACGATTTTCTTATTTTTATGTTTCTCATTCCCCCATATCGCAGATTTAACTAAAGTTTGTTTTTTTAAGTAGAACATGTTAACAAAATTTATAATATGTATGTATATTTCAGATTTGTGTTCTCAAGAATTAACTCCCATTGTTTCATTGTAAATTTGTATTTGTGATCTAGATAATAGCAACAAGAAGTCTCAAAACGTCAGCAAATCAGTCTAAATGTTTTTTTTAAATTTATTTACTTACGTCCGTTTTATGGTACTTTGTCTTATTTGGACGGGTTATCTTCAGGGAACCACCGTTTTCTATCCTGAGTGGGACTAATGAATTTATTTAATGAGTCCGTCACTAAATAAATTTCTACTGCCCAGGGCGGAAATCGAACCCGCCACTCTAGGTTTACCATATGAGATTAACTAAATGATTTTATACAGCCCACAAAAGAAATTAAACCCAAAATAATGGCAGGCTCGGATCATTAGAGTGAGTTAAGGCGTTCATCTTAATGTGCCTGGTAGAAGAGTCGTGTATTTGACTTTTAATGTGAGCAAGAGGTGTGGTGAACGGACTAGATAAAGTCGTAGGCCTACTGTGGCTACAAAACATTGGTAACCTTCCCTATCCCAATTAGGCGTAGGAGCATAAAGTGCATGCCAATAATTTAAAGTCCGTCACGCAGGGGGTGCGTAAACTCAGCAGATTCCCCAAATGAAGTTTTACTATTGAGAAATCTGAATACTAGTAACAGTAGTAGTAACGAGTCTCTAAACCAATTTCACGAGAGCCGAACAGTTAAGGAAACGGCCGAATTAGCTTTCGGTGGAGTCACGAATAGAACCGACATCTCATCTCGTCCGTTATCTGCAAACATTTAATATAATCTCAGGTAATATTCAAAATAGAGATTAAATGTACGTTACAATATTTATAGTAACTTTAATTTGCAATAAGATTGGTTCTATACAAGTTTTTGATCCGACCTATAGTAATGGAGATATTCCCCCCTCTAAACCCCCCTCCTCCTACTGTTCCGATTTCAGCCATTAACGAATTTAATCTTTCTTTTTACATAAAACGATTAAATTCGGAGTTTGGTAACGATTAAACAAAAATTGCGTCAGCTAGAGCGTTAACAAATATATATATATATATATATATATATATATATATATTTATTTATATTTTCCAGCTGAGATTATAAAGATCATTAATCTTATTAATTAACTTAAGATTAAGTAAGATAAATGTTTTTTTATTAAATGTTTTGTTTCACTTCTTTTGTGTATTGCACGAGGACATCTTCAAAAAATGAATAATGGGAGAGAATGACATTTATTTGAAGGCTCTTTTGTACTTCTGTATTATCACCAAGAACAAACCTAATCCACTCCCAGTCAATCCTTTGTCTCTAATCAACTGTATCGAGCATCATTTTGTGTCATATCCGATGAAAAGTGAACTGCAACGAATGATGTAGGACGTTTTGGGCATTGTTACTGTTAGTAGCGAATTTCATTATCATTGATTTAATATTGAAAATGGTAAATAAAGGGCCCTTGCTTATTGCGCAGGTTTGCTGTTACGAGGTCATGCTTTTGAGATATTTCATCGGTAGATTCTCTTCGGAGGATTATCACTTCTCTCATTCCCATTGGCAATTCCGGAGCTCCGGACTTCCATATCCTGGAAGCGGAGTCCCAGATTGAAAGGCGCATCGTCCCGTTGGCAGCACTAGAGTCTAGAACCTCAATTTAGCCCCAAATTACAATCTGACCATTAAGAGCAGTTGCTGTTACTAGTAGTATAGTATCGACCCAGTAATCAAATCGGATTAATTGACTGTTCCATTCAATTTGACTGAGCCACCGGCTTACCCCCCCCCCCCACCTCCTGTTCCAACAGTAACCCCCCTCCCCCCTCATCCCCACTTCATCGCTTTAACACCCGTCCGACGATTTGAAAATCCTCCTAAATCTATTAGTCCTAATAGACTACAGGGGTAGTTGGGGGATAAAAAAAAATATAAAAATACCCTCTGCCAAAAAAATAAAAAAAAAAAACAGGAATAAGCTGCTGCCTGGGTACCAATTATAATTTCAACTTTTTTTCAGAAGAACTTTTCCAAAACGATTATAGAAATTCTCTCATATACAAAAAAAAAAAAAAAGATTTCCAACGACTTAATTTTTTAATGAAATTCTGGATGAGTATTAATCTATTATGGACAAGAGGAGCATTCTAAGTTATCATAAAGAATGTAGCAGCTTAAAAAGTATACCATTAAAGTTCCTTCCTTAATTCATTTTTTATTCTGACAATTATTAAAATAATTATTAATTAAGATGATGCTTTACAACTTCCCATTATGTAGGTGCTGAGTTTACTAATAATGATATTAAGTAACTTTAATAGTATCTAATAAAGATACTAAATATATTATCAACTAATAGCTCAAAGGCTTGATGCATACTTCACTTCAGACATGTATTACACCATAAAACAAAATAATAAATGAAAACGTATTAGAGCTTGGCATAGGACTTTTCGTGTTATAGCAACATTTGGTAAAAATACGTGATGTAGAACCTTAGGTTTGTAACATTTTGAAACCTAAATAATGAAAATAAGAACATTATTTTTTGATTTCCCAAAAAAGTCATAAGTCAAACGTTATGGGAAATAACTTATTTAATAAGATTAATGATGAATATTTTGAGTTCATTAATAAAAGAAATATTTACAATTTTGCTTTATCTTTTTTATCCTTAAGCCTATACCCTTCTTGGACCATTAACAAACAATATATATTCATCACCAGGATGAAGGAAAACCTTGTGTCAACAGTTTACGCAAATTTTAAACTAACTCAGACCTCCCAGAAAAGGTATCCAAATTTGATAAAGACTAACACTTAAAAATAACATTTTGTTATTTAGTTACTAAGTTGCTCATATCATCCATGTTTACCTATACGTAATTATTTATCTTTTCTTTTGGGGATTCTTTTCCCCATTTTTTCCCCAGAAAGCGCAGTTCAAATCACGAAAAGTATTTATGAAGCTTTGAATTTCGAAACGAATTTAGAAACATTTATTTCCCAGTAGCATTTTTTGAAATATCTCGATAATATTATTTATTTAGGATCACCCGCGGTTTTGCTTCCCAATATTTCAGCTACTTATTAATAATAATATTTCGCTAAAAAATGATATATTCATTTTTAGACATACGGGTACTCTGTTTAAAAGTGTTAAAGTCGAAATTGAAGTCTGTACAAAGATACCGCTGGTTTTGTTAAGACAAGTGTACAGAGATACTTGTAAGAGTAGAAATACAAGTACTATGCAAATATAAAAATAATATAAATGAAAATAATTGAAGGAACAGGAAAGAAGGATAGAAGGAACAAGGAAAATATGCAGGAAAACACGGGCAATTAACAGAATAAAAAATTCCTCTTATTTTTACGACCAAGCCATTTATGAGAAACAGGAATATCCTCCTTACTCTGTCTGCATCAGTAAAACTGCTTAGTTTCCTGTCGTTTATCAAGTTCGAATGAGAACTTACAGTACACATTGTCACTCCCGGATATTTTCATCATAAGAGACAAACTAAACGATTTGATATAAATGATATTTCTGTAACAAGTGACAAGAATACTTTAAAGGAATTTTTTTTTTTTTTTTTTTTTTTTTTGTGAAATGGATAGAATATCAAGACTTTCCTCCAGATTTATTCTTTCTTTTTATAGGGGGTCTGGTTAGCCATGTGAGTTAAAGTGTTGTCTTTAAACTCACATGGTAATCCTAGAGTAGCGTGTTCGATCCCACCCTGGACAAATGAATTTATTTAGTGACGGGATTCATTAAATAAAATCCTGAGTGACACCCTAACTAGAAAAAGTTGGTAACCTGTAGATAACCCGTCCCAATTGGCCTTAGTGGCAAAAAGTGGACGTTAATGAATAATTTAATATTAATTTTCTTTTTATAAGAACTGTATAAATTTAATAAACCATTGCATATGTTAATGTTACTTTCACTGTGAAAAAATGGGCTTGTGCTAAAAAATATTTTTACATAAACTAAATATAAACTAATTTATAAGAATACTTGATTATGTTGTATCAAGTAATATTTTTACCACTATCTTAACACCAATAATCAGAACATTTCTAAGCGCTTTGGGTTTATCATTAGCACCTGGTTTTTCCCTTAAGGGAAATCAGCTATTGAGGTCGTACTCATGACGCCAGTTTTGAAAAATATTCCTCAAATGTCCATCGATCGTACCCAGGAGATGACGAAAATGACGTCCGTTCAGAATCATATATATATTTGTCTGTTAACGCTCTAGCGGTCGCAATTGTTGTTTGATCGTTACCAAACTTAATGTTTTATGTAGAATGAAAGATCAAGTTCGTTAATGGCTGAAATCGGACCAGTGGGAGGGGGGGGGTTAGAGGGGGATTTTTGAAAATTCGAAATATCTCCGTTATTATGCGTCGGACCGAAACATTGTATAGACTTAATCTTATTGCAAATTAATTAGCTATAAATATTGTTCTATACATTTTTTTGTATCTTGAATATTAGGCAGCCCCTGCGTGACGGACTTATATTATTAATTAACGTCAACTTTTTGCAACTAAGGCCAATTGGGAAGGGTCATCTACAGGTGACCACTCTTTTCTAGCCAAGGTGGGACTTAGGATGTCATTTAATGAATTCCGTCACCAAATAATTTCCTTAGGCCAGGCGAGATTCGACTCTAGGTTTACTACACTAGGAGAATAAGTGCTTTGCATGCTATGATTAGCATTTAAATTGCTCTATAAACGAAAACCAATACATTTATATTCATGAAAAATAGTTTAGTCTTTCTGTGCCGTTTCTAACATTTATGTCTTATTTCCGCATATTTTTTTCCGGGTTAGTTTACACTGTAAGAAGTTTCTGTATAAATAAACTCTAGGATTTGTCTGATTTTCTATTTAATTTCTGCGGGGATAACTTTTTTTCAAGTCCCGAACCCTTGTAAGAACAATGTCATCAAAATTGAAAATCTTGTAAGTCTTTCTGTTCTCTTGTTATTATCACTTAAATACGGCTGAGAAGAGTTCATTAGACTTTTAAATTGGCGAGTCAACTATCCCAAAGTAGATTGATCTCATAGGCTTACGAGAACTGGCTTACTACTGATTTTATCGAAAAACGCAAGTTTCAAATTTTGATTTGAATAACAATTGGATTCTTTAAAATGTATGCTAAACTAGGTGTACCCTGCGCGCGTTGCTACGTCACCAACTAAAAAAGTCCGTCACGCAGGGGCTGCGTAAACTAAGCAGATTTCCCACGTGAAGTTATACAATAGAGAAACTTCACGAGAGCCGATCAGTTAAGAAAACGGCCGAACTAGCTTTTGGTGGGTAAGTCACTCGTCCGTTAGCCGCCCAGATTTAATAAAAAGCAAATATCTCGGTTAATATTCAAGATAGAGAATAAATTTATATAACAATATTTATAGTAAATTTAATTTTCAATAAGATTGATTCTGTACAATTTTTCGATCCGACGCATAGTAACGGAGGAATTTCGAATTTTCAAAAATCATCCCCTCTAACCCCCCCCCCCTCCCTCAGGTCCGATTTCAGCCGTTAACGAACTTTATCATTCTTTTTACATAAAACGACTAAATATCGAGTTTGGTAACGATCAAACAAAAATTGCGACCGCTAGAGCGGTAACAGACAAATGTGTATATATATATATATATATATATATATATATATATATATATATATATATATATACACACATACAGTTTTGAACGGACCTCATTTTCGTCATCTACTAGGTAGGATCGATGGGCATTTGAAGAAAGTAAGTTCGAAAATTCCTTCATGAGTACAACCTCAATAGCTGATCTCCCTTAAGGGAAATCTGCTAATACTAAAGTACGATAAAGATGTATATTATAAAAGTTATTGTAAATATCAAATTAAACATCTTTTGTCATGTGCACGTTCGCCTAAAAAACAATAGGAAACAAAATATGACAATTTTTCATTTCACGCCTCCCTAACGTTCTCTAGGTTTACTACGTGAGGCATCCTCACCCGAAGAAACATTTAGAAATGAGTGTACTATTGGGTTGTAACATATGAAATGACCGTTTGTAGAATCAGGAAAAAAATGAAAAATTGAGATCGAATCTGAAATATTATTCATTCAAAGTATTTACCATCATTTTCAATACACTTCTGCCAACGACTTACCAAGTTTTCTATCCCACTTTTGAAAAAGTTTGTGTCACGTGTTGAAAGAAATTCAGAAACTGCCTAAATCATCTGTAAAAAATTTTCCTCGCAAAAAGTTGTCCAAACTCCGAAAAAAGTGGTAGTCTGTAGGAGATAGATCAGGGGAATATGGGGGGTTTGGTAGGACTTCATAGCCTAACTCCTTTAATTTGTTCACTGTCTGTATTGAAACATGTGGTCGGTGGTTCTTTGACGAGCAAGCAAAGAAACACACGTCTCTTGGCGTTTTAACTGCTGACGTTCGTTGAGCTCGTGCGGGACCCAGGAATCGAGCTTTTTCACCTTTCCAATCGTTTTTAAATGCCTGGAGACCGTCATATGACTTGTGCCTAGCTCTGACGCAAGTTCTCTGACTGTTTTATGAGGGTCTTCTTCAACAGCTTTTTTAAGATCTTCGTCCTCCACTGATGAGTGAGGTCGTCCATGGGGCTGATTTTCTAAAGTCGTATCTCCTGAAGAAAATTTTGAAAACCAACGACGAATAGTTCTTTCATTAGCACTTCCTTCGCCAAACGCATGATTAATATTCCTTGCTGACTGGGCCGCGGAATGACCAAATTTATACTCGTAAAAGAAAATTATCCGGAAATCGCGTGGTTCCATGTTCCCGATTGATATTAAACTAAAATATGTAAGCATACTTGGGACAAAAACAAACATAGCTTGCGACTAGAGGATTAACAAATGTTTATTGTAGATGGTAAATATTTAGCTTGGAATCAACACACAACGTTTTAATCCTTTATAAAGATTAGGGTTTAAAAAATCGGACACTTCATGTGTTACAACCCAATATATCAATTACTAGGTCTAAAATATTCTACGTATGCCTGTTGTAAGGCATTGTTGTCATTTGCAACAAATGTTTTGGGTAAAAAATATAATCCCTTTTCAGCAGAGCTAAATATATTTCTCTCTTTTGTACGACAGTTTACTCTTCAATGATTTAGATATCTGAATTTCATTAAAATCTTGGCAGCTACTATTGACAGCTGTCAGGCAGAAATTGCATTGATTCCTGAGCACGCCGGTTAGGCTCGACGATAATGCAATCATTAGATTCTGGCTACGAAGCCTAAATTCCTTTTAATTTATTCATTATTATGAGATTTATTCATGATTATGATGACCAAACACATGCTGCTTTGTGGCCTAAACCTTCCTTTGTAAAGTGATACAATTAATGGGAAATGCTAATGGTAGAATGACGTGTTTAGGCCCTTGAGAATGACATTCGGTGTTTATTCATTCGTGGCTGGATTTGATGAAGTGAGTTGCCACCCACGACGGCGAAAAGGCTCATTTTTCTTTGTCTGATTTGCTAATTGGAACGTTTTTCAAGGAACACAGACAAATGGTCATACAATAGACGCATACATAACTAATTATTGTCCTAATAAATAACCCTAAATAGCAAATATATACTTTAATGTGGTCAAAAAATAAAAATAAAAGGAAAAGTTAAGATTGTCTTGAATAAAATTGTCATCTATTTCAATTTTCATACTTACATAAGCAGAACAAAACAAATTGTTACCACCCATCAAATTTTACCAGATTTCCCTTAAGGGAAATCAGCTATTGAGGTCGTAGTCATGACGCTAGTTTTGAAAAATATCCTCAAATGTTCATCCATCCTTCTCAGGAGATGACGAAAATGAGGTCCGTTCGAAATTTTATATATATATCATATAATATCATGATTATAAATCCTTGATATTTGGATTTTATAGTTTTCAGCGTTCAGCAAACCCCCACTTGTACTCATGTTAAGCTAACAATACTCGGTTATGTAATAAACCACATTATTCGAACCTTAAATACCAAATATTGTTTTGAAGAGACCTTTATTATTCGACATAAAAATATGTTCTGGACCCCCCTCCCTTCTTAAGTTTTTGGAGCACTTAAATTTGATTGATTGACATAAAATGTATTCTAATTCATTATAAATTACAGTACTAGATATAGTAAATAGTTTTTAATCAAATTAATAAATTATATCCTGATATTTTTCAGTAATTCTTTTTCTGTGAGAGTCGGGTTGGAAGACCTGTTTGTTTACATTTCAGACGCTTCCTGGCTGGAAGGAATGATTTCTTATTACCGTGTGTATTTATTCACTTAATATTCAAGGTGGTGTTTTGTTAGCAGTATGTAGATTTATCTATTATTAAATTTCACAAGGGAAATCTTCTTAGTTTACGCAGCCCCTGCGTGACGGACTTTTGTTAATTTTTACATAATATAGCTTCAATACATAGTGATTTTCTTCATCTTGCAATTACTTTTAAGCATATGTTTATTTCCTTAATCATTAGATTAATAACTTATTAGTACTGCTATCTATATATTTATCAATTCCAGATTTGCTGTGAAATCTTTAATTTTTTTTTTTTTTAGTAGATTTCATGTTACCACAACTCTAAATATGAAAGCTTAAAATGGATAGGAACCACAGAAGACATGCCTAGGAATCACACTGGAACATTGTAGCTTTGGTTTAACCACAATTATGAGAACGAGAACTTCAATGGTGAAATTTATTGGATTTTGTTACTCAGAAAAACTTTTTTTTTTTAACTAAATCATCAAGCAGTGATCTTATATTTATTTGGACATATTCATGGCTTAGGTGTACTTCTCATGAATGTCATTTTGAGTATTTAATTTTGCTTTAGAACTAATACGTGCATTAGACGTTTACAGGATAAAACAAAGCTGTGGATAGACTTTGTTGTATTAATTTATCTTAATTATTTGATTTTAGTTGAAAAGGTTTTTTTTACTGACGACATTGCATTTGAATTCGAAGGCAATAATGAACAAACAATTTACAAGATGGATTAGTAGGTAAAGGAGCTACCACTAATATACATTTTTTCAGATATCTGTTAATATATTAGCGTTATTTTAGTCGGACACGAAAAATCAAACAGCCATATCATAAAATGTCTATTAAAAATAATTATAGATTTAAAAAATACTTGATTTATTAACTCCCTCTTTGTGCTACTAAGGCTATTAAGGGTGGGTTATCTACAGGTTACCACCCTTTTTTAGCCAAGGCTTGATTAAGGATTTTATTTAATGAGTTCGTCACTAAATAAATTTCTGTTTTCCATGATGACATCAAAAACATAAAAGATTTAAAACACAACTTTATAGATTTATTAGGTTTTTTTTAGTTTTTTTTCTTAGTCTTTCGCATTTTTGTAAGATTTCTGAATGGTATGATAGAAGTTATGACTTCTTTATTTTCCCACCGTATTTAATGCCAGCAATATGATCAGGTCTTATATTCTAGTAATTTATATACTTTTCTTCTTGCAAGTCTTGACATTATTTAAGAGACCTGAATAAAAGGGATGGATTTGTTATGAAGTTACTGCAAAATATTTGAATTCATTCTCTTGCATCAATACCGCTCCACGAGGAGCCATCGCTAAATATATCCACAGAATTAGATCAGTTAAAAATAATCTAAACACATAGATCATATAGAACAGAAAAATGATTGTAATTAAATAATAAACAGGATTAATGAGAGGTTGTCTGTTTGTTGAATTATTTATTTACATATCAACTCTGATACCCGGACTTTGAAGAGCAATCTCGTATAGTTTGTTACCTTGGTGGGTTTCCCCCCGGTTTTTAAAACTAGTTTGAGGATGGTGTGATTAGGCTGCAAACTAGTTGCAAATAAATAATTCAAGAGAACGACAAACTCTCGTTTATCCTCAAGAGAACATCCTGTAACACCGGTTCAATTAGAAAATAAATAATAAGATTTTATTCGTATCTCTCACTGAAGTACCAGCATGCAGGAAACTGAAGTTTGAACTTAATCAAACTTAATGAATTGGAAGTCAAACATACTTTTACTTCTTTGTACGAAGTAAAAAAAGTAAAGGAAGTATTGTAAAAACGAAAAACGTTGGTTTTCACATTTCAAAGGCATAGTCCTCCCCGAGAGTCATATAATGACTAGGATTAGAATGTAGAAATTTCATATTAGAAATTCCTAACGCCTTGTTGCGAACTTCGGTTTTTGATTGAAATTGAATAAGAAGAAAACTAACATAAAATATTGCAAATTTCTACTTACATATTCGAGATTTAAAAGTTACCATCATTCTTCATTACGAAAAGATCTATAAATTATGTACCTTTTTCATAGCTATATATATATATATATATATATATATATATACACACATATATGTATATAGACGTATGTATACATATTTGTCTGTTAATGCTCTAGCGATTGCAATTTTTGTTTAACCGTTACCAAACTTTGTATTTAATCATTTTATGTAAAAAGAAAGATCAAGTTCGTTAATGGCTGAAATCAGACCAGTGTGAAGGGGGAATTTCGAAATTTCTCCGTTCCTGTACGTCGGATCGAAACATTGAATAGTATTAATCTTATTGAAAATTTAATGCTCAATAAATGTTGTTATGTTCGTTTTTGGTCTATCTTGATTATTAACCGAGATATCTGCATTTTTCAGATTTTAGGTCTTCAGTAAACCCCCAATCCTACTCTCGCCATATTGACAGTATGGTGCTATATTATGAAGTACATCATTTGAAGCCTAAATACCAAATATTGATCACATTGAACTTTTACGTTTTGAGATCAATTCAAATACGTGGGAAATGTGCTTAGTTCACGCAGCCCTTGCTTGACGGACTTTATCTTATATCTCTTTCAAATGAAATGAGTTTTAATAATTTGAAAGGTGCTCAGGTTAGCCACGAGTTAGGGCAATGGTCTTAATCCTAGTGTCGTGAGTTCGATTCTCACCTGGGCAATAAGAATCCATTTATTGGCGAACACATTAAATAAAAACATTTGTCCCACCCTGGCTAGAAAAGGGTAGGGGACTGTAGAAAAACGCCCTAAGTACTATAAAGAGGCGTTTTAAATAATAATTATAAAGGAAGAGCAGCAAAACATTGTGTTTATTTAATTTTTTTATTTATTTATTTGGTTTCTGCCCCACAGCAATGGTGATTGGCATAATTAGAATAATGTATAGTATTTAACCCTTCGTGCACTTACTTTTGTTGTACATTATTTTTATATTATGGAAAATATATCTTTAATATCTGATTGTTTCTCATATCCATGCTTTGTCTAAATGAATATAATAAAATTTAACCCTTATAAATATTTTTAAGTATGCTGTAGACCTACTCTATTTTGTACTATATGTTTTTGTAAATGTTTATGTGTTTATGATCTGCCAGTATTTGTGGAATATATTGACTGATGTCAGTTAATAGTTCTGTCATATCGTAGGGTATGTGAAGGGTTTTTCGTTGGATGCAGTCTGTCAGTATGTGTTTCATCGTAAGGTGTTTGTTGCAGTATTTGCTTATAGGGCTATCAGTCCTTGTCATTAAGTGTAGTAAGATTCAAGAGGAGTACAAGGATGTTCTGACCAGATCAGACTTTTTTTGGCAACATTCCTGTGAAAAACAGAATTTTAAAAGTTGAAACCTTCTTAAACCATGGCCCGGAGTTATTCACTGTGTGAAAGAGACAGCTGATATTTTTTTACGAGCGAAATCTGTTTGTTTGTACCTTTTTAGCAGATTTCCCTTAAGGGGGTCGTACTCATGACGCGGTTTTTGAAAAAAAGTGCATCCATCCTACCCAGGAGATGACGAAAATGAGGTCCGTTCAAAATTATATATATATATATATATATATATATATATATATATATATATATTCGTCTGTTAACGCTCTAGCGGTCGCAATATTTGTTTGATCATTACCAAACTCGATATTTAATCGTTTTATGTAAAAAGGAAGATCAAGTTCGTTAATGGCTGAAATCGGACGAGTGGAAGGGGGGGGGGGCTTAGAGAGGGATTTTTGAAAATTCGATATATCTCTGTTATTTTATGTCGGATCAAAAAATTGTATAGAATCAATCTTATTGTAAATTAAATTTACTATAAATATTGCTCATAAACGCTCAATGCGTCATACACGCATTTTTCTCTATCTTGAATATTAACCAAGATATTTGCATTTTTATGAAGTGTGTGTGCGGCTATTGTCCTAAGTATCCGGATTAGTTCGGTCGTTTCCATAACTGTTCGGCACTCGTGTAACCTAACCTTTTTTGTCTTCTAACCTTCTACTTTATGAGATATATGCAAATACGTTCTGTTGATGCCGTATTTGTTTACAATTCATAAGCCGTTTCCGTTGGGAGCTTATTAAAATTAACTGAGTGATTTCTCATTACCGTTTGTATTTACTCACGGTGGTGTAAAGTATTAGCAGTATGCAGATTTCTCTATGGTAAAACTTCAAATGGGAAATCTGCTTAGTTTGCGCAGCCCCTGCGTGACGGAATTTTTAGAGAATGAGAAGTCTTCACATACGTTTCCTTAGTTTGCTAACGATTGCCAGCTGGAGCAACGGAGAGGAGAGTATAGATTGCTGGGAAGAAAGATTTTGGAGCCGGCTGTATCTGTAGAATTGTGCAAGGGAGTGTCTGTTAAGGTTTGCCTTATTTGGCATGAACGGGGTCCGGTCTGGGGCATGCATCAGTGGTAGCCTACGCCGGCAAGCCAACCTGCTCCCAGGTAGCCTCCCCGTCTTGTTCTAGTCCACCTTTATTTACGCTTAATTGGACCATACGTTAATTAGGACGGGTGCTTCTCATGCATTAAACCCACATGGGCATCTCGGAGTGAGGTAGCGTAGTCCCACCCACGCACGGATAGACACTGCGAGGGCATTCTTGAGGCTTCCTGGCCATATTATGCACGTATATCTTATGAGACTCAATACGGAAGATAGCGTCGAGATCCGAAGACAATTAATAAAAAGTAGAAAATAAATTATGTACCTAGGACAACTAATAATTACGATGGGACAGTGGAAGGTAATCCTGAGAAGAGCTAGTCTGGGCTGGAAGGCTTTCTTAAGAAATAGAATGCTTTACAAGAGTAAAGCAGACAAAAACTTAAAAAGATGCTTTGAAATTCCACAGTATTACCTATACTAACATATGGATGCGAAACCTGGAGACTCACAAAAAAAGTTATCGAAAAGTTGCGTACAACACATCAAAATATGGAAAGCATGGCTCAGCATTAGTAAAAAAGAACAAAGAACGGAGGGCTAGATTAGAGTAAGGGCTGCCCTCGAGGAAATTGCTAAATGTTTCTTTCTAAGGAAATCTAAATGGACAGGACATACGATAAGAAGACATGAAGATAGTTGGACCAGGAAGATGATAGAATGGTCACCTAGAGAATCTAAAAGAACCAGAGGCAGACCAATGAAAAATTGGGACGAAGAGATGCGCCGCAATTGTGGTGAAGCAACATACGAGTAGATTAGAGTGGCTTACTATAGAAAGGAATGCAAGTGTCTCGGGAATGCACACTACCAGCAATGAATCCAACAACTCTTCAAGTAATATATATAGCACAAAGAAGGTCATACTCGAACTCAAATATTCTCAGCAAACGCTGATTTTGCTCAATCAATCAATAATGTTTGCATATATTGTAACTGTATTTTCAATGTTTATTTTCTGTGTATATAATATGTAAGAATCAAGTGTAAATTTTATAGATGATCAAATAAAGGATTATTGTTATTATTACCTTATGAGACGTGTTCTAATGATTTTAACCTTGATCGAATACCTCAGCACGTACTGCAAATAAACCATGAGTCATTCTTTGCAAGAAATAAACTACCTCTTTTTGTCTGTTTACGCTCTAGTGCCCGCAATTTTTGTTTCACCACTCCTGAACTTGATATACAAACGTTTCAGGTAAAAGCAAGTGACCGAAAAAGGGCTATAATCCGTTATTGTTAATCACATAAAACAATATTATGTAACCAGTTCGTTTACAGATCAATGCTCTACAATAGCTGCCCTGTACAGTGTTTGCTGAATGTTAACAGAGATATATAATTTTGTAGACTTCTTCGATGTGCAGTATTTTCTTCTTCTCCAAACCGGCTATCTGCTCCAGCGGCCTTCTCGTATCTCAAAAATATGCAAATTTTCGGTCGCTCTATGGGTACCTTCCTCAGGTATTTCACTATTCAATATGCTTCAATAGGTAGTTTCATTGCCGTAAGTACTCACTAAATTTTAAATGTATATTCTGTAGCAAGACCTCCTTGACTTAATTCTCTCTAGCAACACGGCAGAGGGACAAGACTGGTATAAGTCCAGCAAACTGAAACTGACGAGTGCATATCATCAGCAATGATGGAAAGGATCTCAAGCAGTTTTTGGCTCCAGAGGTTATCTTAACACTTCCTGATGCCTATACTAATTCATAATATGATGAAATATGGCAAGGAAAACCAAAGTACGTCCTTGTTACCATTATTCCATTGAAAATCAGAAATGTTTAATTATGTATTTTTTTTTTAAATAAAAAATATAAATATTACAAGAAAAGGATTTCAGTGAAGGTAGAATGCAAAATAATTTAAATATTTGCATTAATTTATATGAGATTCAGACCCTGGACTTTTCGGAACAACACTGGCGATGTAGGAAGGTAGTCGTAGAGCTACTGGAAATTCGACATTGAAGAGTGTCGCGGAGACCACGGATGCAGAAAGCTGCTTTGGATAAGTTGAGAGAGATATAAATTATTTTGCATTCTACCTTCAGTGAACTCTTTTTCTTGCAATTTTTATATTATGTTATGATATATCTAAACTTATGATGCATACCATGCCCTGCTTTATGTTGACTGGTTTTCATAGAGTTCCAAATTACAGTGAAAAGAATAGTATTTGATGATAAATATCGCCATTATTTAGGGCTGACAACGAAAAATATTTCTTGTTAATTACGTTATTCCCTGCTACTTTTGCCATAAACATTTGAATAATAACGGAGTTTTCAGCATTTAGTAAACGCCCACCTTTGCTCGTTCGATATTCACAATACATTTCTAATTACACATCATGAATGTGTTACTCTCGACCATAATCCAATATACTGTGTACATTATTCATTTAGAAAGAAACAAAAGCAGGGAAATTAAATGTAATAGCAATGTGACGGAATTTGGTTTCATTCAAGTTAGGCACCTTCATTTCGACTTGGAATTTTTAAATAGACTATCATGGATGTGAATTGGACAGTTGTAGGAAATTTACCTTTGAAAAAATATTTTAAACATTGAATAGGTAGCCAAAATATAAATATTTGTTTTTATAAAATATTCATAATCAAGTATTTATTAGAATATTTCTGATTTTCATTGGAAGGGTGGAATAATGTTAACAAGGAGGTATAATGGGTTCCCTTGCCTAATTTCATCATACTATCAAATAATAAAGGCATCAGGAATTGTTAAGAAAACCTCTTGATGATATGCACTAGGCAATTTAACATTGAATCAAGTTTTATTTAAGATTCATAATCAAGTTTCTGATTTTCATTGGAAGGGTGGAATAATGTTAACAAGGAGGTATAATGGGTTCCCTTGCCTTATTTCATCATACTATCAAATAATAAAGGCATCAGGAATTGTTAAGAAAACCTCTTGATGATATGCACTAGGCAGTTTTAGTTTGCCGGACTTTGATATACCAGCCTTGGCCCATTGGCGTGGTCAGTGAGAACTAAGACGAGGAGGAATTGCTACAGAATATACACTTAAAATTTAGCGAGCACTTACATCAATGAAGCTAACTACTCAAACATATTCAAATAGAAAAAAAGTCCGTCACGCAGGGGCTGCGTAAGCTAAGCAGATTTCCCACGTGAAGTTTTACAATAGAGAAATCTGCCCAATAAAAAGTGTAGTAAGTAAGTAAGGGATCACTAAACTTATACACGAGGGACGATAGTTACGAAAACGGCCGCCAGAGCTCTCTTCGGAAAGTACCAAACAGCTCACTCCTGCCGACCAATGCAGAATACAAATGCAAATATCTTGGTTAATATTCAAGATACAGAATAAATGTATAGAACAATATTTATAGTAAATTTAATTTTCAATAAGATTGATTCAACGCATAATAACGGAGATATTTCGAATTTTCCGAAAATTTTTTCTCTAAACCCCCCCTCCCACTGGTCCGATTTCAGTCTTCATTAATCTTCCTTTTTACATAAAACGATTAAATTTCGAGTTTGGTAACGATCAAACAAAACATGCGACCGCCAGAGAGTTAATAGACAAATATATATATATATATATATATATATATATATATATATATATATATATATATAAAATTTTGAACGGACCTCATTTTCGTCATGTCCTGGGTAGGATCGATGGACATTTGAAGAAATTTTTCGAAACTCGCGTCATGAGTACGACCCTCAATAGCTGATTTCCCTTAAGGGAAATCTGCTAAAAGGATTTTTGTTTTGTGAGAGTGAAATGGCTGAGAACATATGACCTGATGGCATTAATTAATATATCAATGGTGCTTATAGAATTTTACGTTTATGATCTGGCAATTGTATTTGAGTTATATGTTTGTAGGTGTTATGGATGAAATGGTGTATAAGATATGAGGTAAACAGGAAAAACAAACAATTAAGGAAATATATCTGAATATATCATATTAATTTTATTGAAAACTAGCTACTAGTAGTGGTGTAATTTGAAATGTATCCGAATCAGTTTTGTCTGAATCACTTAAATTTAATCTAAACTTGTAATCCAAGAACAAAAAAGTGGGGGAGGGTCAACAAACGTTTATTTATAACTATTTGCGCGGTAAGTGATTACCAAAAGCTCTAGTACCCGCAAAAATGTTTGACTTTTTACAGTTCGACTTCAGTTTCTTATTGACTGGTTTTAATTACTTATGGTAAATTGAAATGATGAAATAACCTGACTTGTTTCCGGTAAGTACATAATAAGATATATTTTTGGACCAGAGGTAAGGGCTGTTAGCAGAAGAAAGAATATTATTCAGGAGAATATATTTCGTGGAGCAGACCTTAGCCGTTATCCTTGAAAAAGCCTTAACAGAATTTAGTTAGCCTCATGACTCCATGATCTGAGGGGGTGAACTCCTAACTTCGTCCTAACCCCCTTCATTCGGCATTCTTGGCATGCCCCTCCGTAATTCCGCTACCAGCAGATGGACAGACAAGGACGGGGAGAAGAAGACAAATAAGTTTAGCGATGGACAAGTTAAAACAATCCAGCGTGTCCAGGCCATTTGTTGGAGCGGGGGGCTACGCCAATGTATTATTCAGCAGCGTCGAGTCTGGTAGAGCGACTCTAGCGCCCCCTTTCTCCTTCCTACTTCATTACAGCAGTGCTGCGCTCTAGCTCTTTCCAACGGCAGCTAAAGCGCATTACTTCTATTCTTTCGTTTTGTTCCTTTTTTTTTTATTTATTTATTGATTTTCTACCCTATAGCCCAAGATGTACACATACCCAGACATGAAATCCATTACGCAGGGGCCGCGTAGACTTAACTGATTTCCCATGTGCTGTTATGATGCACTAATCATCTCATTTCGTCTATTTATAAATAAGCATCCGTTGAGTAAAGTCTTAATTCATAGCGTCATCACAGCGTATTTCCATGTAGGATTAGGATTAATATGATTTGGGCCATCAACAACTAGGTTATTATGTCCTTTATAGTAGTATAATGCTGTTTACAAGTCCCTGTTTTACTCTATGCCTCAAATAATATCAACTAATATATTGTAAATACCGCTCTTGTCATGTCCTAAGGGTATAAAATTTAATAATTTTCTATGGTACATATTTTCTGTGTTTGTATGTGTCTCATCAAGTAATAATGATCTATTGAAAATAATACTGTGTACACTAAGTCTAAAGGAATAAAGACTTTTCATGATTTATGGTTATTATTATAGTATGAAATCTAAATATTTGAGTTTGTTAACGTCTGAAACTTAAAAAATGTACCCCCCCCCCCTCGGGTCCGATTTCAGACGTAAACAAACTTGAACTTTAATTTTACATGTAACGTAATGGTCACACAAAAATTGATACCACTAGAGCGTACATTCAAGTATGTATTTATATACATAAGATTTACCGACCACTTAACTTCCTAAAATCCCACCCTGGCTAGAAAAGGGTGGTAACCTGTAGATAACCCGTCCCGATTAGCCTAAGTTGCAGAAAGTGGACGTTAATATATATATATATAAAATTTGAACGGACCACATTTTCGTTACCTCCTGGGTAGGATCGATGGACATTTGAAGAAAATTTTTCGAAACTCGCGTCATGATTACGACCTCAATAGCTGATTTCCCTTAAGGGAAATCTGCTAAAACTCCGTCACGCAGGGGCTGCGTAAACTAAGCAGATTTCCCACGTGAAGTTTTACAATAGAGAAATTTCACGAGAGCCAAGCAGTCAGGAAACGGCCGAACTAGCTTTTGGCGGGAAAGTCACTCTCGTCCGTTAGCCGGCCAGATTTAATAAAAATGCAAATATCTCGGTTAATATTCAAGACAGAGAATAAATGTATATAACAATATTTATAGTAAATTTAATTTTCAATAGGATTAATTCTATACAATTTTTCGATCCGACGCATAATAACGGAGATATTTAGAATTTTCCGAAAATCCCCCCTACCACTGGTCCGATTTCAGCCATTAACGAACTTGATCTTCCTTTTTACATAAAACGATTAAATTCCGAGTTTGGTAACGATCAAACAAAAATTGCGACCGCTAGAGCGTTAACAGACATATATATATATATATATATATATATTTTTGAACGGACCTCATTTTCGTCATCTCCTGGGTAGGATCGATGGACATTTGAAGAAATTTTTCGAAACTCGCGTCATGATTACGACCTCAATAGATGATTTCCCTTTAGGGAAATCTGCTAAAAAGTCCGTCACGCAGGGGCTGCGTAAGCTAAGCAGATTTCCCACGTGAAGTTTTACAATAGAGAAATTTCACGAGAGCCAAGCAGTCAGGAAACGGCCGAACTAGCTTTTGGCGGGAAAGTCTTTCTCGTCCGTTAGGCGGACAGATTTAATAAAAATGCAAATATCTCGGTTAATATTCAAGACAGAGAATAAATGTATAAAACACTATTTATAGTAAATGTTATTTGCAATAAGATTGATTCTGTACAATTTTTAGATCCGACGTATTGTAACGGAGATATTTCGAATTTTCGAAAATCCTCCTCTCTAAACCACCCCCCCCCTCCCACTGGTTCGATTTCAGCCGTTAACTTGATTTTTCTTTTTACATAAAACGACTAAATATCGAGTTTGGTAACGATCAAACAAAAATTGCGACCGCTAGAGCGGTAACAGACATATATATAAAGTTTTGAACGGACCTCATTTTCGTCATTTACTAGGTAGGATCGATGGACATTTGTCATGAGTACAACAAAAATAGAAGATTTCCCTTAAGGGAAATCTGCTAATACGAGCAGTTTTGCGGTGGTATACGACCATCCCAAGGATTAATTAACAATTAGTGTGCTCTGTTAATATGTCTCTTGCTGAAAACATCTTCCTTTAAAAATAAAAGAATTATTCAAATCAAATCCTACATATCAATCAAGAAATTTATTTCTAATATTGAAGGATAAAAAATTTTGATTTCCGAGTGTTACTTGAGTAAGGAATAAATGAGAACATCTTACCAACATTGTTTGAAAACTGGTTTTTATATTATGAACTAAATTTCTTTTATAGTTAATACAGAACTGTACTCCAAGTTTTTTTTTTAATATAGGAGTGAAGCCTCCCTTATAATTTTTATTTCCAAGTCTAGGTCGTCGATAGATTATTTTTTGTAGACCAGATTATTTTTGCCGACTCTGCCCCAAACTACGCACACAACAAAGTTATTATTATTATTTATTAACGTCCACTTTCTACAACTTAGGCTGATCGGGACGGGTTATCTACAGGTTACCACCCTTTTCTAGCCAGGGTGGGATTTTAGGAAGTTAAGTGGTCGGTAAATCTTATGTATATAAATACATACTTGAATGTACGCTCTAGTGGTATCAATTTTTGTGTGACCATTACGTTACATGTAAAATTAAAGTTCAAGTTTGTTTACGTCTGAAATCGGACCAGAGGGGGGGGGGGTACATTTTTTAAGTTTCAGACGTCAACAAACTCAAATTTTTAGATTTCATACTTTAATAATAAGCATAAATCATGAAACGTCTTATTCCTTTAGACTTAGTGTACACAGTATTATTTTCAATAGATCATTATTACTTGATGAGACACATACAAACACAGAAAATATGTAGCATAGAAAATTATTAAATTTTATACCCTTAGGATATGACAAGAGCGGTATGTGCAATATATAAGTTGATATTATTTAAGACATTGAGTAAAACAGGGACTTGTAAACAGCATTATACTACTATAAAGGGCATAATAACCTAGTTGTTGATGGCCCAAATCATATTAATCCTAGTCCTACATGCAAATACGTTGTGATGACGTCATGAATTAAGACTTTACTCAACGGATGGTTATTTAGAAATAGACGAAATGAGATGATAAGTGCATCATAACAGCACATGGGAAATCAGTTAAGTCTACGCGGCCCCTGCGTAATGGATTTCATGCCTGGGTATGTGTGATCGTGTACATCTTGGGCCATTGGGTAGAAAATCAATAAATAAAAAAAAAGGAACAAAACGAAAGAATAGAAGCAATGCGCTTTAGCTGCCGTTGGAAAGAGCTAGAGCGCAGCACTGTTGTAATGAAGAAGGAAGGAGAAAGGGGGCGCTAGAGTCGCTCTACCAGACTCGACGCTGCTGAATAATACATTGGCGTAGCCCCCCGCTCCAACAAATGGCCTGGACACGCTGGATTGTTTTAACTTGTCCATCGCTAAACTTATTTGTCTTCTTCTCCCCGTCCTTGTCTGTCCATCTGCTGGTAGCGGAATTACGGAGGGGCATGCCAAGAATGCCGAATGAAGGGGGTTAGGACGAAGTTAGGAGTTCACCCCCTCAGATCATGGAGTCATGAGGCTAACTAAATTCTGTTAAGGCTTTTTCAAGGATAACGGCTAAGGTCTGCTCCACGAAATTATATTCTCCTGAATAATATTCTTTCTGCTAACAGCCCTTACCTCTGGTCAAAAATATATCTCATTATCTACTTACCGGGAAAACAAGTCAGGTTATTTCATCATTTCAATTTACCATAAGTAATTAAAACCAGTCAATAAGAAACTGAAGTCGAACTATAAAAACTCAAACATTTTTCAGGGTACTAGAGCTATTGGTAATCACTTACCGCGCAAATAGTTATATATAAACGTTTGTTGACCCCCCTCCACTTTTTTGTTCTTGGATTACAAGTTTAGATTAAATTTAAGTGATTCAGACAAAACTGATTCGGATTCATTTAAAATTACACCACTAGCTACTAGTTTTCAATAAAATTAATATGATATATTTCCTTAATTGTTTGGTTTTCCTGTTTACCTCATATCTCATACACCATTTCATCCGCATTAAAATTTTAAATGGGACATAACATAACACCTACAAACATATAACTCCAATACAATTGACAGATCATAAACTTAAAATTCTATAAGCACCATTGATATATTAATTAATGCCATCAGGTGATATGTTCTCAGCCATTTCACTCTCACAAAACAAAAACCCTTTTAGCAGATTTCCCTTAAGGGAAATCAGCTATTGAGGTCGTACTCATGACGCGAGTTTCGAAAAATTTCTTCAAATGTCCATCGATCCTACCCAGGAGATGACGAAAATGAGGTCCGTTCAAAATTTTATATATATATATATATATATATATAAATATATATATATATATATATATATATATATATTTGTCTGTTAACGCTCTAGCGGTCGCAATTTTTGTTTGATCGTTACCAAACTCGGAATTTAATCGTTTTATGTAAAAAGGAAGATTAAGTTCGTTAATGACTGAAATCGGACCAGTGGGAGGGGGGGTTTAGAGGGGGGATTTTCGGAAAATTCGAAATATCTCCGTTATTATGCGTCGGATCGAAACATTATATAGAATCAATCTTATTGCAAATTAAATTTACTATAAATATTGTTATATACATTTATTCTGTAACTTGAATATTAATATTTGCATTTGTATTCTGCATTGTCGGCAGTAGAATCAATCTTATTGCAAATTAAATTTACTATAAATATTGTTCTATACATTTATTCTGTATCTTGAATATTAACCAAGATATTTGCATTTGTATTCTGCATTGGTCGGCAGGAGTGAGCTGTTTGGTACTTTCCGAAGAGAGCTCTGGCGGCCGTTTTCGTAACAATTCGTCCCTCGTGTTAAGTTTAGTGATCCCTTACTACTTACTACACTTGTTATTGGGCAGATTTCTCTATTGTAAAACTTTACGTGGGAAATCTGCTTAGTTTACGCAGCCCCTGCGTGACGGCTTTTTAATGCAATAAAGACTAATCTGGACTACAAATCTTCATCCCTTTTCAAGACAGAGTACCATTAATGTTCTTATATAATATAAAGGCCGTCACTAAATAAACTATTCGTCTGAAATTTCCTTGGAACAAATCGAACCACGATCCTAAACTTAATGGAAACAATATTTTGCTTGTAAACTATACGTAACTAAGTTCAATATTTGATATATTATTACGGACATCTTATTACTAGTGTTTATATGTATAATAAAGTACATAAAATAAATATGTAATTAAACTATTATTGTGTTACGTTTTTCAGAAGACAGTTTTGTGGCTCCTCACAATCCATTAATAAACGCTTCTAGTACTGTGGAATGGGTTAATAAAAATATAGGTTTATTTTCTACCAAAAAAAAATAAGTGTCGGAAAATAATATTACCAAGCATTTTTGGGAATTTCTTAAGTATATGTTACCCCAGAGCCCTCTCTTCTACCTTGCCCCTTAGGTGTTATATTAAATTTAAATGTAATATGTTCTGTTGACCCCCCCCCCCCTTCTTCGATTACTAAAATTTGAGTGACTGACTCAATACAATTAATATGTTATACTCAGACATATTTCAATAATTGTTTTTCTTTTCGGTCTATCTAACAATTCAGCGTTGCGAGGTTGGCTAGCCTGTTTGTTTAAATTCAGCCGCTTTCCGTTGTAGAGATTAATTACTTGTAAATTGACTGAAGGATTTCTCATTACCATTTGTATTTATTCACTTGGCATTCATGGTAGTGTTACCAGTATGTATATTTATCTATTGTAAACCTTCGCGTGGGAAATCTGCTCAGTTTACGCCGTCCCTGCGTGACGGACTTTTTCATAGTCCCACAATCTTAGTCGTAGCATAAACCTAGGCAAAACAATACAAAAAACATAGGTACCAATTGAAAATAAAGGTTACATGAACTAAAGTGTGTCGCAATCTATTCCAAATCCTTGCAAGCCAGCATCACTTACAAGCAGGTAGAATAGTGGAAGTAGATTTCTCAGGCGCTCTCCTCTCTGTCCCCCTTACAAATCATATGATTACCTCATTACATTTTTCTTACATAAAAAAGTACTCATGCTAGAGGCTGAGTTAAAGCGTTGCCTTTAATCTCACATGGTAAACCTAGCGTGGCGAGTTCGATACCCGCCTGGAGAAAGAGGTTTACTTAGTGACGGAATTCATTAAATACAATCCTTAGTCCCACCCTGGCTAGAAGCGCGTGGTAACCTGTAGATAGCCCGTACCAATTAGCCTTTAAAAAGTGGACGTTAATAAATAATTCTTCATCACTCGGGTTGGAAAGTAGATACTTTCGATACCAGCTGGGAGATAGGAAAGTAGGCCTTTACAGATCTCAAAATTAAGCGGGAGGTTAAGTGACAAACATATGACTTTACACGCCTAGGGACGAAAGTAGTGACAAACATATGACTTTACACGCCTAGGGACGAAAGTTTTCGACTCTCGCAGTATTTACTACTATCAACACTAGGTTCTCTATCGTTTCTTTTTAATTTTACGTTGTAATTGCGATAAAGATTCACGAGTTAAAAACCGCCTTAATATGCGTTTTTGCCTCGTGATGAAAAGTATTGTACATTACTCGTACAGAAAGTGACTTTACGATGCTCGATCGAATTAACAGGCTCGGCTTTGCCTCGTCAGTCAAACACGATCTCGCAACGTAAAGTACCATTTTCGGCCCTAGTAACGTAATATACTATAGTTTTACATCAAAAATACTTTTCAATCGTATGATTCATTCAATTCATTGTTCATACAACAAAATATCCATTTAATACTTCTCAATTGGGCAAACCACTACGTTACTATATTACATCATTATTGTATGAGCAAATTCTCTTTACGTTTTCAAAGCGGTCCGAGTTTGTTTTAATTTTGTAAATGTAGAATGAAACTTTAATTCCGAAAAATGACTTCTAATGAGAAATAAATAGATAGATAAAATATATAAATAATAATAATAATAAATGAAATATTTACAACTTGTGAAGGAAGTGATAAATCAATCTAACATTATGAAAGCTCGTACTTCAAGCACACAGAAAAAGAACTATTACGAAGTTTAATAAAATTTCACTGAAGTGTTGTTTGGAAGTGAAGAATATTGTGTACTTGAAGAGGGAAAAATACATCCCATTCTTCACAGGTTTTTTATTTCAGTGCTAAGCGCTTTCGAAGACTATTGTCTCCATCTTCAGAGCTACTTGCATGCGCTCATTGGAAAAGACAGTAAGTGACTTAACTTGCTTCAGTGAGTCACTTGCTGTCTTTGAAAGTAGCTCTGAAGATGGAGACAGTCTTCGAAAGATCTTAGCACTGAAAGAAAAAACTTGTAAAGAATTGGACGTATTTTTCCCTCTCCAAGTTTAATAAAATTGGAAAAAATATTGCACATTAGTCTAAAAACTGTACACAGAGCAGTACCAAAAGATTGAGAACAATACAATGTAGCTAAAGTGTCTACGAAGATTCCACTGCAGGGAGGATTTGTGTTATTTTTTTTCTATTTTATCTCATTTCTGTAGGTTGTGTACACTGTAGATTAATTTAAATTATTTTACTACAAATTATTTGGTGCACATGTGCGTTACATACTGGTCACATATGGCGTGCACACCAAATATGCCCTCCATTTAAAGAGATCTAACTTCTTCTTCATTTGGCATTTTAGACCTCTGAGATCTTTAGCCACCTCCGAGTGAGACTCGAGGGATTCAACACAATACTCCCGTTATCCAAGGAGGACCGGGTCTCCAGTAGATAGGCAGGCCCCATTATAAAGCCTCATAAAGTCTCAAATGGTACTCTTTCCGTTCTTTAATTTACCTGTAGTAGTTTGAGTAGATATGATCAAACTAAAACTAATTCATTTTTTTTAATAATGCCCAGTAAGACGTTTCCCTATTTATTCCTAAGGCAAGGAGAAAATTGTATTAATTATATTGAAATGATGGAGGAAATGCAATACTTAATAGGAATTTCAAATAGCTATTGTTAATTAGAAATTATTTATTTTTTTGCAAGTAAGGCTAATTGGGACGAGGTTTCTACAGGTTACCACCCTTTTCTAGCCAGGGTTGGACTGAGGATTTTATTTAGTGAATTTCGCCACTAAATAAATTCCTTTGCCCAGGTGGGAATCGAACATTTCTAAGTTTATCTCACATGGTAAACCCCTTATGCACAGTGAGCAATTCAGTTACCCAGACGTTCAAGATGAATGGATAAGTGCAAACAGGTAGGCTTAAGATTTAATTGTATGCTGAGACTAAGCGTGATAATGAAAGGGATTTAGCTAAAACAGAAAGAGCCAATACTAAATAGAATTGGTCTTTCTTGTCCAATAAATAACATTGAATTTTCATTAGAGCGAACCATTAGTATCGAGGGGGGGGGGAGGGAAGAATCGGTCTGGCTAGGGTGTTCCCAGGTGCGTCACCACACCAGATGCTACCTAACACCTGGGCACATCCTTAATTCTTTAGACCCAAAACCACCCTTTTCTACATACAAAATTCATAACGAACTTGCAATTTAACCATTTTGGAACAATCTGATTATTTAATGGTTAGAAATTTCGGGAAGCTGGTGAAAATTAATTTTTAATCCAACTAATGTGCCTTATTGAGTTACAGTTAACGCTTTGTCTACTTAAACACTTAACGCATATCTTTTCAGGGCTCAGGTTAGCCATGCGAGTTAAAGCGTTGACCTTTATCTCACATGGCAAACCTAGAGTGGCGAGTTCGATTCCCGCCTGGCCAAAGGAAATTATTTAGTGACAAAATTCATTAAATAACATCCTATGTCCCACCCTGGCTGGAAAAGGGTGGTAACCTGTAGATAACCCGTCCCAATTAGCCTCAGTTGCAAAAAGTGGACGTTAATAAATAATAATAATAATTAACGCATATCGTTTGCAAGGAAACCAGTCATCGTGCTATCGTGTTATATGCCATGCGTGCTGTATTATTTTTAGTGAATAACTCCACCGATGTCTTTACCTGCGGGCTATACTTGATGTAGTAAGGTAATCGTAATTTTTATTTTACTCAAATTTTCTCGAAATTATGATTCATATTTTTTAAAAATTACCTCCAGATAGAGTTGCAATAAAACTACGTAATTAACGCCAAATAAGCCTGGAGCCAAACATGATTTTAAACAACATTAGATGTCTAACCTTCTTTAGTGTTTTGTAAAGTATACAATGATAGCAGACGCTAGACTGTGTTTGAGTTGAGTTTCTATAAGGCTTGATAAATCCGTACGTCTGAGCGCACGCGTGTATGTGCGAATATAAATCTTGCAATGCTCTTGGTTACTTTATTTATTTCGTTTTCTTTTTAGTCTTACCTTCCAGAAGGGACTAATGGTTTCGTAGGTGTAGATATTTTATATTCTACGGCATTGTAGAGCCTTAGGAGTATGTGCGAGCTATGTTCACATAAATTATGTGAAGAACTAATTGCATTCCTCCTGAGTAACATACAAATGCGTTTTTGGAAGTAGAAGAGGCTTGGCCTGAACTGTTGAGTTAGTATCAGTATTAAACATAAAAAGGGTAATTAAATATTCTTGTAGTAACAACAAAAACATCAGCTAGAAACTTTGGAACTAGAAATGAAAGATAATTAACTCGATTTACCTAGAAGGAAAACACATACACTTTTCTAGTATTGACACAACCGTTCATGTCAAGTATTTTGAATTTCCGAAAAATAAAACTAACCTTCGAAAACTACTTTATCAATTTCATAAAACTACTCTCCAAGCTGTTTCCAAAAACATTGAAATGTAAAATGTAGAATAATTACTTTAACCTTTTTTTGCCCCTTCTTTCATTTTTTTGGGGAGGTATTTTTTTTTTAAACACAGCAGAACAATTTTAATTATTATTGATTATTTTCCAAATTTATAATAAATTTTAATGTTGTTGTTACTGCTCTGTTCTTGTAACTATCGCAACAAGAAGCAATAAACTAACAACACCTGCGTCGGCATAAGAGTTGCTTAATCGTTATTAAAAATTGCATTAACCTACCATGGTAAAAGTTGGTAATTTAATTAGCACTATATACAAAGGTAGTAATTATTGTCTCTAAAAGGCATAAAGTCTCGGATAGTTGCGACTAAACTATTATCACCACGAGCTTATTTAATATTCCTCCCACATTTTTCTAAAAAGAAAACGGTTTTTTTTTCTTTAATTTGTTTACGATTTCCAAGCATTGTATATGCTATATTAAATTACAAAAACTTTCATTCCGGGGGCTACTAACCAAATTTTCTAGGACTTGGTCCCACTACTAATCATTCTATTCTTCATATTTCCTTTATAAGAAGTCTTTGTAAGAAGAATTGGAAATTCAAAAGCTGGACGAGAGATGTATAGTGGGTTAAAGCGAAAAATCGGTTTAATAGGAGTGCAGAAACACGGTAGACTGAAAGCTAAAAAAATTCGAATACCTCGGCTAATATTCGAAAACTAAGACATAAGTGACGGAAATTTATTATTTGAAAATTGCGTCATGAGTATAACCGCAATAACCGTTTTCCCTTAAAAGAAATCTGCTTCAAGGGAATCCTGAATTGTGTGGTTGTGGGATAGCGTTTGATAATGGCGTCACTATTTACATAATGTGGCTACCAACTAACTATCAGTCTATTTCATACATTGTTCAATTAATACTATTCAGTTGATTTTTTTTTTGTTGGAATATGTCTTTGTTTTTTCGAAGAGACATTTAAATGACTATTTGTATAAAAAATATATAGCTAAATCAAATTATCTATTTAACTATGTAATTGTATTTGCACACTTGGCAGAACTGCATGGACCGACACATATAGGTCGAGTACCTACGTCTGTCACTGACCTGTATGAAATAAAAATTTTGTAAATTACTCATCACAAATGAGAGACACAGAAGGTTTGAACGGGACCCTTTTCTTAATTTCCTTGTACGAAGTAAAGAAGGTGTTGTTATTTTCACTTTACAGTTTTCACTCTCCCTGAACATATTTGGACTAATTTCGGCATTACGTCACTACTTATGTCTTAATCTCGCATAATTAAAAACGGCTAGCCCTAGAATGTTGAAAATTCAAATTTAGGATTCTTATAAAGTCTAGTAGTAGAAGTCTTCTTTTGATCAAAATCGACTAAGGGTTAATGGGAGATTGTGTGGTTTAGAAGAAGGAGGAAATACGTAAATACCAATTTTTCCCTCTATTTTACTGACTCCAAATATTTGCATTGGACATTTTTTGTTCAGCAAGAAAATATCTGTTAATTATTAGGGATTCAATCTGACTGGAAAATGCCCAACATGAACAAAAGGAAATTAAAAAATATCGCACACCAGACTATTTTCGTGGCAACCTACCCCACCTTCAGTGCACTGGGACATAATAAAACCTCATCATTCAATAGGAATTGAATTCCTTTATTAATGTTTTGCAGGTCTGCCTGAAATATAAGGATTTTCAAAAGTGGAGGCGTATGATTTTTTTTTATATCCTTTCACAATATGTTCTTTATAAAGTTATTTGGAAATTTTCAGTATAAAGCATTGGGGAAAAAAAAGGTAGGTAGATGGCCCGAATATTGCCTACTTGCCCAATATCGCCTAGAAACCTCCTGGCGTGGATAGTGCTATATTAGGAAAAATTAATAAATTATGATATATAATATTTTTAGCAGATTTCCCTTCAGAGAAATCAGTTACTTAGGTCGTACTCATGACGCGTTTTTCGAAAACTTTCTCCAAACGTCCATCGATCTTATCCAGGAGATGAGTAAAATGAGGTCCATTCAAAATTATATACATATATATATTTCTCTGTTAGCGCTCTAGTGGTCGTCATTTTTGTTTGATCGTTGCCAAACTATATTGTATAGAACAAACCTTATTGCAAAATATAATATAAATTTACTATAAATATTATCATATACATTTATTCTATATTTTGAATATTAACCGAGATTTTTGCATTTTTATTAAATGTGGACGGATAACGGGCCAGTGAGTTTCCCGCCAAGAGCTAGTTCGGCCGTTTCCGTAACTGTTCGGCTCTGCCATGGAGATTTCTCTATTGTATAACTTCACGTGGGAAATCTGCTTAGTTTAAGCAGCCCCTGCGTGACGGACTTTTGTACTTATGCACAGGAAGTTATCTTGTATCATTTTAAATTAAAGTTTTAAACAATTTGTATATTTATTGTTGTATTCTTGATCAACTGAATTTTCCGCGAACTTATGAGAAATATCAATTCAAAGTCCGGTAGTCCGATCTTCTTTGGAGCTGCGGATCAGTAATGGCCGTCACGTAAGCCTCAAAAAAACATACATTGTCAATTTCTTACCCTTATAAAAAATACTCCCCCCCCCCACCGAACCCCCCTTGTCAAAGAAGTATACGGCGCGGGGCAAATGTAGAGTTGTTAAGAGCGTTGTATCCTGGAAGCGGAAGGAAGCCGAATGCCCTCTCTCTCTTTCTAGAGCTAGTGAGTGAAGGAGGGAGAGAGGCTTGAGGTGTGTGTGTCGGTGGAATATCGGATATTGCCTGATGCATATTGTATGTAGCGTCACCTGTGAGCTCTCCTCATGAGCCTTCGCCTCCTTATACATACCGACCACGTCTTCCATTTCACCCCTCATACCTTATGTCACCGTCGAGCATTTGAGACGTTTTTCAATGAAATTATCATGATTGGACAGCCGCACCGGCGGCCCGTGTCGAATGAAATAACATATACCCATGTTAGTTGCATAGCCCGCCTCGCAAAAACCCTTTTATATATATGTAACCCCTCTAGAAAGTCTACAGCTTAGCCATATTTCCTAACGAACGCTCCAATCAACAATAAACATTCAAAAATACAGCTATTTTAGAGGGAAAATCCCATGAAATATGTCAATTAAGATGGAGGTCAATGAAGTACATCGGATATATTTTATCTCAGACATAAGAAACACAAACGCTAACCAAACATCTCCTGAAGCGACCGTGGCTCAACAAGTTCTTACTTACAAAAAATTAAACGACTTGAGACAAACATGGAACAAACTTGCATGAACCTAATTTATGACTGTCCATACAGAAAATCACAGAGAAAGAACTATTACGAAGTTTAATAAAATTTCACAGCAGTGTTGTTGGAAGTGAAGAATATTGTGTACTTGGAGAGGGAAAAATACGTCCAATTCTTCACAGGTTTTTTTTTTAAATTTCAGAGCTAAGCGCTTTCGAAGACTATTGGGACCATCTTCAGAGCTACTTGCATGCGCTCATAGGGGAAGACAGTAAGTGGCTTCACTTGCTTCAGTAGTAGGAACTCAGCTATTGATGTCCTACTCATGAGACGATATTCAAAAAATGTCTTCAAATGTTCATCAATCCTACCCAGGAGATGACGAAAATAAAGTCCGTTCCAAATTATATATATATATATATATATATATGTATATATATAGTTACCAAATTCGATATTTACTCGTTTTATTCAAAAAGAATGATCAAGTTCGTTAATGGCTGAAATCAGACCAGTGAGAGGGGGATTAAGAGGGGAGGTTTTCGAAATATCTCCGTTACTATACGTCGGATCGAAAACTTCTATAGACCCAACCTTATTGAAAATTAAATTTACTATAAATATTTCTATATACATTTATTTCGTATCTTGAATATTAACCTAGATATTTGCGTTTTTATTAAATGTGTGAATAGCGGAACAGATGAGATCGGCTATAGTCGGGTCTTGTCGTAAGATTCCGGATTAGTTCGGTTTTCTTTCTGTTGAAGAATATGTCCATCTCTGAATGGTTGGCAGACCCATTTGTTTACAATTCAGATGACGGTGTATGTCTGGTGTATTCTTGAATTACCGCCGAAAACTAGTTCGTCCGTTTCCGTAACTGTTCGGCTCTCGTATGCTGAAGATACAGAGAGATATATAGATTCCTCTATTGTATAACTTCACGTGGGAAATCTGCTTAGTTTACGCAGCCCCTGCGTGACGGACTTTTTTTACCTTCAGCTTACTGTCAGCAGCGGTAGATATACCCACTCTTTAACCCGTACGTCCACAAGCACCTCAAAGGGGGTAGACGAATTAAAGCAATAAGGCCTTATATCGACGAAGAAGTTCGAAAATATACCCAAACTGTTATCTCAAATTTTAATTAACACACATCAGAATAAATTGTAGGTAAAGTTTAGCACACAATTAAGGGATATCACCAACTGAGGTTGTGCTCATAACGTGATTTACGAAAAGTTTCTTCAAATATCTATCTCCTTAGCATATATATATATATATATATATATATATATATATATATATACCTTTTATTGGTTGTAATTTTTTTATCGTTTAAAACTCCATATTATAGTGTTTCTTGTAAAATAGTGAATAAGATCAAGGCTGGCTTCCTTGTCACCCTTAGTCGATTTTGATCAGAAGAGGAAAGAAAATACTAGAATCCTAATTATGAAACTCACAAATCAAAACTATTTGTTTTTGTGTTATGCGAGGAATGTACAGAAGTAACGCAGAAACTATTCAAAATGGGTTCAGTGAATGTCAAAACGCATAATTCTTTTGAACATTGAAAATCAAAATTTTTTGTGACTAGAATATTTTCTTTCTTCGGACAAGTAATTGTAAATAATAGTGAAAATTCGTTAATCTCCGGAATCCTACTATATTTGGTAGGGGATTTAGCGGAGGAGTGTAATTATAACTTTTTTTATAAAAATATCACCTATTTATTATGCATTGAAGAATGTTATATAACAAATTATGTTAATCAAGTTTTCATTAACTGTTACTTTATACAATTTTGTTCCATATACTTACCCATATTCACTGAAGAACATGCCAGGTGTAGCCTATGTCTATAAGGCGAGCTAACTAACTCTATTGATAATTAATTTAACAAGTAACCCCATATGTTCAGCACAAGCAAAGTAAGCAGCTATGAAAATGAATATCCTTATAATTAGGAGACTGTTATTTAGAATCTATATTCCCAGGAGCATAGACTACAATGGAGAGATTTAGCGTTTGAAAAACGAGAATCACATTTTCCGGGGGCTTATAATCCCAGGTGAGTAAAATTATTGTAACCGAGAAAACAACATTTCAAATTTAAGATACCTATAATGGCTTACTTTCGGTTTAGAGTTATTATATATAATAGGTATTTAAAAATAATCTACATTATCTTCTGTAAACCCATTATTTATGTCCTTAAGTCCCAAGAATTAATATTGAATCTTCATTATAGCACAAGTATATATGCTGTAATGTTTCTACCATTTGCCAGTATGTAATATACTTCTGCCAGTATATACCAATGACAAACTATCTTCATTATAATTTTATGAAAACGTTATTCTAGTTTTTGAATCCCAAAAATTAACATTGGAACTCCAACACACTAGAAGGAGAAGCACATTTCCTGTAATGCTTCTACCATTTGCCAAAATATGCCAATAACTAAGTATAAACTATCTTCAATATAATTCTGTAAAGAGATTATTCAAGCTCACAAACCCCAAGAATTACATTGAAAAATCAACACACTAGAAGTAGGAGTACATACCCATGTACTTCCACCAATTGCCAATATATACCAATAACTAAGTAAGCATATTCATTTTTGAGATGCAGGATGGTGAAGGAATTATTATCTCAGGTAAGAAAAAAACGCCTCGTTCCTTCATTGTTCTTTATTCGTTGCGACAGAGCGCTTTCAGAGCATACCCTCCATCGTCAGTGCCCTGCTGGCAAATATTTACCATAAAAAACGTTGTATAATATGTACATTTTAATTATATTTTATTTTAATCTGTAAAAATAGTCTTCTTATTAAATATTTACTGGGACACTAATTTATATTCTTAAAGTTTTTTGCTTTAACTCTAATTCTTCACCATAGACACGTATTTACATATATTTCTCATTTTTTAATTAAATGACATATTATACAACGTTTTTTTATGGTAAATGTTTGCCAACAGGGCACTGATAATGGGGCGTATGCTCCGAAAGCGCTCTGTCGCAACGAATAAACACTAGTGAAGGGACGAGGCGTTTTTTTCTTACCTGAGATAAGTAAGCATAAATAAACTTGATTTTAATTGAATAAACGCATTGCTCAAGTTCTTCAATCTCAAGAATTCCATGAACACAAAATACTATAAGTAAGAAAATATCCCGTATTAACTTCAGCAATCGCCAATATATGGCTAAGTGAACATAAATTAGTTGTATTATAATTCTATGAACACATCATTCAAATTCTCTTGTCCCAAATATCTCTTGTAGTATCTTATATGAATTAGTGTAGCAATACAGCGTAATTTGAAACTCGATTAAAATTGTTTGAATATATATATATATATAAAGAGAGAAAGAGAGAGAGAGAGAGAGAGAGAGAGAGAGAGAGAGAGAGATTTTAAATGCTTAAACAAAAGATTAACAACTATAGCCAGGGCTAGGACTAAGACACAATATCTTTTCAAATAGACTAATAGTAGAACTATAATGGTATAGCAACAACTCTTAAAAAAAGTATAATATTTGTAATGAACATTTATCTGCTTGTGGGCAAACAGTTCGTAGGGGCCCTCACCAATTTTTCAATAAATCTTTAGCGCTAATAAGAAAACAGACTGTGTACTACATATAATATTTTAACAGTTTTAATATATTTTAAAATGTTTCAGAACAATATATGAAAAAGTATTAATAACCTGATACTACATCTATTTTACTTAAAAATACGAACGTATTCATACTCTCGCATTTAAATAACAAATAACGTAATATATTCAGAATAATTTTTACAAAAAATTAATTAAATATTTAAAATAAAATTATATTTTAAAAAAAAAGTAAAAAGATATAGTTTAAGAGGTTTAAAAAAATAGCGGGCTTTTAATGAAAACGTAAAAGTAGACTGTACACTACCCTCCCCAAGTAAACGATAAATATATACACATTTTCTGGTGAAGGTCCTTTAGAAACTGGAAGCGACTTCTGAAGGACATTTCTAACCTGAAATATGTATTTGTTTGCACGACCTTCCAAGATTGAGTCTCACTGCTGGTGTAAATCGTGCCTTTACTAGGTTCTAGGAGTCTTAGTTCATACAAATGAGATAGGTTAGTGCCAGTCAGTGGGTCAGCAGTGGCAAATCAAACATTTCACTAAAGAGTGGACGCTAACAAAAAAAAAATGAAATAAATTTATAATATTAGCCTACTTTGTCTTTTCGTACTTGTGATATACCGTATTGAAATAAATTAAGTGATAAGTCAGTATTGAAGACCTACTCACATTAGTGTATTACAAGTCATTTTGTTTAATTAGTGTAATAAATGAGCTCAAAAACTAAGGACTATACTCTGTACAGCTAGGTTTTTTTTCAGCAATGGAATTAAATCCCACACAAAAAAAGCAATAATAATATAAATAGATGGTTTAAGTATAAATGCTAAAATGCAAAACAACTTCTATATAAAAAGGAAGGGGGAGGCTTTTTCATATTCATGAAAACAGCTTGAAGCAATTTCCATGTCCAAGTTTCTCCGGCAGAGGCAGAGGAACGAGCGGGCGCAGAACGTGGTAAAAACTTTGTCGGCTTTCAATCTTTTTGGGTTGGGATTTTGCGAGTGAGTGCACCGGAGCGTGTGTCTTGTGTGTCCCCCTTCCATCCGGGGGCCAATTGTGATTCATTCCGCATTCACGAACAGGCGCGCCAAATATGATTGGGAGGTAGGTCTCCTGTCCGAGAGGGGGAGGCCTAAAGAGCTCAAAAAAAAAGAAAAAAGAAAAGGGAGGGTCCGAGTTGAAGAGCGAGAGGGAAGAGAAAAAAATAGGAGAAATCCTCAGCAAACACTTGAGTCAACTCTAAGACAAAACGCTGTTCAAACAAAGTGAAGGACCGCAACTTCTGAGCTGAGCTTACTTCTGTACCAAATCTTATTTTTATACTATCTCCGTGAAAAATGAAGGTTGCTCTTCAGAAGGATTATGCAAATCCTTTCCCGCAAAACGTAGAGGAAATCCTTAATGTTACTAATAGCCAGACGGTACTATAACTCACGATTTATTCTTTACCGCTTTAAATTGAAATAGAGAATAACATATTTTTAAAATGTTTTTCATTATTCATTTGACAACAAAATGATTAAAAAAAAACAACAGTTTTAGCATTCCAAACAATCAAATACGACGGAAAAAAAGTATTCTGAGTTTTACCTTCTGACATCCATCATTCCTCGTAGTTTTCGTAACATCAGAACACACTAAACAAAAAAATCTTTGTTTCTATCTGGCAAATCTTTGTTAGTTATATTTTTCTCAAAATACTGTAAAATCAGATTGTAATAACGTAAAATAGTCCTACGTTTATAATGGCAAGCCATTTTTAAACGTGAGGCTCAGGTTTGATATTTACATCTTCGTTCATTATACATTCGGTAAACAGATCGTAATAATAAAATTCATCAACCGTGGCCAATAGATATTTAATTAGTGAGGGTATTTTTTACTTTAAAAATTAAATTATTTATTAACGTACGCTTTTTGCAACTAAGGCTAATTGGGACGGGTTATCTACAGGATACCACCCTTTTCTAGCTAGAGTGGGATAAGGATTTTATTTAATGAATTCCGTCTCTAAATAAATTCCTATTGTCTAAGCGGGAATCGAACTCGCCACTCTAGGTTTACCATGTGAGATTAAGGTCAACGCTTTAACTCACATAGCTAACCTGAGAACCAAGTTTTCTATTTTAGGTACGCCGGTTACTTTTTCTAGTAATATGATAATATTGTAGCGATAACAGTTATTATTTTTCCATGCGATCTATATATTTCCTCCTAGGAGTTATTAAGTAATTAATGTTATTAGAAAATTATACTAAGTAAGCATGAATTTTATTCAGCTCGGTGGTGTTCTTAAATCGGAAGAAACGGCATTTAAGGGGCTTCAAAAATACAGAATATCACACTGGCAAAGGAAATGCAGAAGAGGGCAATTAAATAAAATATTGTTATGCACCCTTCTATAGGAGCATAAATGTTTGTTTGTATTGGTAAATAAAGGTAACATGCGGGAATTATAGGCCATGAAATAGTCGATATCCACGCAAAAAGTGCCTCTAAATGTAGCGAAGAGGTAATTTACAATAAAATTACTCCAACTGTGTTAAAATCTTTAATAAAAGAAAAAAGTATTAATTTGTAGCAACAGAGATGGATTTAAACAGATACAGGATTACACCAAAATTATACACCGATATTTTAAAAACCAATATCTTACTATCCCACCAAACATTTTGCTAACACAAATACTAACTGGACAAGAAAATACAAACGCTTTCTTACACAGATTCAAGCTTACTGACTCAAATACTTGTAAATGCGACAGTCACACTGAACAGACATTCACCAACCTGATTTATAAATGTAGACTGACTCAAGACATACTAAGACAGTTAAAGACTCATATTCCTGCATGGCCTATCAGTCCCGATATTTTATTTTCCAAACACCTAAATTTATTAAAAGCAATATCCTATGATATCCTTAAACTGAAAGAGGAAAAGATAATATAAAATTAATATTATGCAATTTTTTATTGGTTATTTAATTGTATTACTGAATTGTTCTATTTAATGATTTTTGTTTTATTTTATCAAGTTTAATTTCCATAATCTTATTTACATTTTTAATATGTATATATATTATTATATAAAAAATTGTTAAAAGTTTTGACAAAATGCAAATATAATAGAAATATGCTTGGGATGTGCAGAAAATAAAATCCCTCCACATAGGGTTACTATGTAGAAGAAATATATTTTTAAAAAAAAGGTTATTTGAAAGTTGAATTTTGTATTATTATTTAAACAATATATGTTAGACAGTCATAATATCATATTATCAAAGTAAATCACTGATCTTCATCAAAAGTAGCTAGCGCACGTAATATAGAAAATACCCCTAAGAATAAAAACTCCTGAGTGCCACCCTGCCTAGAATAGAGTGTGGTAACACAGCTAACATGTCCTAATTAGCCGTAGTAGAGTAAAGCGGAGATTAATAAATAATGTTCCATTGATTTAAACATTTTACCAACATCTGTGAACACTAATACTCGCCTGACATTTCCCCCTTTAGAGCAAATAAGTTAAATACAATATTAATTTAACTTTGCCCAAATTTAATTAAACAAATCCCTTTCTTCTATGTTCTACAGAATAGTCTATAATTCAATTACAGAAAATAACCCAAACGCATAGTACCGCAGCCACACTGATTAATGATTAAAAATTAACAAGTCTTTACTTTGGAGAATTGTATGCGATTACCACATACCATCGAAATTAAAAGATATTTAGAATTCTCAGATTATCCCATTTAGTTACTAATGAAATATTTTATTATATATTTTTATATTTTATTTTACTCTCCATGCAAAACTCACCCCATCATAGCATACGTTTCTGAACAACGCTACTAACTACGAAGTCACATGACAATGTTGTGGCTACCAGAGCACTAATATGACGCTCAATCACCTTTGTTGAAAAATGGGATAAAATTAAAAATAAATAAATAATTACGTTATTGCTGATGAAGTTTTGTTTCTTCGCAGTGTTCTGGGTTTATGTTCAATATTGTATTTCTTGCAAATTATATTTACTAAATATTTGGTTTTGTTTCATGTACTGTACGTTTTGTTTCTTATTCGTCTCTTCTTTTTATAACTTTTTTTTAAAATTAATTTAGGTCATTAAAAATTGTGTGAAAATCATAAATGAAATGAAAAAGTCTATCCACCAAATAAAATATGCCCAACCTGCACTTAAGTAAGTCCGTCACGCAGGGGATGCGTAAATTAAGCAGATTTCCCACGGGAAGGTTTACTAAAAGTTAAATATACATACTGGTAACACCAACGTGAATCTTAAGGGAATAAATACAAACGGTAATAAGAAATCATTCAGTCAATTTACAAGTTAATAATATCTACAACGGAAAGAGTCTTAATTTTAAACAAACAGGGCAACCAACTTCGTAGCGCTGAATAGATAGTTATTCTAGACTGGAAAGGTGGACAAATAATGAAATATATCTGAATATAAAATATTAATTTTATTCAAAACTATTTACTTTACCTAGAGGAGTAATTTGAAATGAATCAGAATCATTTTTACCTCAATCACTCAGACTTTAGTAATCAAGTACAAAATAAAGGTGGGGGGGGGGGGTTCAACAGAACGTATTTGTTTGTATCTCGTATAATAAAGGTTTGTTGAAAACAATATTTGGTATTTAACCTTGTAATGAAGTGATTCATGATATAACAGCTTATTATTAATATGACACTAGCAGTTAATACTCATCATACAGAAAATATGTATAGTAAATTGAATTTGCAATAAGATTGTTTCTATAGAATGTCCAACGTATAGTAACGGAGATATTTCGAATTTTCGAAATTCCTCCCCTGGTCCGGATAACGAACTTGATCTTTCTTTTTACATGAAATGACTAAATATAGAGTTTGGTAACGACTAAACAATAATTACGACCTAGAGAGGTAACAGACAAATATATATATACAGATTTGAATAAAAATTTCGAAAATCGCTTCATGAGTATGACCCCAATAGCGAAATCTTAAGGTAAATCTGCTAAAAAGGTCATTCCATTTGTGCTTATGTATCGTGCTTAAACTATGGCCAATGAATTCTTCCTAGTGCCTTTTTCCGGAGTTATGCATCCATACTTGTCTAAACTGTAAGAGAATTTAATGGATTAACAACCACATCGCACGGTGGTGTTAATTATATGAGGAGAGGAGAGGGCGAGAGGACGGAGGGGATGTCTTGGAGTACAATAGGATCTCCGAATACATTATGTATATTAAGTGTGTCATAAGCCCCAGGGTGCGTGATCCTCCTACATAGACCTCAGTAGCTCCTATCTCTCCGTGTCATGCTCCGGTGTTTGTCACCCCATGGACCGGCAGACAAGCCAAACAGAACTAATACCGTGTCGGATAAACCATTGTCGTTGGGAGTTTCACACTGAAATTAAGCAATGGAAACGCTCCAGTCACAGCAAGCCAACTTATTAGCAGATTTCCCCTATGGGAAATCAGCATTTGAGGTCGTACTCGTGACGCGATTTTCGAAATTTTTCTTCAAATGTCCACCGATACTACCCAGGAGATGACGAAAAAGTCCGTCACGCAGGGGCTGCTTAAGCTTAGCAGATTTCCCATGTGAAGTTTCTGAGAAGAGAAATCTGCCCAATAACAACTGTTGTAATAAGGGATCTTTAAACCTATTCACGAGGGACGAATAGTTGCGGAAACGGCCGTCAGTGCTCTCGGCGGAAAGTCCGAAAAAGCCGACTCTTGCCAACCACACAATGAAGATATGAATATAATTTGCAATAAGATTGATTCTATACAATTTTTCGAACCGACGCATAATAACGGAAGAATTACAACCACTAGAGCGTTGACATATATATATATATATATATATATATATAACTTTGAACGGACCTCATTTTTGTTGTGTCCTTGGTAGGATCGATGGACATTTTTCGAAACTCGCATCATGAGTACGACCTCGATCTTTCTTTTTACATAAAACGATTAAATTTCGAGTTCGGTAACGATCAAACAAGAATTACAACCGCTAGAGCGTTGACAGACAAATATATATATATATAATTTTGAACGGACCTCATTTTTGTCATCTCCTGGGTAGGAAGATCAAGTTCGTTAACGGCTGAAATCGGCCCGGGGGGACGGGGGTTTAGAAGGGGAGAATTACTAAATGTCTTTATATATCCGTTACTATGCGTCGGATCGTAAAAGTGTATAAAACCAATCTTATTGCAAATGTAATGTTCCATAAATGTTGTTATGTACATTTTCTGTATCTTGATTATTAACTGAGATATTTGCGTTTTTTTTAGTTTTCAGTCCAATAAAGCCCCACTCCTACTCATCTCATATTAACAATATTCTATTATTGTATGAAGTACTTTATCTGAAGCTTAAATACTAAATATTGTTCTCATTGAAATTTTAAGCTTTGAGATAAATCCAAACACGTGACACATCTGCTTAGTTCACGCAGTCCCTGCGTGACGGACATTTTAGTTAATTTGCGTGCCAATCTAAAGAAAATACCGGAGTTTGGACATTTCTCCTGAGATGTTGGACTGTAGAGGAACATACTGATCAGGAAAAATTCAAAGGCCTTGTCCTCTACAAGTATTAACAATGAAAAGTGCACATTCACTCCATCTTAAATGCCTAGTATGAGCCGTGCAGTCAGAAGCAAGGCAGCCAGGTGACCAGGAACTGATGGTGGAGCTTGCTCTCGGAAAATGTACTTTGCAAAGTAAATACTTGCGGAAGAAAAGGTCTTTTTGTTCATCATGATAAAAATAGAAAGTGCCAAATCCATTTTTAAAGAAATTTGCTAGTATCAAAGTAACTCCTACAATTTTAAATTTGTATTATTGAAAGAATGAATTTCAGCGTTTTATTTTTAGAAGAATCCCCAAAACTTGCAGTTCGCAAACCATATAGCAATAGAAAATATTTTATGAGTCCTCTGTGCAGACCATATCCATCGAAATTTCAAATCTGATTACAGCAGTTCATAAAATCTCCCTCAAGTTCCCAACTCTATCCATGCATTTGAGATTCTGAATATAGGTTTTGCCTAAAAGAGAGCTTGAAAAGTCCATCCAGAAATGGTACTTAACGAATTACACTATACATAACTACATCAAAATCGCCAATTTCTACAGCTTTAAGAAAACTCAGAAACAACAAATTGTAATATAAAGATATGTTTTCAGAGTGATTATTTGAATCGCATAAAGTACGAGGAAGTGATATCACCATGCCAGCTGTGTATTGTGAGACCTGTTTATGTGATTGAGTATCACGTTTGGAAGCAAATATATAAACTAAGCCGTTTAATTACTTGCTGCAATAAACTCGGACTAGAACATCTAACATTCTCTCTCTTATATCTCTGTTTTAGCACATTTCCTCGAAGGGAAGTCAGCTATTGAGGTAGTACTCATGGCGCGTATTTTGAAAAACTACCCAGGAGATGACGGAAATGAGTTCCGTTCAAAATTATATATACATTAGTCACTTAAGGCTCGAGCGGTTGCATATTTTGTTTGATCGTCTTGTAGATCAGATGTTTAGTAGTTCAGATCTTTGGGAGATCACTTGAGTGTTGGGAGGTTAAGAAATGTATGATAAAACGTGATGTTAAAAGAAGGCTGGTTGTTAAAAGTAGAAAGTGTCTGTTCTAATACAAATAAGTTTTCATTATACTGCACGCAAAGCATGCGTTTTCAATATCCAGTTTGAGTACGCAAAGTAGCTATTTTCCGTCCTAGGACGCAAAGTAAAACAGATGTTTTACTTTTCCGTCCTAGGAAGCAAAGTAAAACAGATGTTTTGGAAAACTTATTCTTGTTTATCTTATGTTCTTGAGCGATTTCAGTATTTCACGGTAGACGACCTTTTTAGAGATGATCCTGAATTTGTAGAATGTATGGCAAACCGAACTTTATCAGGAATCGAAAAAACATTACCCAATAAATGTCTAAATATATCTAATAATAACAATTGTTCAATTAATATAAATTTTAATATGTAACAGCTGTCTAAATTTGATTGTGTTACTTTATAAAAATAAATCAATTATAACTGAAATGGATATTTTTTTTTTACTATTTTGTGCAGTATAATGAAAAGTAATTTTCATTACACGTACGAAAAGTGGCTTTCGGTGCTTGGCCAAAATTCCGAGCTCGGCTGCGCCTCGCTCGTAAAACTAGGCCTCGCACCGAAAACGCCCACTTTAAGTCCTAGTAATGAAAATAACTATATTTGTAAACATAAGAGGTCGTTTTAAAAGTAGACATATAAAAGTCATTTGTAAAGCAAAAGATCAAGTTCGTTAATAGCTGAAATTGGACCTGGGGGTAGAGGGAGTTTAGAGGGGGAGTTACGAAAATTCAAAAGATCTCCGTTGTTATGCGTTAGATCAAAAAATTGTATGAAATGAATCTTATTAAAAAGTTAATGTCCTGTAAATTTTGTTATGCATGTTTTTTTTTTTGTCATTATCTTGATTATTAACCGTGATATTTGCATTTTTTAATTTTCATCTTTTAGTATCCCCGCACTCCAAATCTTCCAATTTCGATTTTAAATTAGAAGACATATGGTGAGATGGCGTTACACGTGAGTCATACCAGCACGTGGGAAATTTACTTAGTTTACGAAAGCCATTTACTTTTTCCAATTAGCAAAAAGCCAGTAATTAAGTTTTTTTTTACTTTTTATTCAAGCTATTTTATTAAACCTAAAAGTACGAGAGGAAAGAGGCATAGAGAAAAGGGTAATATATAAATTTAGAAATATCACCCTTATTCTGTTAGAAAATATTGCACATAAAATCGTAATACATTTTTAGCATATTTCCATTAAGGGAAATCAGCTATTGAGGTCGCACTCATGACGCGATTTTCTAAAATTTTCTTCAAATGTCCATCGATCCTACCCAGGAGATGACGAAAATAAGGTCAGTTCAAAATGTTATACATATATATATATATTTGTCTGTTAACGCTCCTGCGGTCACAATTTTTGTTTGATCGTTTCGAAACTTCATATTTAACCGTTTTAAGTAAAAAGACAGATTGAGATCGTTAATGGCCGAAATCGGACTAGAGGGAGGGGGGGGTTAGAGGGGGATTTTCGAAAATTCAAAATATCTCCGTTATTATGCATCGGATCGATAAATTATATAGAACCAATCTTGAAAATTAAATTTACTATAAATACTGGTATATACATTTATTCTCTATCTTGAATATTAACCGATATATTTTCATTTTTGTGAAGTCTGTGGTCGGGTATATTTCGGATTAGGTCGGCCATTTCCGTCATTGCTCGGCTCAGGTGGGAGGCTCCTTCTAACCTTACCTTACCTTCGTTACTTTGTGAGATTTATGCAAATACGTTCTGTTCATCCGCGCCCCCCCCCCCACCGTTCTTTAGTTTTTGGACTACTAAAATTTGAGTTATTAAAATATAAATTATTCTTACAATTCAGAAGCCGTTTCAGTTGGGAATTTATTTTAATTAACTGAAAGATTTTTTATTACCGTTTGTATTTAAGCACGGTGGTATTGTGTTACCAGTATGCAGAGTTCTCTATTGTAAAACTTCACATTTGAAATCTGCTTAGTTTACGCAGCCCCTGCGTGACGGACTTTAATTGTTTACCATGGGTCTTCTATATGTTTTTTACATTAACTCAATGATTACCGGAGACATTTACATTATTTAGTTGTCTATCTTCTGTAAACTCCCACAACTACTTATGGGATCCTTACTTCGTGCAGTTGAGCGTCTAAATATCTAATATCCAGCTTAAAATTCAAGATCTTTTTACATAAACTTCTTAAAACAGGAAAGATGGATGGTGTCAGAATTGTAGCGTATCCAGTAAGAGGGAAATTTACGCATCCTCAACGTGATGGAGTTTATGTAATCTCAAATACAGACAAATAATGATATTGTGTATGGGGAAAAAATGTATTTCTTATCGAACCTGTCCGGAAAGTTTTAAAAAAAGTGTAGCGCTTTTCCTAAAAGATTCTTATATTCAATTGGGCACCCCAAGTTGCCCCCACTCCTCAGCAACTCACTAAAGGGAACCTGAATTCTTATTGGGTATAAGTAGAGAGGGACTGGAGGCGAGGAAAGGTTTTAGAAAAGAGGAGAAAGGAGATGGGGGCATTGTAAGAATGTAATCCAAGCCCTAATTGTAAGAACCTACAATGGGGCTTATGTGAGTTTACTGCTTATTGGCCTCCCTGCCCCGCTGTTCCTCCGCCTCTCAACTTTACCACTCCTAACCAAATCCTTCTCTTATATACAGCCTTTTCTTCTCTATAGCCTCCCTTAAATTGCTCTTTATAGCACCTCACCGTGCGAATCTATTTCCCATTCTGGCAAATTTTAATTATTTTTTTTTTTTTTTTGAATTCTCAAGAAAATACAGTCTCATTTTTATTCCGTCGTACGAACTAAAGGAACCATTCTAGTCTTAAAAAAATTCGCAATTCAGATATCACCTAATCATCCACTTTGACCTTCTCTGATGTCATTTTGACTAGGTTTGGCGTAACATACATGCTTATTTAAGTTCATATCCAACATAATTAAAAACAATTCCGCCACGCAGGGGCTGCATAAACTATGCAGATTTTAGATAAATCTACATACCGGGAATATTAAGTGGATAAATACAAGCGATAATAAGAAACCTACAGAACACACAGCTCTGCCAACTTCTTACCGGAAAGAAAAGCAATTACTGTAATATATCTGAATATAACGTATTAATTTGATTAAACTATTTACTATATCTAGTGCTGTAATTTATAATGAATCAGAATAGTTTTAATCTCAATCAATCAAATTTAAGTAGTCCAAAAATTTTAGAAAGGGGGGGGGTAACCAAAACATATTTGCATGTATCTCGAATAATGTGGTTTATTATTTAACAGAGTATTGTTTATGTAACATGATGATTAGAAGTGGGGATTTGCTGAAGGCTGAAAAATGCAAATATCATGGTTAATATTCAAAATAAGGAATAAATGTATATAACATAATTCATAGTTTATTTAATTTGCTATAAGATTGATTCTATACATTTTTTTCGATCCGCCTTATAGTAACGGAGATATTTCCAATTTTAAACATAACATCACATCATCCTATATTGTATACTTCATAATATTGAGTGATCCATTTTGCAAGATCCAGCTCTTCAGAATAAAAAATATAAAGTCTTCCTGCTTAAAATCTTTATTTATAACTTCACAATGGCGTGCCCCATCCATTATAAAACTACACGAATAGCGCTAGGGATTGAGCTGAAAAGATTGATATTAAAGCCCTCTTCATACACTGAATGCTGTTTTGTTTTCCTTTTTTAAAATATAGGCCTGAGGATGCCACTGAAATGGTGAAACCGATGTAATGAAACATTGTATGCTAGAAGACATCATATTTCTAATCCTGGAGTTCTATTCTACATTTCTCGAGTGAACCCTTAGCCAAAAGGACTTGAAATTTATTTGGCATGTATGAGGTTTTTCAATGCAGTTGCTTTGATTGAGAATCTAGTAGAGTAAAAGCTGGAGTGACTCAATACTAAAAAGTACAAATCGGTTAATACTCGAGTTACAGTGATATTTTTACAGTATTTAGAAGTTCATCTAGGTAGGTTATATTTCATTTTTCGATCCGATTCATAATATACCTCTTTTCTAAACCCCCACTCCCCTGGCATCAGCCATTAAATAAGCATATACTTTATTTTTAAGTGAAACTCAAAATGATCTAATTTGTTTACAATCAAAAGAATATTACGAAAACGGTAACATACACACACGTTATATCTGAATGTGTATATAAATTTCAGCGGAATCTACCGCCGCCATTTCCTCGGTAGGATCTATGGACATTTGAAGACAACCTTTGAAATCGTGTCATTAGTACAACCTTGACTGCTAATTTCCCCGAACCATGCTTTCCTGGAAACCTGCTAATAGCAGAATAGCTTATCTCTTCATTGCAACCCTGAGGTAATGAACCTAACTGCTTTAATCATGCAAAGCCCTTTAATTAAGAGGAATAATCCACATCAACGAAACTTTCAGAATATTTCCAAGTGTTATTTGATATCAGTAACGTATTTGACGAGACTTTGGTTTGGAAAATGAAAAATACCCGAGAAAACAAGCGATTTTCTGGATTCCTGGTGTCGTTTTCGTCGCTCCTGCAAAACCGATTTCAATTGATTCTCTAGAGCAATATGTGGGCAACCACCGGCACGCGAGATATTTTGAGAAACCCAATTAAACAAAATTATTCCACTACTTTCTGCAAATGAGGAAAATGAGGAGAGATTTTCTTTTCAATGATGATAAGTTAAAAAATTAAACAATCGTACAAGGCTGACTGACGATAATTTAGACATTTCTTTACGTCTTTGTATCAAACATTAATTAATCCAAACATCGATGTAATAGTTTCCCAAATTCAAGCTCATTGATTTCGGTGTCGCTATTTTACTTTCGTTGTTTGTAATAATTCAAAATTTTACGATTTAATTATAATGTTGTGCCTATTTCTTTCATTTCATTTTGTTATTTTAATAAATTGTATAATAATTACATTGTCGTATAATTTCATGTCTTATATCTATCGTTAAAAATTATGAACACTACTTTAAAATGCACTAATTTTAAATGCAACCCGCGAACGTATTTGCACACTAAAGTTTAACTCGCAACATGTCTAAGGTCTAATTCTACACCTGCTCGAGAGAATATGAATAATCACATTTATTTATTTACATTAATCTTCTGCTAATCATTTCTTCTAAAATAACTTCAATTATTATTCTGGTTAGTACATTTTGTTCGACGCAAGCTAATTTTATTTTAATACCGGCATTATTTTTATGTAATGACTGATTTCAATTAGAATAAGTTTGAATGTTAACAATAAACTTTCTTTAAATTTAAAACGAGTTTCGGGATGATGATTAGGAAGCTGTGCCCTAGAAACCTGACTCACTCGGGCAGCCCTCTTTAGTTAATTGTTTGAATAAAGATTTCTTCTTCTTGCAAGTGTGCCTTCTTGAGAACCTCAGACCGGAGAGCATTCTGAAGTGCATAAAAACTTCTGTTTTTTGCAAAAGCAATCAGGCTTTTCAATTTAGAGAAAATATTCATTACAAATAAAATTATATCATTATACATATATTTCGAAAATCTTCTTAGTTTACACAGCCGGACGGACTTTATTTCTGTTTGCAGGTGATAGGTACAATTATTATTTTAATGCTAAGTTTAATATTATAAGTATCCCCGCAATTTTGAGATATACAATAACCGATTGAAAATCAAGTCCCTTAAGGAAATAAGCTATTGGCACTATTTTTGTAAACTTTCCTCAAATAACCGTCGATCCTACCTGGTAGATGACGAAAGTGCGGTCCGTTCAAAATTACACACACACATATATATATACTCGTCTGGTACCGCTCTAGCGGTCGAAATGTTTGTTTGGCCGTCACCATACTCGATACGCAAGAGTTTCATTCAAAACTAAAGGTCAAAGTTCGTTAATGGCTGAGACCGTACAAGGGAGACGAGGGTGGGTGTTTAGAGGGGAGCATTTAAAATATCTCCGTTATTATACGCCGGATCGAAAAATTGTATAGAACCAATCTTACTGCAAATTCAATTTACTATAAATATTTGGCTATACAATTATTCTATATCTTTAGTATTAACGGAGATAATTTAATATTTTAGTTTTCAGCCTACAGTAAATTCCCACTCTTAATCATGTCATATTAACAATAAGCTGTTATATCATGAACCACTTCATTCCGAGGATTCCACTTCAAATATGGTTTTCATTGAACTTTTACTGTTCATGTGAGGGATATGCAAATTCGATAAGTGAGGACGTCCAACATAAATTACAAGTTCCGTTAACAAAGACCCAATATTAAGAGGAAAATGTAGAATAGGTTTCGCCAAACCAGAAGCGTGCCCTGAATGTCAGAAATCAAGCAAGTTTGCATAACTGTGACGGACGTTTTTGTTATCTAGAGTTATTAATCTGTAATAATACCATAGTCTAGGGTCTAGACCTGTAGTAGAGGCATAAATTAAATTCACAATAGCTTTTCATTTCTGAAATAACTCCAGTTAGATTTGGATTTTTAATGAAGAGTTCTATGGAAATAAATAAAAATATGTTTCATAAATTGTATGTTTTTATCACATTTTGTATTCATTTATTTACGTCCACTTTATGCTACTATGGCTAATTAGGACGGGTTATCTACAGGTTACCACTCTTTTTTAGCCAGGGTGGGACTAAGGACTTTATTTAATGAGTCCGTTACTAAATAAATTACCATTTGACCAGGCGGGAATCGGATTCTTCACTCTTGGTTTACCATATGAGATTAAGACCAACGTCTTAACTCACACGGCAATGAGCCCCGTATTTTATTAAGACTTGCTTATAAATGACAACATAGACCACTAAATAAAGAAAAATAATAAAATTCTGTGTTCTCCTGCTGCAGCTCAGGAATACTCTTTTTAACAGATTTCTCTTAAGTGAAAGCATCTATTGAGGAAATGTCTATTGATTTCATTCTATGACATCTTCATTTTTACATGAAACCTTTGAATATCGATGGGTAACAATCTTGTGTGCGTGCGTGCGTGTGTGTGTGTGTGTGTATATATATATATATATATATATATATATATATATATATATATCTGTTTGTGTGCACTAATTGCCTATGTTTAGCTCATTCGTTCCTTAATAAATGATTTCTAAAACATTATGTTATGTTATGACTTAAATACATACATTGAAATTTCCCTTAATTATTATTCTCATGCAAAATCACTGGCGACAACAAAAAACAATCCAAACCTGTCTTTGACTTCTGAGATGGCAGTAATTAGACTGAAAAGAATACTTGAAATGATGCAGCAATATTTTACTTTTAGTTCACACGATTTCTCTCATTCGTTGCAACGGGTTTTTTTTCTTCACAGAAGTCATTTTAGGTTCTAAAGGTCTTAAAGCGTGTTTCACAATTAATTGCAGCTATTTATTTACTGAACTAGTAATAATTTCAAGTTACAGCTCTGAAAGAGAAGAAAGAGCTCCAGAAATATTAGAAAAAAATAGTTACCGAGAATGTAGTTTTATCCACATGACGGTAAATTAAGCAAATGTTCTGATGCAAGAACGGGTTCTTCACTCTTCTTCTTGACAGTGGATAAATCCATTTGAAGCTCTGAAGGAGAAGAAGTGAATAGTGTGAAATAGAGAATAGAAAAGACTAGAGGCAATTTTGGAGGGACGGTAAGCGGCCTAATTGTAGGGGTTTTGAATTGTTTAGATTGATATGATTTAAAAGTGGTGGAAGGAAATTCAACCCCTACTGGCTACATTTCACCCTTTTCGTGATCAGTAACATGTTGGCTCAAGTCAGCTGCTAATTTCAGACCTATCTTAGTCGGAACTAGCCATGGTTAACTGGTACAGAAGATGGAGCAGTTCTCTGAGAGTGCCTTTTCGGCAATAAAATAAGTGCTTCTTCTTTAATATATTTTTTTTTAGAAAAGAGGGTGGAGTTGACCATTTTTTCTATTGACCTTTTGAACGATAGAGGAAACCAATTAATCAGATTCATTAAATAGAGCCCTGGTCCTCTACAAGTATTTAATATGGAAAGTTCTCTTTCAAAGAGCAGGGCATCGCTGTCAGTGCCTGTTGACTAAGCAAAAATGTGAACAAAACTTCACTATGGCTATTATGATGTCTAACTATGAAAATTAAATATAGAATTTTTACAGAATTAAATGATATAAATATATTATCAATTATTAATTACAAATCATGTCCCATTAAGCTGGAATGAGTTTCTGGAAATCATGAAATTCTATTAACACAGAAAATTTAAAAAAAAAATCTGTAGAATATGTACTGTTTAGCGGAGCATTGAACGTATATTAAAGGAAATTTATGTGTGAATGCTATTTAAAATATTTAAACTTCTATTATTCAGAGAAAGACACTAGTAACTCATTTCCTTTGAACGTTTTGCGGAAGTAGATAATACTGTTACAACACGACATTTTCAACTTTATAAATTATTCTCAACACAAATTACGCGTTAATTCTTTGATTCGTTTACCCCGGGCACTCTACAGTTATGTGATTATTGTAAAAAAAAAAAAAAAAAACTTTAATATTTATTTTTGCTTTTATTAATTGCACAGTTCAATTTAAGATATTTTTAACGCTAAAGAAATGCAGTAATTTTATCACTCTTTGTGTTTCTCACTTGAAATAATATAATAGAGTATTTATATCCAGATTCACTTTAAGACAAATATAATATTAAGATATATGTAGCTGGGAACAATATAAATTATTTTTCTTAATCATTAGTCTTAACAAACAACAGGAAACATCAAATCTAGCCTTGGACAATTGTGAGTGTTGAGTCAAAAATCCACATATGTTCTATTATCAAGATGGCATAAAAAGTAATTTGTTAAAATTGAAATCTATTAATTGTATTGCCCAATAATTCAGAAATATATTTTACACATAATTCATATTAGGATACAAAAATTGTATACTATCTCACTCCTTCCAATTCTTAAAACATAAGATAAGTGGTACCTGAAATTTTACTACGCATTTTTAATACCATACTTGCCCAGTAGGCAATTTAGAATGTCGAGGAAGATCTATCACAAAATAAACCAATATTTCTCTCCCACCAAACGATTTAATCTAATATTTTTCTAAGCTAAATATATTTACTTTTTTCTTTAGAAGTTATCAATTATTCAGTATTTTTTTTTATAAAGGGTTTTAAGGGTTAATGCATTTTCAACACTATTTAACCTAATATATAAAGCACATCCAAATTTCAACGATTCAGTTAAACAAAACAATAATTGTTATGATTGTATTTTTTTTCTTGCCTCCCATAAGACTAACATTTTAATACACACGCATTGTGTTGTTAGAAATCTTACACCGCTCACCAGAACATATTTGTATGTATCTCGTATAATAAAGGTCTCTTCAAAACAATATTTGGTATTTAAGCTTTAAATAATGTGGTTTATTACATAAAAGAGTATTGTTTATGCAGCATGAAGTGGAGCTTTGCTGAAGGCTGAAAATTGAAAAATACAAATATCTCGGTCAATATTGAAAATAGAGAATAAATGCTTATAACAATAATTTTAGTATATTTAATGTTCAATAAGATTAATTCTACACGATTTTTCGATCCGACATATAGTAACGGTAATATTTCGAATTTTCTAAATTCTCGCCCTCTAAACCCCCCTCCCCCTTGTCCGATTTCAGCCATTAACGAACTAGATCTTTCTTTTTACATAAAACGAATAAATATCGAGTTTGGTAACGATCAAATAATTGCGACCGCTAGAGCTGTAGCAGACAACAATATGTACAATTTTGAACGGACCTCATTTTCATCATCTCCCAGGAAGGATAGATGGACATTTGAAGAAACATTTCACATGAGTACGACCTCAATAGCTGATTTCCCATAAGAGAAATTCGCCAAAAGCAGTAGATAAAAATAAAATTTATTTATCATACAGAATGTTTTAATTTATGTGATATGCGCTTTTAAAGGGCACTGGACCCAACAGAGCAACTGATAAGATTGAGTAACTGTGTGTAAGTTTCATTACATCTCACGGGCAAAATAAGTTTCATGTTCAGCTTATAATAGTGCAATATCCATAAAAAGCGGGCATCGCATCAGTAAGCAATGACTTAATGCAAAATGCATTTTTTTGTTATCAATTTTCTTCTCATTTCCAGAGTAACAAGGAAGTACTCCTATTTCCCCGACTAGTTTACAAAAAACTCAGCGAAGGTTCAGGTTTCCGGAAATATAGTAATAGGTTGAAGTCATTTGAGTTATTGCTGTTTATTGTTCTGCAGAATTGTTCCCTATGGCATATTGAATAGGACACAGCCGTATGGTATCAAGATTGAATATGGAGATCCCGACCATCTTAATAAATTATGTCATCAATGTATAGGACCAGAGCTGAGTACTCTAGATAATTAAGTTTTATTGTTCCTTCCTTAGTTTTTTCAGATTTGTAAATGTAAGAATTGATTCTTCTTTTTTAAGTAGCACCACTGGGAATGAGTCTTGCTTAAATCCGTCTGGCTGACTGTTCCAGCTTTTAAGATGTTTGAATTGCTAATATTCGATAGGTCATTAGCCATCTCCTTCAAGCGCTTTGTCACTAGAGGATATTTTAGAGAGAATAGTTATGGAACCAAAGTACGCTCTGATTCCACAGTGTGTTCATTTTTGTAATAAAGTAGTGAACTGTTCTTTAGTGACAGAATAAATGTTTATTAAAATTCTATTACATAGGAGGGGATCAAATAGCCATGTGAGTGAATGCAGTAGCCTTAATCTCACATGGTAAACCTTGAGTGGACAGTTCGATTTCCGCCTGGGCAATAGAAATTTATTTAGTGAAGAACTCATTTATTAAAATCCGTAGTCCTACCCTGGCTAGACTAGGGTAGAAACCCAGTCCCAATTAGCCATAGTGGACCTATTAACAGAAAGTGGACGTTAATACATAATAATAACAATACCCTTAAATATGGCCATGCTATTGGCTCTATAGACACTATTTCTACCATCTTAAACCCTCTTAAACCTTGTTGAGTTCAAGAGTTATGTACGGCAGAGGAAAACTGGAGACCTCTAGAGTCTGAAGATGAGAAGTAACGTTTGAGTAATGGAGTGGCTTGGGTTTTAAGAACAGCGGGTTGTAAAAGTTGTGGAGTATTCCTGAAGAGGGAAAAGGACAGAAGACGAAAGACGGGACTTGCGGAAGCAAAGGGTCCAAAAATCAAAGTAGTTGATACCTCTGTAGGATGGTTTAAAATAGTAGTACAAACCCAGGTCCTTCTCGAGCTATAGAGCAAATACTATGTGAAATTAAATGTTAATTACTAATACACACTATTCCACTACAATAAATGGTTGGGACGGGTTACCTATAGATTACCACACTTTTCTAACCAGGATGAGACAAAGTGTTTCATATAATGAGCTCAATAAATACATTCCTACTCCTCTGGAAAGTCTTTAGCTTTACAACAATCATTAAAACCAACGCCTTAACTCACTCAACTAACCTCATCATTAATGTCAACATAAAGGTAAACATAATAAATACCATGTCCTTTTTAACTCCATAAATGTATTTGTAGTTTTCCCTTTTTTCATACATTTATTTTCCAATTTGGCTTGGCTTTACAAATTAGAATACTCTACTTATATTTTTTTTGTGTTTTGTGTTGGGTGTTTCATTAAAATAAAATAAAAACTTCTTATGTTCATTTTGTTAGCTCCATTATCACTGTGACTGAAAATACATTGCAACAAATTTGGTTATTACTTTGCAATTTACAGTTAACAGTAAATTTATGCTTTACGTAACACTGACGCCTTATCCTACTGTTGCTGATTTCTCAAGCGTTTTAAGTTTTTAGTCATAAAATTTGCTTTATTTATACACCTTTTTAGCGCTGGTGTAATAAATGTAGTTACAAGACTTTGACAAAGCGGGACAAGTACGTTTAAAATGATAGTCAGTCCGTTCAGAAGTCAATTATAAGCTTAGTTTTCAGAATACCAAAATAAGTTTAATAACTAACCATAGAGATTCCTAGGCATTTTCAAAGTTATCAGTTTTAAAACATTACATTCTAGGAAGTTTTAAATAACATACGAATTATGTATTACACACATTCTTCACTTCCTGTAATTTCTAAGGAAATTAATAACTTAAATTTAAACTCTTCAATATGTAAAATTAGATTGTTAAAGCAATGAAAGATTATTTATGTTCTACATATTAAAAATAGAAAGTCTGGAACATTAGTCGATCAATTGTATTATTTATTATATTAAATAGTAGACTTAATTGTATTGTAGTCATCTTCTCAAATATTCTGCAAAATAGAATTTCTACAATGTTTTTAAGTAGTAAATACTTTTTACGACTTTCAACTACGAAGAAGGAACTGCTCATGGAAATTGATACTTTGGGTTCCAATGTCATTAAAAAGGAGTAATAATAATAGTGAGTAGTGATAATGAAAATGATAAATTCATAATATTTTAGAGTTTATTTCTTAAGTAAAATGAAAATTTAATTTTGCTAGGACCCGTTGGGTTTAAATAAGGTTAACGTCAGGATGTGTATATTAAGTTAGGTGATAATATTAAGAATGCAAATTCATTCTTAAAATAGAGATGGGGGCCTGGTGGAGGAAAATGTTGATGGTGCGTAGTAGGGAGACAACAGCTGAGGAGAGTGTATTGATCGTCTACTTCCCCTCCAGAGTGGGGGGCTCTTGGAGGGGGCCTTATCACTTTCTCTGATAACACGTGGCCAATGTCACACGTGACTCCCAACGCTCATCACTTATTGCTCGAGGCTCGTCCGAGCCATCCGCTACAGTTTAAAAACACTATGCGCAAGAGACACTGGAGTTTTGCCGCGAGGAATATTAAATAAGCTGACTAACCTGGCCTGAGTCCGGTGAGCTGGAAATGGGTGCGAAGTGCGGGAGGTCACTGGTGCGTGCTGGCGGGGAGGTGAGAAAGAGACAGCGAGACAGTGATAGTCGGTGACAGCAATAATAATAATAAATAATTTTAGCAAAAAGAAAGGGGAGAAGCAGGGAGGACAGAGGAACCGTTACCTCAGGGCGGATCGGGTGGCTTCGCTTTCTCTCGGCAATCTCCGCCCCGCGTCGGCGCTTACCTTCCCGCCTCATCTCTTAAAATGGCTAATTCTAATAATTCCACAAACATTACGAAAAGCAATATTCATAACTCGAATCTTTCTTCGGATTGAACCAGTGTGGGCTGTTTCTGTGTAGTTGTTGTTCCTTCCCTAAAAAGAAATTCATCATTCTTTGTTATCTCTAACTGATTATTACCTTCAAAGGCATTAATAATTAAAAGTAGAATTACCTATAAAAAATTATGAATAAAGTAATTTTATTTTATTTTCTATATTTAACAATTGTTACAATATAAAGAAATTTACTGAAATTTATTTTTAGCTGGTGGTGAGAGTGATGAATCAGGTTAATCACAAGAAATTGTTTATGGCTCCTCACAATTTTATTACTTAGAAATGCTGAGCGCTTTCGGGGACTAAATTCCCATCTTCAGAGCTACAAAACAATGAAACGCCATAACTAAGGAGTCTACAAATCAGTTCTTAAAAATGTTTTACTCAGTTGATCATATAACAAACAGTCCATAACATTATAATGTGTTCCCCGAAAGCGCTCAGAGTTTCTAAGAAATAAAATTGTGAGGAGCCATAAAAAAGTTCTTGTGATTAACCTGAAATTTACTGAAGCTTGGGTTAGCCCATCAGCATTATAAAAAAAAAGTTATAAAAGTCATTCAATATTTAAGCCTTTTAATTTCATCAGACAAATTTGTGATACCCATTTTTTCCTTGTATAATCCATTATAGTTTTTAATCCACTCCGTCTATCCATACGAGTTATAGGCATGGGCATTACATGAAGTATATAAAAGACAGATATGATCGCTTTATCTCATAGTTACATATATGACCCAGTAATGGAAAAGGACAAAACAGAATAAATTTCCATCACGCAACGAGCTACATATAACAACTAAGGTGTTATATGACAAGTTGATGATTTCAACTCGCCATCAATTTTCTATTTCTCCTGTAGTAAGCCTGAGTAAAAAGAAAATGGATTACATGACTGATATGAGGTGTTTAGTGATTCAGTTACTATAAATGAACATTGGATGAGTATTACTGGGGTTTACTGGATACTAAATATTAAAAAGTATGTCACTCAGGGGCTGAGTAAACTAAGCAGGGTTCCCGCGTGAAGTTTAACAGTAGATAAATCTACATACCGGTAACATAGCACCACTGTGAATATTAAGTGAATAAATACAGACGATAATAAGAAACCTACCGACGGAAAGCATCTGAATTGTGTTTCTGCCAACTTCTTACCGGAAAGAAAAAGATATTTCTGTAATATATCTGAATATAACGTATTAATTTGATTGAACTATTTACTATATCTAGTACTGTATTTTATAATGGAAAAACAAAAAATGCGTTTATAATCAAAATCATTTTTATGTCAATTAATCAAATTTAAGTAGTCCAAAAACTTGGGAAAATGGGGGGGGGGTCACCAGAACATATTTAAAAGTATCTCGTATAATAAATGTCTCTTGAAAACAATATTTGGTATTTAAGTTTCAAATGATGTGGTTTATTACATAACCGAGTATTGTTTATGTAACATGAGTAGAAGTGGTGGTTTGCTGAAGGCTGAAAACTGAAGAATGCAAATATCTCGGTTCCTATTCACGATAAGGAATGAATGTACGTATATAATAATATTTATAGTAAATTTAATTTTCTATAAGATTTATTCGTTACATTTTTTCGATCCGACGTATAGTAATGGAAATATTTTGAATTTAAAAATTCTCCCCCTCTATACCCTCCTCCCCCTGGTCCGATTTCAGCCGTTAACGAACATGATCTTTCTTTTTACATAAAACGACTAAATATCGAGTTTGGTAACGATTATACAATGATTGCGACCGGTAGAACGAGTGAAATCTGCTAAAAATGTAAATATCTCGGCTACTATTTGAGAAAAATGCATAGAACAGCCTCTATAGTAAAACATTGTTTTAAACTATGTGCAGTAGGATTGGATACAAACAATATTCCTATCCAATTCATAATAAATAAGATACTGCGAATTTTCGACCCTTCCCATATATACCTCCTACGGCATATGCAAATATTAAAGTAATTTTAATATTTTTAAGGCATGAGATTCCATATCTATTTATTTATTTATTCATACAATAATCACATTTCGCAGCTGGGGCGATTTAGCGACGAATAAGTTATTTAACATATAAAATTATTATATTTACGTAAGTATGCCCATTTCTGCAAATATTTTCAGTATTGCCCTGCATTATAATTTTTTGAATATACCATATCCGATATGACAGCTGACCTTCATTCCCAGTTGAAATGCCCAGCGGAAGGCCGCGTTTAGCCAAAAAAAGGAAAAACACTATTATATGGCCCATGGCAAAAGACATAGATGAACAATAGCATTATTATTGTTTTTTTTTTTATTTATCCATTAAAATGATTTTAAAGGTCAACGTAACATCACTTAATATTTGATATTTATTTAAATGGCAAATAAATAAACTGGCATGCCTTTATTATCACGGAAAGGTAGTTCAATACTTGTAGGCACTTGAAATGTAGAAATACTAAAAAATACAGGTTGTCAGTTTAAGAACTAAGAACGAAATTTTAGATTACAAAAACCCAGGGTTTTCGAGAACAATGGAAATAGTGAGGAGGAGAAAAAAAACCTATACGGGTAGAAAAAAGGAAGGACAAACTGAATGAAAACAAACCAATACCCAATAACAAACCTATTATGTTCCAGATAGGTTTAGGGTCTCTCCGTAGCAGGGTATTGGATTAAAACTGTCCCCCACTTAAGCTAATCAGTGGAACATACAGCCTGAATCACAAGTAATTCTGATAAACGACAGTTTTGCCTGCCCTTCCGTGGGGGGGGAGGGTATTTTAAATCTAATTTCATAAGTGCTCTCTAATAGGGCAATCCTAAATTCAGAGACAACCCCCTCTCTGCTTCATCGCCATCTTTTACCACCTAATTTTGTTTTATTGGACGAATGCAAATGTTTCACTTGCACTTTAGCTGCCAACCGTACATCAGTCTGACAACCAGATGAATTATATTACTCCAGCCGTTTGTCAGTGTTATTTATTTCATGAGTTAGCATATAAAGTGGCATGGAGGGTATTGGTGTATGACGAGCTTTGCTGGGAGTATGAGTAGATTTTTCATTTTTTATTTTTTTTGGAACAGCTGTTTAGTTCTGTTGAGTCCTCTTCCCACGCGATTTTTTGAAACTCGAATAACTGTCTACCCGTTGCACAGATGATTATTTTTATTCAGCACAAGCAGTATAGGGTAATCATTTTAGCAGATTTCCCTTAAGGGAAATCAGCTATTGAGGTCGTACTCATGACGTGATTTTCGACATTTTTCTTCAAATCTCCATCGACCCTAACCTAGAGATGAAGAAAATGAGGTCCGTTCAAAATATATATATATATATATATATATATATATATATATATATATATATATATATATATATTTATTTATTTATTTATTTGTCTGGTGTAGTGGGCGAAATTGTTGTCTTATCGTTACCAAACTTGATATATAATCGTTTAATGCAAAAAGAAAGATCAAGTTCGTTAACGACTGAAATGGGACTAGGGGAGGGGGAGGGGTTAGAGGGAGAGAATTTCGAAAATTCTTAATATCTCCGTTATTTTGCGTCGGATCGAAAAATTGTGTAAAACCAATCTTATTGCAAATGTAATGTTCTATAAATGTTGTTATGTACATGTTTTCACTATCTTGATTATTAACTGAGATATTTGAATTATTTTAGTTTTCGGTCTTCAGTAAAGCCACACTCCTACTCATCTCATATTAACAATATTCTATTATGTTATGAAGCACATTATTTAAAACTTAAATGCCAAGTATTGTCCTCATTGAACTTTTAAGTTTTGAGATAAATGCAAATGTGTGGCGCACTTGGAAAATCTGCTTAGTTTACGCAGTCCCTGCGTGACGGACTTTTATTTTTGTTTACAACACCAATGATTCATGAAATTCGAAGAAAATATATGTTTTTTTTTTCTCATTGTATACATTAATCAGCTTCATTTTTCTAGATCCCTAGTCCTTTCGCGGCCTCTATTGAAGTACTACTCCGCGACAAAGGAATTTTAAAACCAAAATAAATCTGAAGTTTGTCTTTTTGATTGACAAAAAATCAATACATTACAGTGAATTGTTTAAAATATTATAATTATTTTTTATCAAAGACAAGATATTTGCCAATTTAAAATGAATATTTATTAATAAGTATTCAATAAAACCACACAGTGGCCTGTAATTAAATTAGCCATCCCTTGAGCCTCCGTCATCAGTATAACATGAAATGTAAAATTCAATTAGTTGGGATTTAATTTATTTATTCATTATATTTTGCTTTGAAGAGAGGTACGTCATTGATGTCATTTATTTGGCCAAGAGTTTTAATTTAAAACTGAAGATAACCTATGAAATATCATGATCAAATACAGAGAAAAGTTACGTTTATTTATCAGACACGCGATTTACATCAAAAGTAAAAAAAAATGTCAGCAGTTAAGAGAAGTATAAAGAAACCACTTATTTAATATGATATACTACCATAAAAGTGCATTGCAAATTAGAACAATATATGTCATCTGAACGCAGGATTTCTAGAATTATTATCTGTTTGGCGCTTTAAATGCCCTTTCGATTTTCATATTTAACCCTCCGGCGGGCGCTCTGCGGCATTTGGACCGCAATCTGAACATCTGTCAAAATACTAGGGATAGAAATGACTTCAGCGGCCTGGGGGTTCCAGGTATTTGAATATCTGACACGTTGAGTCGGTTTTCTGAGGGCTAACAAAATTTGCTACCTTTGTGGGACACATTGAAATAATAAAACAAGCGTTGTATGCAATAGGCGCCAAAGGAACTTTTGCCGAAATCACAGTATCCATCAAGTAACGTGCAATAATGGTCAGGGAAATGCTTTATACGTAGAAGAAGTTTGATTTTTGTTCTGTAATATAAAAGAAAAAAAAAATTCTCACTGCTAATTGATAAATTAAATTTTTTTTCTTGTAAATTTTGAACCGAATATTTTTAGCAGATTTCCCTTAAGGATGGGATTGAGTTCGTACCTAGTCATGGCGTGATTTTCGAAAACTTTCTTCAAATGTCCATCGATACCACCCAGGAGATGATGAAAATGAGGTCCGTTCAAAATTATATATATATATATTTGTCTGTTAACGCTCTAGCGGTCGCAATTTTTGTTTGATCGTTACGAAACTCGATATTTAACAGTTTCATGTAAAATGACAGATCAAGTTCGTTAATGGTTGAAATCGGACTAGAGGGAGGGGGGTTTAGAGGGGGATTTTCGAAAATTCGAAATATCTCCGTTATTATGCATCGGATCCAAAAATTGTATAGAACCAATCTTATTGCAAATTAAATTTACTATAATTATTGTTATATACATTTATTCTCTATCTTTAATATTAACCGAGATATTTGCATTTTTATGAAGTCCGTGGTACATGTGGTCGGGTTTAGTTCGGATTAGGTCGGCCGTTTCTGTAAGTGCTCGGCTCAGGTGGAAGCTTCTTCTAACCTTACCTTACCTTCCTTACTTTGTGAGATTTATGCAAATACGTTCTGTTCATCCGCCCCCCCCCTTTTTAGTTCTCGGGCTACTAAAATTTGAGTTATTAAAATATAAATTATTCTTACAATTCAGAAGCCGTTTCAGTTGGGAATTTATTTTAATTAACTGAAAGATTTCTCATTACCGTTTGTATTTAATCACGGTGGTATTGTGTTACCAGTATGCAGATTTCTCTATTTTAAAACTTCACATGGGAAATCTGCTTAGTTTACGCAGCCCCTGCGTGACGGAATTTTTTTCTGTATTTGATCATTTATAACCTTGAACTTATTTTTTTTATTATATGACTAATAAACTATTACTCTGTATTTATATTACAAAATGTTTGTTCAAACTTTATGAAAATAATTAATAATTTTACTCTATTTTTAGTCTGTAAAATAATATTATAAAACATAAAATTATTGTTCCTATACCACTATTCCTAGTTCCTGAATATCCTATGTTCGTGGTTATTTATAATAAACAATTTATTATTAAAATATCTCAATCATTATTCTACCTATTGCAAGCTGTTTTTTTTATATTCCAAAGCTATTTATAAAAAAAAAAAAAAAAAAAAAAAAAAAAAAAAAAAAAAAATAACATTAGCTATCCTTTACTTTGCAATACGATCACGTATAATTTTCATGCTTTATTATTACTGTAAAACAAAAGGAAAACTGAATAAATAACATAAATAAGTAAGTTATTGCTTATTTTCTAAAAAAAAAAAAAAATAGAAAAAAGCAAAATGCGGTCCAAACACTGCAGCGTGCCCGCTAACGTAACTCAATTTTTGCAGTTCCAATATTGTAAATAATAATAATAAACTGAGACTCTGTTACCTTTCTTTGTCTTACTAATAAATCTAATGAGGAAAATTTTGAATTATTGAAACAAAACCATTTTAATTATATTTGTGAATAAATTTTTCTATGTGTCTCATATAAACGGATTCGTTATTTGGGATGTTGCACTTACTCTCCCTGATTTACTTTTGGCTTAGTGCTTTTAAATTTCTTCAAAGCATTTAATTTTGGATTTTCGTAATGATCCCATGAACTTTAAGTGTACAAAATGAGAATTTGAAGGAAGGTTTATTAAAAAAAAGAAAAATCTTGATACATTGAAATGAAGTCTTCTTCTTCGTCCCGGGTTAAGTTTTGATCTGATCGGTAATGTAATTTTTCTATAAGAGGAAATTTTTTAAATAGATAATGTAAGTTGATAAATATTATTATCATTAGTACTTTTGAGTTCCTGATTATTATTTTTAGGTGCGTTTACACTATACATATTGAGTATGTACCAGTCAATAGTAAAAGTGTAAACTGTGATTAACGGCAATCACTACTACATGGAACAAAGATGTTATTAACTATTAAGAATCAAAATTTGTGAGGAAATTAAAGCAAGTAATGGAACTAATAAGTAAAATGAAACGTTCTATTATTAATACCTCAATAGAAACTAAATGCTTTAAATAACTCATTAATTAAATAATTGTTCATGAGCCTTGCTTATTATGAATAATGAATGAAATCACAATAATATTCAAGGTGGTAATTCGTTAGTGACTCTGTTTACTTATTTATTTTTAATCGCAATTTGGTTCTGCTATTTCTTTCTTTAATATTTTAATTCATATTCTTTAAAGGGAGAAGATACATTGAAAAAGATAATAATTTAGCGTAGCGCAAGCTTATAACGAGGCTTGGCATGACGGCTTACCCTATAAGCTCAAGCTTCTCCATCACAGCACACTCTACCTAATATTTATATCCTACCTTTCCAACAGATTTTTTAGAGTCGATCAAGGAAATGAATGAGGACAACTATCCTGTGGGTGCAGGAGTTCCCCAGGGTAGTGGCCTAGGACCACTACTGTATCTCATATACACATTTGACATGCCTACATCACCAACAACTCTCCTGGCGACCTATAAGATATTATGAGATATTTGAATTATTTAGTTTTCTGTCTTCAATAAAGCCCCACTCCTACTCATCTCATATTAGCAATATTCTATTATGTTGTGAAGCATTTGATTTGAAGCTTAAATACCATATATTGTTCTCTATGAATTGCAAAAGCAAATACGTTGCGCAGGTGGGAAATCTGCAGCCCCTGCGTGACGGACTTTTTGGCTATGTAAACATATCAAAATATTCAATCGAAAAATTTTGTTTGAGAATTATGTTGTTTACGTTAAAAACTGCGTGATAAACATTTATTTCTAGTTTAATCATTTAAGCCACTAGAGCTCAGGCTCTTTAAGTAAGAAAATTATATTGAATATGGGGGGTACCAGGACAGTGAGAAATAACAAAATATCGTGGAAAAATACTATTTAGAAGATAATAGAAGAGGCCCTCCCCCATGAGAAATAGCAATTTATAAATAACCTTATCGGCGGATTGGATGGAAATAATCCATTTAGCAGAGCCGACATGAGCCCTATAGAGCGGACGACAATCTATAGACTGTGCAATCTCGAGCCAGCCCTATTACATCAGACCCTAGGAAGGGCTCCCCCAAATTAGATAGGGAATATAGACCTTTCTTACTCCTCTCCCCACTCATATACCAATTAATTATCGATTTATTAGCCAGCCTCTCAGATAGTCCCCCGGCGGTATACTGCAATAGATATGTGATAGCAGATAGCGTCATGTATATCGACTTGTTTTCCTAGAACCGATATCGGGGGGCGGGAGATTTGAATCGATGGAGAACCGGGAATGGGACCGATACACGTCGGGATTGCGTCATTTCCATTTGGGAGTTATGAAAGTTTTGGTTTTATTCAATTCACAAGATTTCCCAGAAAGGAAATCAGCTATTGAGGTCGTACTCGTGACGCGATTTTCGAAAAATCTCATCAAATTTCCATCGATCCTACCCAGGAGATGACGTAAATGAGGTCCGTTCTAAACTATATATATTGAAAAATATATATTTGTCTGTTAACACTCTAGCGGTCGCAATTTTTGTTTAATCGTTACCAAACTTGGTATTTAATCGTGTTATTTAAAAATGAAGATCAAGTTTGCTAATGGCTGAAATCAGACCAGGGGAAGGGGGTTTAGGAGGGGGGATTTCGAATTTTCAAAATATCTCCGTTACTAAACGTCGGATCGAAAACTTGTATAGAACCAATCATATTGCCACTCTAGGATTACCACGTGAGATTTAAGTCAACGCTTTAACTCACATGGCTAACCTGAGCGGCTATAAGAAATTTCTTAAAAGGAAATACCTCAAAAGCGCTTCACATCACTCGTTTTCAAGTCAAACTTAAATTTTACTTGTCTATTATAGGAATTGTTATACTGATTCCTATTGCTAATCTGTTTCATCTCCAAAATTACCGAAAACGAAGGACGATTTCAACGCAAGAATGAACGATTTCAACGGTTTTGTAAAATCTATATGCAGCGTTATATCTGTTGTACCAGTGAATAAGTGGTTAAGTCCACTTACTCACTGGTCGACTTAACATCACACATGGTAAACCTAGAGTGGCAAGTTCGATTCTCGCCTGGGCAAAGGAAATTATTCACTGACGGAATTCATAAAAATAACATCCTAGCTAGAAAAGGGTGGTAACCTGTAGATAACCCGTCCCAATTAGCCTTAGTTGCAAGAAGTGGACGCTAATAAATAATAATAATACTAAAAACTCCCTATATTAACATATTAACTTAATGTTGTAACAAATCTGTGTATAAATTGTGTATAATACTCATGTATTGGGCCAAATAAATTTTCTTTCTTCTTCGTTTTGCAATGTATAAACTAGGGCAAAACCAGATGAATAAAGCGTACAGGTTCCAACCACAATGTAGTGTTACACTGAGATTAAATGAGTCGGATGGACAGAACGAACATAATTTCATCTATTGAAAGAGTGAAACGTTGTGCGAAAGGAAAAAAAAAGACAATAGAGCGGAAAAGTAAAGGAAAACTGTGTAAAAAGGTACATTGGAAGGGAAGAGATATATAGGAGTGGTGGAGAAAGTTGTGCAGTATTTCAGAACAGACCGTCTCAGATTAGAAAGACCAGCTGGTCTTTATGTCTGCCTTCAAGGGGCAAAGTAGCCCTAATAACCAACCTCCCGCCCATCTAAACCTTCTACTCTTATAACCTTAATTAAGCACTAAATCAGGTTGATTACTTTGAAATTAAAGATAAATTTATGTTGATTTTTTTTCCCGTACAGTCAATCTTCAATTATTTACGTTTCTTGAGGTACTTTTACCATACTGATGTCCTTTATTAAAAACAAATGCCGCCATTCTTGCCATTCAAAAAATAAGCTCTTAGAATATTGATTAATCTCTAGGTTTATCTAATGTTTCATTAAGAATAATACTTTTAGGACAACTTCCATATGCATATATTCCTACGCAACAAAATAAATTCTTATTCCAGCCCAGGAAAATTCCTCTTAAGGAAAATAAGTTATTGAGGTTATACGCATGAGGCGATTTTCCATCGACCCTACCTAAGAGACGACGAAAATGAGGTTCTTTCGAATATATATATATATATATATATATATATATATATATATATATATATATATATATATATATACTAGCGGATTCGACAGACGTTGTCCTGCGTGATATTTCAAGCGATTAGGATATTAAATTTAATAATATTATTTTTAAAACAAAAGATACATTGAATAACACAGAAAACAACTTTTGTTATGTGCAAGTTTGCCTAAAAACAAATAGAAAATGAAATATCGCGAATTTTTTATTCAGGCCTCCCTTATAACCCCCCCTCCAATTTGAACCTAAAAATGTAATATAGCTTGTAATCATGGAAGAATTAATTCTAATTTGTATATAGAGTTTTGTTAATTTTGGTTCAATCGTTAGTGCCCAATAAAATTGTTGTCTCCAACTTTAATTTTTTAGTGTATATCTCGTTTATACTTCGTTATACAACAAAAGTGAATATAACAAAAGTTACTCCAAATAACAAAATAAGCAACTTTTATCCTGTGCGTATTTGCCGAAAAACCAAAAGGAAACGAAATATTGCTATTTTTAATTTTAGGCCTCCCTTACGACCCCCTCCCTTGCTCTATTTGCCGGGCTGATTTTTGGCCCTAACACAGGATGGATTTTTGACTCCAGGGCGTCACCCAAACGCGAACAAAAAAATTCAGTCACATCATTCAAGCCGTTTATGAGGAGTTCAGTGACATACACACGCACAGTAGAATTATATATATTCCTAAAGAGGAAGTTCGTTAATAGCTGAAATGGAAACAGTGGCGGGGAGGTTTGAGAGAGAGATTTCGAAAATTCGAAATTCATCCGTTATTCTAAGTTGTACGTATATAGTCAGTTATATTGGAAATTTAATTTCCTATGAATATTGTTATACATATTGTTTCACCATCTTAAATATTAACCGTCATATATGCACTTATTAGATTTCGCCCTTGAATAAACCTCCGATAACTCCTCCTCCCACATATACATGTCATATTAATATAATCTGATATATTATGAACCACTTTATTCGGAGCACAAATACCAAATATTGTGTTCAAATTTCAAATTTTACTAAGGAAATATTTTTGGTATGACGTCATGATTTAAGATTTTCCCTTCTAAACTACATGATTTTTATTTGACGCGATATTTCCACGTTTCATGGAAAAATGAAGTTTAGCCAATGATGTTGAATATTTCTACCACCAAGAACAAGAAGGCCACAGCGAAGCAGCTCATAAAGTGTGGGTATTAAACGAGGCCAAGAAGAGGAAAAAAATTAGTTCATTGGAAGGTCTGGAGATTGCGATGAACTTGAAGCTTATTGGTGATCGCTGTTTGAACAAGAAGACCGATTGCTTTAAGTCTGCAATGGTGGGGGTACTGGACCTCGATCTTATCTCCCACGCACCGGCCAGGCACTTGCAGTCTTTGTCTATGGGCGCATGCAAGTAGGTCAGCAGATTTTTTTTTTATCTATATCTCTAAGGATCACTCACCCATCGCATTCTATTTTATGATTTGACTTAAGTTTATTTATTTATATTCACTTCTTTTAGATATTTATTCTGGTTTTTTTATTTATTGATAAAATGACCCTGTTGTAATGTATATAGATTTTATTGACGTTTTTGTTTTTATGTCTAGCTCTAAAGATGGAGACAATGTTCTTCGAAAGCGCTTCGCGATGAAATAAAAAGCTTGTGAAGAATTGGACGTATTTTTTTCTTTCCAAGTATGTTGTTGGAGTTTTCATTTTTACAATTTTTATTAAATACATTTTTTCTTATGTGGAACATTTAGCGAGTTATATGTAATTTTTATGTTTTCTGCCTTCATAACCCCGGCTTATAAACGCCTGATTTTTTGCTTGAGTCACTGAGTACATTTTAAATGCTATTTACTTAGGCCACGGGAGAAGTAGATGGTGTGATGAAATGGCCAAGCGGGACATCTGTAAATTTGATACTTTTGCATATAGCTTTTATCATTTTCTCTAATAGTATAACACCATGCGAACGAATCACTAAGCTCAATACAAGTTATAAAAACTGGGTTTCCTCATGTATAATATTCGTTCTAGCACAATTAATTCTATTTTTCAATCGCAGCCTTCCCCATATCTTTTTTTTATGATTAACATAAAAAAAATAATTGTACAAGCAATTTGAATTTTACCGTACATTTCATGGTCTAATGGGAATCCGCTAGAAAACTTGATGAACCACTTGTGATTTCATCTATCCTTATAAGGAAATTTATTCAGCCTGTGGAAAGGTTTCACTTTTTTTTTTTTTTTTTTTTTTTTTTTTTTTTTTTTTTTTTTTTTTTTTTTTTAAATAAAATTGAAGTTCACTTTATGGAACGGAGGATAAACTGAAAAAGGTTACCGATAAATAACTGTCAAATTGATTATCACGCTTTTCTAGGCAGGATAGATTTAAGAGCCCATCGCTAAAAATAAATTTCCTTTACACACCTGGCAACTGAACTCCAACTCTAAAGTTTTTTTCCAAGTCCATTTAGTCCAACGCTTTAACACGAACATTACTAAAAAAACAAAAACAAAAAAAAACCTAATTATCTTCGTTAAGAGAAAATCTAAATTCACAAAAGTTTACACTTATTTGAATTTTTTTTAGAAATTACCAATGTCTATAGTTTTTTTTTTTTTTTTTTTTTTTACTTTTCAGAAAAATGCATTTGATAACCTGAATTTAAGAGTGGGAGGAGAGCATTGAAACTCACCTGCTGTAAGACATAGTTGGTAAGCACTAGTTGTTTGCTTAAAAATAACAGAATTTTTCTTTTAAAATTAGAAAATGGAATATAAGGAAACTAGAAGTTATTTCCCTAGCTCTCCCGTTCTACTTCCTTAACATTTTGGGCAGAAATTTTTCAATGCCTTTCAGCTAAAACGAAACAATAAATCAACGGCTCTAAAATATTTTGATTAATTTGGTAACATTGTTCAGAATATCATTTCATTATTGTCTCCAATTCCACAAGAAAATTTGTATACGTAACTAACTGGTTTCCCTTAAGGTATTTCAACTATTGAGGTCGTACTCCTGCCTGTCAAAAATGTCTTCAAATGCCCATCGATCTTACCTAAATAATGACGAAAATGGGGCCAATATAAATGAAACGTTTCATTCCAATAACAAATATTGTCACCGGACATTAACTGTAAGAGATACATTCAAATGTATTCGGTGTTAAATCATCAATATAAACCGGTGTCAATTTTTTCTCGATTGTTGCAATACACAATATTTAACATCAAATAAAGCTAAAGGTAAATTTATTAATGGTCTTAAGAGGAACAAGGGGAAGAAGGGGGGTTTAGAAAGGGATGCAATTAAAATATCTTCGTTCTTTTAAATCGTACGGTGGTGAATGTTATTTACCAGTCTTATTAATTATAGAACGTTATATGTTTGTTCAACTTAACATAAAGCGAGGTAGATAGAAAGATAGATAGATAGATAGATAAAAATTCTGTATTTAAGTATAAACTTTTTACAGGGGGTCCGAATATTTACAAAAAAAATTAAAAAAATAAAATAAAAAAAGAGAGAAAAAAAGAAGAAGAAAAATTAAAACACATAGATAGGTACAATACTTCTCTAAAGTAATACATATAATATTGGTGATTGATAAAATAAATAATTTGGCTATAATTAGTATATCAATAAACAAAGAATTACATTATAGTAAAAATAGCTTACTCAACATTGGGTGATCTTCAAATTTGATACATAATTAATCTTAATTTAATAGAAACAAAAATTAAAATAAAGAATAAAGAAATAGAAAGAAAGAAAATAAAATAAAAATAAACGAGAACATAAAATTTCATTAATCTGCTTATATTAAAGAAAAAAATAAATAAATAAATAAAAAATAATAATATAATAAAATGAAATTATAATAATAAGTAAATATAATAAATATATATGTATAGTAATAGACAAAATAAAGAGACAGTTCTTCTAAATCATCAATCAGTTCCGAAGGCACAATATTAATTATGAAAAATAAATAGATAAATAAAATATATAAATAATTATAACAATAAATGAAATATTTACAAGTTGTGTTGGAAGTGATAAATCAATCAACATTATGAAAGCTCGTACTTTAAGGGCATTTATAACAAATTTATAGGTATCAAGTGCCTTAGATTTGTCTTCTATTGTGAACAGTTGCTTGAGCTGTGTATTTGGTGAATCAGTAGGATTAATATGTTTGGAGATGTATGCATTTCTGATGTGGCTATACATAGGGCAGCGGACCTCTTCATACAGATCGCAAATGCTGCATAATTCCTCACAGTTAAGCTTGTATGCACTGCCGTTCCAATATATTTTGAGAGTCTTGTCCGATGAAAGTCTGCACTGTGCTATGATTCTGGTAACGTGGATATTGTTGATAAAAATGAGGTACTTCTCCACATCTTTGCTTGCTGAATACATACAGCGAGGTATTTGAATTTCATTTTTCGTTCTTCAGTTAACCCCGATTCCAACAAAAAATTATCACTAATCACCTGTTGGCAAACTTAGAGAGTGCGAATTTCCCGTTGCGTTTACATAGGTTTCTTATTTCGAGTAGAATAAAAAATCAAATTTGAGAAGACATTTTTTTTTATTTATTTCCTCTACATAGTAACCTTATGAGGAGGGATTTTATTTTTCTGTACATCCCATAAATATTTTCATTATACGTGCATTTTGTCAGAAATTTTAACAATTTTGTATATAATAATATATATACATATTAAAATGTAAATAAGATTATAAAAATTAAACTTGATAAAATAAAACAAAAAAACATTAAATAGTACAATTAAATAACCAATAAAAAATACATAATATTATTTTTATATTATCTTTTCCTCACTCAGCTTAAGAATATCGTAAGCTATTTCTTTTTAATAAATTTATGTGTTTTGAAAATAAAAATCGGGACTGATAGGCCATTCGTGAATGTGAGTCTTTAACTGTCTTCGTATGTCTTGATCTATCTACATTCATAAATCAGGTGGGTGAATGTCTGTTAAGTGTAACTGTCGCATTTACAAGTATTTGAGTAAGTAAGTTTGAATCTGTATAAGTAAGAGTTTGTATTTCCGTGTCCAGTTAGTATTTGTGTCAGATAGAATGTATGTTGGGATAGTGGGATATCGGTTTTTAAAACAGGGATATATAATTTTAGATGTAATCCTTTATCTGTTTGATCCCATCTCTGTTGCTACAAAGGGAATAAATCAGAACAATATATCCTCTGATTAGGGAAACCATTTTATTTTTCCATAAATGCTAAAGTGATGCTTTCTTACAAAAAAAAAAGTCGCTCATTAACACAAAGGGAGTATTAATAGGGGATTGTAGTAGGTGTTATCCCATGAAAAAATATGAAGCACCATTGTTTCTAATTCCTACGATAAAAGGTATTATTACTGTTATATTTTCTTAATTTGGGAATGGTTGTAAATTTAAAATTCAGTGATCATCCCCATCTCTGAAAATTCCGTCGGGGCCGTAATGTAAGTGTATTAAATGCAATTAAGACATTAATTCCGGAAGATAAATTAATATATTCCGCCCTTTATTAAGTTCTTTAGTGGATGCTTGATGAAGTTTCATGAATTTTAAAATTGCCGGCAAGATATTGGCCTTTAGGCGGGAGGCATATCTCATCCATGCAAATAGTGGCGTGCCGCAATGATCCAGGAATTTCATCAGAGCCTCTTATTGGTCCGTGTTCTCGAGTTGTGGAGCAAATGCTGGGGCCTGCATTAGGCCGTCGGCGATATAAAGGCACCGCCTCTTTCACAACTTGTGTCACAGCCGCCTCATGTCCTTGGCCAATAGTTTAGACATTACCCACAACTCCATGGAAATTACATTTCCAGCATATTTTAGCAGATTTCCCTTAAGGGAAATCAGCTATTGAGGTCGTACGCAAGACGCGATTTTTGAAAAATTTCTTCAAATGTCCCTCGATCCTATTTGCTAACCCGTAGTCAAAAATCTAAAAAATAATGTGCGAATGGATATTAAAAAATAATCGTGATATATAAATCAACAGTTTTTGGAATTAACTGATGCCTCAGAAGAAATCAGTCTTTCTTGTTAGCATTACTTGGACTTACCAGACATAGAGTTTAATAATTCCACAGATTTTGTACTCGAAAGATAATTTTATATTCTGTCACGGAACTCCATAAGAAGCACCTTCCTGCTAAAAAAACAATGTTTACTGTTATTAATAAAATCGAAAATTCCAAACCGAGTGTTGTAAACGTGATTAACCTTTTTCCATTGAGCCAATAATTGGTTCAATAATATTATAAAAAAATGTTAATCAATCATATTATAAGGATTATTTTTCAAAATACCGTTGATGGCTAAACAACCCCTTGAGAAGGAGTGGTGAAAACTCGAAAAGCATCGGGGATGAAATTAATGACTATATGGAGAAAGTATTATTTTTCTGGCCTTATGGCTAAATAAAAATGTCATAAATGGCCATTGTGTAAATCTACTATTTGTGTGTGTGTGTGTTTATGTTTTTCCAAAGGGAGACGAATGAGCAACGTTATAAGAGGATTAAAAGAAGGTATAGCTTGTTTCCCAGAGCATACAGGGCGAATGAGAGACTTGTACACAAGTTTCATAAATTCCTTGGATATCAATAAGAGGTTCCTATTCTCAGAAGTAAGAAAGATGGCATGCTGACGAACATCGGTTCAGCCATATCAACTACCAAAAGAGAAAAAGCTTCAAGTCAAACTAAGAGAACTACGGCTGTAGTAAGCCTCCACCTTTACCTCAAAAACATTGAGTATATTCTAAATTTTATCCTCCTCAAAAGCAGTACTTCAAACCAACCTTCCAGAGAATAATTGAGATTCTATGTAAAAAGGGCGTATGGCGGTATAAGCCCTTTTGGCGGAAATGGCACTTTTAGACTCCTTGTGGTCTCTTTTATATCTGTACGAAATTGTGTGATTATATCTCTTTGATTCACCTCTTTGAATGAGCTGGTGCTTAGCCAGCTTTCTGCTATTGTGATTCGTAAACATTCTATATTTAGTGCAGTGTAAATTGTGTGGTTGTATTTTGCAAGTTTCGTTTGTTCCTGTGCTTTTTAAAAATGAGCAATTTGGAAGAAGTTATTAGTGATGAACGTATTTTGAAAACTTCGAAGAAAAAAAAGGAAAAATGAATCTTTTCAAGATCGCAAAAACAATAAGAATAAACAATATTCGGATGAATCGTATACTTCAAAAAAAGGTAGGATGTATAGTAAGAACTTTATCTCGGTATTGAACTGTTGTATCAAACCTGTCGAATTAAAGTTACTGCAAATGAGCACGAGAATTTGTTTGATCATTTTTATGGTTGTGAAGAAATACACCAATACTCACTTCTTGCGGGATACCTTATATTGCTCACACTCACTATGTAGAGCACAAAAACACAGACATACTGTGCAACTATTCAGTAAAATGAAGAGGAACTCCTATTAATGTTTGTCTCAAATGTTTACTCAGCCTTTACCAAATTTCTGTAAAACCCCTTCGTGTCATTCAGAGAAAAGTATTTTCTTGTAGTAATTTCACTGAGAAAAGAGGATCCCATACTGTAACGTTTCTTATTCAGTACTATTTTATTAAAAAACTAACTTTCTGTAATTTTATTTTTATTTATAGCTGTAAATGTGTTTTTATTTTAGATCTTATTCAATATTATCAGATCTTACTTGACAAAGTCTATGCAAGAAAGGCGTATGTAAGGTTATATTAAAAAGGAGTTTATTTAATATTTTTAACGATTTTTTTTTTATTTTTCTGCATAAATTAGATCACCAAAAATTGAACATTATTTCATTACTGGAGGTTCAAATTGCACAAGGTTTAGGTTAAACGATGTAAACAAGTAAAATTTAGCACTCACAATATCTCAATATTTTCAGTTATCAGCCCTTTTTACTTTGACTTCCTTAATTAGTATCAAACGCACTTTCTCCTGGATTTTTTAAGTCTTAGAATCAAGAAAAATCCCACTCCTGGTACTTGAGACCTAGGATCTATAAGCCCAACATCAAACCTAAGTGGCTCCCCTGTACAATGCGGTAAACGCGATAGGTGTCGATAGCCGACAACGAAGAACTCTGAGGTTGAAGTACTGTAGTTGGATGCTGCTGATTTGCACGTAATGGACTGGAAAGTCATCATTCGAGATTGGCAAAGGTGAACAACAACAAATTGCATCTAAAGGAATTAAAGGACTGCAAAGCCGAAATATTTATGTATTCATTGCTAGTGTTCCGCTCTTAGCTATGTGTGCCTTACACATTATCGATAAAAATAACGCCTTAAAAATTTGAACACCAAGTATTTATTCTAATAATAAGACATTGGATATTCAATTAATTCCGATTATTATATTTTGTATAATACGTATAAAAAATAATAGAAGAGGAGAAGAAAAAACAAATATTTGGACCAATACATAAGTATTATACACAAAGTGTTATTATAAGATTTGTTACAAAATTAAGAGATTTTGGTAGAATCTCGGACGTAGTCGTTCTTCAGTGGTTGAACCTAAACTATAATGAGTGGCTCCACTTGACATCGGAAGGCTGTCATGATATTTCCTCACAAGTTGTTGAAGATGGACTGAAATAGGAGCAACCTCCAATTCCCTGTGGATTTGGCTGTTCCTAACAAGCAAGGGTAAAAAATAATATATTAACATATATTTATCCGTTAACTTATGAATGGATGGTCCATTACTTAAGTAACTCAGAATATTTTTTTTTTAATTTTTTTTTAAATTGGTAATGTTCTTAACCAGAAACGGAGAAGAGGTTTGTAGAAGACGAAAATATTACACATTAGATTTTTTTCCTATCATAATAGACAATGACAACATTTTGGTATAATATAAAGAGACTTACTATTCTTTTGAAAGTGAAGCCCTGAAGTTGCGTTTCATCTGATAGGGGCGAACCCCATTCGTACGGTTCAAGAGAACGTACTGGGGTGATTGAGTGTGATAGCAAAGCTCATTTTTTTCGGCACTTCCCTATATTCCACCCTCCGCATCGCCTTGCCCTCCGAGAAAGGGAAACCTAAAGCCCATTCAAAGAGCCTCCTAGAGAGCTTGCCAGTAAATAAGGAGGTGTTTTTCATATTTCAGAAGGAAGGCCTTCGCTGATAAGAGAAGCCGTGGAATAGGTGAAAGAACTGGGGAAGGGGGTGGGATCTCGTGAAAAGCCTCACTAATCCGGAGGGGGCTCGAACCCCAGGGACCATGGGGCCCTCATAACCCGGCTGTTGGGCCCTTATCTACCGTGTAAACAGACTTTTCTATAGGGGCTTATCTATATCCCTGGGAGGGACTTATGAAATTAGCGTCCTTCTATTGGAATACGTCTCATCTAAGACTATATGTCAACCGGCTGTAATAAAAGGAGGACATTTTACCAGAAGAAAGCAGGCAATCTCTTGATGAGGATATAAAATCGCTTGCAATATACCTCATTTTGAATTTAAAAAGTATTTTTAGGGTTCTTTATTAGCTTCCTTTCTTTCTACAGCTCAAATGAATACGGTTTGGCAAACCATTACCAACTAGATTGATCAGCGGGCGAAGCCTTTAATTTAATTTAATATTATTATCGTTTCTGTTTTATTTATTATTTATTAACGTCCCATTTTTGCAACTTAGGCTAATCGGGACGGGTCATCTACAGGTTACCACCCTTTTCTAGCCAGGGTGGGATTTTAGGACGTTATTTAATGAATTTCGTCACTAAATAATTTCCTTTGCCCAGGCAAGAATCGAAGTCGCCACTCTAGGTTTACCATGTGAGATAAAGGTCAACGCTTTAACTCGCATGGCTAACCTGAGCCCCATAATAAATATCATATGTTTGAAATTTTATTTTCAGTTTGAAATACAGTCCGCTATTGAATTACAGCAAAAATTGGTTACTGATACAATTTTAGTGAATAGTGAACAACAAAATGGTCTTCCGGGCCGGATATGAACCGGCGATTGTAGATCCATAAGTCGCTGGATCAGATCCGGCCCGGAGGACCATTTTGTTCATCACTGAATTTGATACGATTTCATCAAATTTCAAAGTTGAACTTATTTTGCACTCAAAGTTGTTACGAAATCTTATTTTATTCACTTTTTAGCACTATTAATTTAGTTTTTCTGACCATCGTATAAAAATATTTTTGTTCTTATTCTGGGGCCAATATTCTTATACGTTCTTCAGAGTTTATTGGCAAGGGTCACCAGTAAAACACATTTTTTCTTCGTAAACTGTATTTATTTTTCTTTACAAGTTTCGTTATTTATTTTATTTATTATTTATTAACGTCCACTTTTTGCGACTAATGCTAATTTGGAAGGGTTATCTACAGGTCACCCTTTTCTAGCCAGGGTGGGATTTTAGGAAGTTATTTAATGAATTCGTGGCGTAACTACCACCTTTTCAGGGACCATACAGTTCTGAAGTACCTTTTCTCTCTCTTGTTCGTAGAGTGGGGAAGGGACTAACTCTTTAAAAGGGAACGACCACTTCAGAACTGAATGGTCCCGAAGAAGTGTAAGAAGTGTGGTAGTAAAGCCACGAAAAATTTAGTTTTTACCGGTGACCCTGGCTATTAATCTATGAAGAACATATATTTTTGGGTTATTCAGAACATAGGTTTGTCACTCTTTACAATAAATTTATTTTTAAGGAAGGTTCTTAAATCTTTTAGGAATTTACATTCCCATAATCTGAGACTAGGACGAGCCTAGAGAGATGCTACATGGCTGAACTCTGCACTTAGTGCCACAGCAGAGTTAAGCCCCGTAGCATCACTATATTTGTTTTTATTTATTTATTACCGTCCACTTTATGCAACTAGGGCTAATTGGGACGGGTTATCTACAGGTTACCACCCTTTCCTAGTCGGGGGGGGGGGGTTATTTAATGAATTCCGTCACTAAATAAACTCCTGTTTGCCCAGGCGAGAATCGAACTCACCACTCTAGGTTTACCTTGTGAGATTAAAGTCAACGCTTTAACTCACATGGCTAACCTGTGCCCAAGCCTATAGTGATGCTATAGGCTCGTCCTAGTCTCAGATGATGAGAATGTAAGTTTCTAAAGCACTAATAGTTTTTAAAAATAAATTGTGAGCAACCACAAAATTGTGTTCTGAATAACCTGATTCATCACCCTCACCAACAGTAGAAATTAAAAAAAAATATATTATATTTTTTACTTGATCATTTTGTACAGCATTTGAAGTTTGTCAGCTACATAAAAGAAAACCTTTGACATAAAAAACCGTTGACATTAACATATATTCACAGTTGTGAGAAGAATGTAGCAAATTAGTAAACGTTTTTATTTCAATAAATTTCACAAAGTACTTGGTTGAATATATAAGCTAAAGTTATTGGTTATTCAGTGACGGAATTCAATAAATAAAATCATTAATCCCACCCAAACTAAAAATGGTGGTAACCTGTAGATAACCCGTTCCAACTACCCATAGTTGCAAAAAGTGGATGTTAATAAATAATTTAGTTCAAAGTTATTGGTTTTACATTTGAATAATTACTTAATTTCAGTAAATCATTGTTTTCCATTCGTCTACCATTCAGAACAACTTTTTTTCTCTTTTATGGTTTTTTTTTTCACTTTCTCGTTAGTGTGTGAGTGTGTGTGTTATAAACACACATTTTGTTAACAACCCACTACAAAAACAACCCACCACACGAAAACAATTTACCTGAACATCAACATCCCTCGTTTGACAGATCTTAGTGGTAAGTAAACAGATCTGAACTAAACGTAAACAACTAATACGGTGAACAGAGCATAAAACCCACTGTCTGACGGACAACCAACACAGTACAACTATTAACAGGCTTGAAAATGATGCCATCGCATCGAAAGCGCTTGCCAGCGGTACTCAACCATCAGCCAGAGACGACGGTCTCCACCGATAGGTATGACAATAGTATGATTTATATTGGCGGTTCTAACCATTTATTTATTTATTATTTATTAACGTCCACTTTTTGCAACTTAGGCTAATTTGGAGGGGTTACCTATAGATTACCACCCTTTTCTATCCATGGTGGGACTTAGGATGTTATTTAATGAATGTTGGCCAATTCTTAACCTCGTTAAAACTACTTCTTCTCTTCTAATTAGCCTTTTTGATGCTTGTAGGAAGTAATCAGTTCTTTGATGACTAAGGATTTTATTTAATGAATTCCGTCACTAAATAATTTCCTTTGCCCAGGCAAGAATCTAATTCGCCACTCTAGGTTTACCATGTGAGATTAAGGCTAACGCTTTATTTTTTTCTTGGTTAACCTGAGCCCCTAAAAATCTAATAAAACTATTTCATATATATTTATTCAGATGTTCTACTAAAGCTCACAATATATAATCCAATGAATAGCCCATTGTCCTCTAATATGACACATACTCATGTGTAGCTCCCTAAGAATTGAATCTACAGTTGAGGATGCAAACGAAAAGTACTGGAACTAAAATACCCATGTCATTTATTTTTTTGTTGAGCCATTCTTGTAAGTTGTAAGCCTTTCATCAGACAACACATGGTCCTTCCGGCAAACATGGCAGTCTTCCCCCTTTGTTTTTCCCCATTAATTGGATTTGTCCTTTTGTCTGCCCCTACAGAAAATCTGTTAGGGCCAACTCTCCCTAACCGATCCATTTAAATATAAAGCAAACCAAGAGGAAAATTGAAAATAAAAGGAAGCAAAGAACGGTAAATAAATAAGGGAGGACAAATAAAACAACTGCGTAATTTAAGAGATGTTCAGTACAAGACAGGCCATTTGGTTTTTCAACTCCAGGCCCCAAAAGTAAAACAAGAAAAAAAAAAAAGTACTCCTAACATTCCATTGACGATTACCGAACGATGAGATTGCTTCCTGTTGTTTAGCTTTTATTTTCTAAAGTTGTTGACTTTTTGAATTAGGACAGCGATTAGGTCATTTCCGTATTAGTCGCTTAGCTTATTCTTTAATTTTCAAACTGTCAATGCTCGTTTGCGGTTCGTAATTTTCATCAAACTTCTTAGATCTTTGCAAAACTATTTGAGGTGAATTCCATTATATAAATATCGCTCCATTGAAGAAACAAACGAAATGAATTTATTCACACCCACTTATTTCCTTCCTGGTGAAACCCTATATTCCCTGATTCTCGCCAATTCATGTTTGTGCTGATGCAGACAAACACACACACACACGCAAACTTATTTATTTTATTTTTTGGCATGTGGACGGTATAATTTAATCCGTAGTTAACATGAAATTGATTTTTTATAGTTGAAATACATACATATTACATATATATATATATATATATATATATATATATATATATATATATATATATATATATCTTTCTGTTAACACTAACGGCCTCAATTCTTGTTTCACTGTTGCCAAACTAAACCCCTCTAATTTAAATATGAACTATATTTGAAACAATATATGAGGTTCGTTCATGGCCTAAATTGGACAACGTTGAGGTATGAGAGCTTAGATACAATCATAAAATCGTGATTATCTCTTTCACAATGTTGATAAATTGGAATGATAGAACCAATCTCGTTATTATTGCTATTATATTTTTTAAAGAAATGGTTTTATACTTGTTTTATATTTTGTTTAGGGCTCTGGTTAAAGCGTTGACCTTAATCTCACATGGTAAACCTAGAGTGGCGAGTTCGATTCTTGCCTGGGCAAGGGAAATTATTTAGTGAAGAAATTCAATAAATAACATCCTAAGTCCCTCCCTGGTTAGACTAGGGTGGTAACCTGTAGATAATCCGTCCCAATTAGCCTTAGTTGCAAAAAGTGGACGTTAATAAATAATAATAATAATTTCAGGGTTCAGAGAACCCCCGTCTCCTGACGCTATTTGATCAGTAACCTTTTATGTTCAGATGACATGTTACTATATTATTATTATTTATTAACGTCCACTTTTGGCAACTTAGGCTAATCGGGACGGGTTATCTACAGGTTACCACCCTTTTCTAGCCAGGGTGGGATTTTAGGACGTTATTTAATGAATTTCGTCACTAATAATTTCAGGTTGCCCAGGCAAGAACCTCCGCCACTCTAGGTTTACCATGTGAGATAAAGTTCAACGCTTTAACTCGCATGGCTAACCTGAGCCCCCATGTTACTATAGAAACAGGTTATTTCAGATGAACTTAATGTTCATCAATCTTATAACAACGTCCCTTTCAAACGTTAAACACTAATAAACACTTACTAGGCTATCCTAGGAAGTATTTATTAGTTTAGGGGCTCAGGTTAGCCATTAGCGTTGCCTTTAAACTCACATGGTAAACCTAGGAGTGGCGAGTTCGATTCCCGCCTTGGCAGAGGAATTTATTTAGTGACAGAATTCATTAAATAAAATCCTTAGTTCCACCCAGGCTAGAATAGGGTGGTAACCTGTAGACAACCCGTCCCAATTAGCCTTAGTTGGAAAAAGTGGACCTTAATAAATAATATAATTCAATTTATCTTACTAATGTACCAAGAGAATCAACCAAAATGATATACAGACGTCACCGGATCTTTTGAATCGTAATATAAGCCAGAAAACTTAAAACAATTCCTACAAACAACCACGACTACAACAATTTCAAAGACAAAGTCACTCAAAGAACTGATTACTTCCTACAAGCTCAAAACATCAGAAAAAAATAACCTCCTTATAACTCTTCAATATTGCTGCTACAAGGAAATTCATGCGAATGACCAAACTGAATCTTCTACACGTTCATAAAATACATAAAATGTTTCACAGAAACAGTCCCTGGCAGATTTTCACTAACCAATAATGAGGCTTGACATGAAAAACTAAACGACACACAATATTTTCCCTCGGTGGATTTATCATCAAGCTTCCACCATTTAGAATTAGAAAAAGACTCAATAACTAATACTGCATACTACACGAAAAAAGGCCATCATGAGTTCCTACGTCTTCCTTTTGGCCTCTTGAATGCACCTCCTACTTTCTTATGCATAATGAAAATGATGCTAGATCGCAGTGTGCCCAACACACTAGATTACATTGGCAACATTTGTAAACACTTAAGTGGCATAACAATCGGAATTTATCTCTGACCTTTTCAAGATAACTAATAATTCAATTGGAGATATGCAAATTCTTGAAAACGTCCGTCACGCCGGGACTGCGTAAAATAAGCAGATTTCCCTCGTGAAGTTTAGTAATCGATAAATCTACATACTACTAACACAACACCACCGTGAATAAATACAAACGGTAATAAGATATGTTTCAGTCAATTTCAATAACCTGCCGACAGGAAGCGTTTGAAATAAAACCAAACAGATCTGCCAACCTCACACCGGAAAGAAAAACAATTACTGAAATATATCAGAATATAAGGTATTAATTTTATTGAGCACTATTTACAATATCTAGAACTGTAATTAATAATGAATCAGAATAATTTTTATCTCTATCAATCAAATTTTAGTAATCCAAGCCCTTAAGACGGGGGGCGACACCAGGACATATTTACATGTATATAGTATAATAAAGGTCTCTTGAATACAATATTTGATATTTAAGCTTCGAATAATGTGATTTATTATGTAGCAGAGTATTGTTTATGTAACATGAGTAGAAATGGGGGTTTGCTGAAGGCTGAAAACTGAAACATGCAAATATCTCGGTTAATATTGAAGATATAGAATAAATGTATATAACAATATTTATAGAAAATTTAATTTGCAATACGATTGGTTCCATAAAAATTTTCGGTCCGACTTATATTAACGGGGATATTTCGATTTTTTCAAAAATCCCCCCCCTCCCCCTAGTCCGATTTCAGCCGTTAACGAACTAGATCTTTCTTTTTACATAAAACGAGCAAATATCGAGTTTCGTAACATTTAAACAATAATTAAATAATAAGACCGCTAGAGTGGTAAAAGACAAATAGTGTGTGTGTGTGTATATATATATATATATATATATATATATATATATATATATATATACACACAGGACCTCTTTTTAGACATCTTCTAGGTAGGACCAATGAACTTTTGAAGAAATCTGCTAAAAGAATTAACCTTTCCTTGAATATACATAGTGTGCTAATTGTATGGTCATCTGACGTATATACTCAACCGAGAGGACATGTATTTCACATCCCAGATTGTAAAAATAATTTACGACAGTGAAACTCAAAATAGACAAAACGAAATATCTGAGCCCCAAGAAAATCCTCCTGATTTTGTTAAAATAAGTAGCTGTTGAGCATTTAAATATTTTTAGCTCATACCCCTAATAAAACATCTACTACAGAAAATGTAATCGAGACTTATAGTAAACTAATATATTTTTATTTATTTATTTTTAAATTAATTTATTTATTTAGGTGTGTCACAATTTAAGCGATTCACACGATTTCTTGTTATAATATTAAAATATTTTAGGTAAAGCCACGTTATAATAATCAATAAAAAAGGTTAAAAAATCTACAGAGGTAGGTAAAAGTACTGTTATTTATTTTTTTATTTATTCTCCTGTGGGTATTATTCTAGTCTAGTGTTTGATTATTTAATGTTAAATGTGGTTGTAAATGTGCGTGTCTTTGAGGAGTTTCATGATTTTTGTAATGTTTGGGCTGTTGTCATGTAGTAGTTTTGATAGGTTGGTGGGTAAGTTCTTGTCAGTTATTAGCCTCCAGTCTGTAAGTAAGTGTTTAATAGTTAGTTGAGTATTGCAGAGTGTACATAATGGTGGTTATTCGTGAATGGCCGTGCCTCAAACGAGCAAGAACTACTTCTTCTCTTCTAGTGTCCCGGTTACTTGACAGCCATTCACAAATAGTGTCTTTTATTTCTCGTTTGTGTATGTCTGATGCCATTCCACTTCCCATTGTAGGCTGACCTCTTTTTTAATGAGTTTAATGACATCGTGTCCTGTAATTTGATTAGTAAACTAATATTACACTTCCAATTTCCACCTGAAATACATCGTAATGGATTATCTTAATACACGCAGGGTTTGACTACAAGTTAGAAACCTCATAAAATCCACGATATGCGTCAAGCAAGATGCACTTAAGCCTTTATATGACTTCAAGAGAAATTTATGATAATAAATACATAAGATACAAAAAAAAACCGGACTTACGTAAATTTTAAATGGATACTTAGATCATTTTCTACCTTCCAATAGTATGAAAATGGAAAATGGGCGAGAATATAAAGTTCTTTACTTCAACTAGTTTGAACAAAAGTTAAAAAATGTAAGGGAAATAGTTGAAAGGAGAGCTTTTTTTTTCTTTCCAGTGAGAGGGGATAGAAAAAAAAACAGAGATAGATAGGCGGAGAGAGAGAGAGAGAGAGAGAGAGAGAGAATTATAGAGAGTGGATGATAAGAAAGGGCGAACTATTCTCGTAGAAAGAGCTGGGTGGTTGTGGAATGAGAGTTAGATGAAGACAAGTCGGTGCAGAGGAGGGAGAGGGAAATAAACAGATGAAAGAAGAAATAAGAAGATCTTGAAGGAACGGAGAAAAAGACAGAGCGATAGAAGGTAGGGTGGGGGAGGGGGCAAGTATGAGAACGAAATTGAAATTCAGGTGCAGGCCGAAGGAGAGTGAGAGAAAGAGAGAGAGTGTGCGAGAGAGAGTGAGAGAGAGAGAGAGATAGTGTGTGTGTGTGAGAGAGTGTGCGAGAGAGGGAGAGAGAGAGAGAGAGAGAGAGAGAGAGAGAGAGAGAGAGAGAGAGAGAGAGAGAGAGCGGAACAGGAGTAGACATGCAATTTCCTAAGACCTTACCCCCAGGACCCGAGCAACATCTAGCTACAAATCGGCTTCGATTTGGTTCCTACCTTGCCTCCATCTTGCCTCATCGAATGCGCCCGCTCAACCAGACCTACAAGCATTCAGTTGGCTCAATACCCCTCCTAAACTACTCAATTAGTTACAATCTAAGCCCAGTTCATATTTTATCATCTGTAATAAACTGATGAAACATCCTTCGATATATTCTTAACTAGCTATGGAATTTACATCAGAATTATGTGACAAGGAACATTCAAAAACTTTATAATATTAAGGAGTGGTCATCGAGCCATAGGAGTACTAGACGGGAAGAAGTAGCTCTAGCCAGACTCACATAGACACTTAATGACAAGGACTGATAATCCTATATTCAAATACTGCAACAAATATCTTACGATGAAACACAAACTGACAGACTGCATCCAACAGAAAACCCTTCACATAACCCACGATATGACAGAACTATTAACTGACAACAGCCAATATATTCCACAAACACTAGCAAATCTAAAACACATAAGCATTTACAAAACATATAGTACAAAATAGAATAGTTCTACAGCATACTTAAAAAGATTTAAAAGGGTTAACTTTTATTATATTCTTTAGACAAAGCACGGATGTGAGAAACAATCATATATTAAAGAAATATTTTCCATAATATAAAAATAAAGTACAACAAAGGTTAGTGAATGAAAGAGTAAATACATTATTCTAATAATGAAATCACCATCGCTGTGGGGCACAAACCAAATAAATAAATAATATGCATAAAAGGCATGGATATTGAAATTAACTATTAAAACGCTTCACGATTTTGCGTGTCATCCTTAAGCCGAGAGAGGAAAAACAATATAAAATTAATATTATGAAATTTTTATTGGTTATTTAATTGTACTATTTAATGTTTTCTGAATTATTTTATCAAGGTTAATTTTTAACAATCTTATTTACATTTTAATATCTGAATATATCGTTATATAAAAAATTGTTAAAACTTTTGATATAAAGCAAATATGCATGGGGTGTGCAGACAAATAAAATCAAACTTAGGGTTACTATGTAGAGGATATAAATAAAAAAAAAAAAACTTTTGACAGTTAGTCTTTGAATTGTCATGTGTTCGCGAGTATCTCGTTGCTATACATTGCTATAGAGAAGTCGCTGTTTCGAACGTGAAGAAGGACATTGAGTACCCATTTCGATGTGTGGCTACAATGTAGGAGGCACCTAGCCGTGAGGCCTTAATCCAACCTACACCAATCCAACGCTTCATGGTGACTGAGGATTCGCTACGATGGTCAGAAGCGATCCTATGGAAGAGACAGTCTCCTACTACCCAGCTCCCACACGAGAAAACACATGTACCAGTTTACCTGGCCTGTATGCCCTCGTGCTTTGAACACACGACCACTACGTCTATGACCGGCAGTGAAGGTAAGCCTCCACTCCAGACTCCACCCAGCCCGTAGTTCACATATAGTAAGCCGCTAGAACTTACCCCATTAAGGCAGGGGTGATCCCCTGCCCGGAACAGCAAAGCCGACTAAGGACCTACTGTTCCTACGAATCCCCTACCCAGCAGGTACACAGCAGGGGCTTACTGCTGCCACTGGGGAGGGCCGGCCCCATGCCGGACGTGAAGAAGGACAGTCTCCCTACGGCATTCGGGTTGCGAACTACATTTTTGGTTACAGTGAGTATTTATAAACTGTGAAAACCGGAGCCTGAAGTGAACGGACCTTTTCGTTAATGACTTTCTCATTATTTATTGTTGTTAATATATTTGATTGAGTTAAACTGGCCTTGACTTATTTCGTCTCCCATCGCCTTTCACAATATAAAAATTCTTATCAACTGATAACACTGATAAACAAGCCATAGATATCTAGCATGATGTTTACTTTTTCTAATGCAGTTCTTCATGCTGATTACAAATCTGAAAACTGCTACGTAAAATAACGTTGTACGGACTTTCCTTAAATCACTCTAGAACCTGTTCTAATTGTACAGCTATAATTAGAAAAGTTGCTTTTAGAACAGTGGGAGGGGTGTCAATTTACTCTGTTAAAGCATGGTCTTTCATATAGCAAACATTAGGTTATAATAAAATTTTTTAATTAAACTTTTGATTTTGATCATTTTGAAAAGTGCGGCTCCAAAATACTGGGACTCACGAAGAACTTCGTGAAGGCACTAGACAACAACTCAGATGCTTTTCGGTACCTATCCAACAAGTTTCGAGAGTTGAGTAATGCGAAATTGAAAGAAGGTGTGTTAGTTACTCACTTCTGAGTTTAACTCGCATGCCCGGGATAGAAATGTAGAATTTGAAATTTTTCCGTTGATCTGAAAATTCCTTGATTATCTTCTTCAAGTACTTTTATGGCATACTATCTACAATTTGTGAGAGTATTATGAATCTTTTCATATGTCACAACTCCATTCTGAAATAATCGGTTTTCGTGGGGATGGACAAAACTCGATCATGGTGTCTGGAGCATTAAATTGGGAGATAAGGCTCGTTCTTACTTGGTCCATTTTATGCATGAAAACGCTTGTCATCATAGTCAAGGAAAGTTTCCTTAAAGGAAATCAGGTATTGAGGTCGTACTCATGACGCGATTTTTGAAATATTTCTTCAAATGTCCATTGATCCTACACATTAGATAACGAAAATGAGGCCCGTTTAACATATATATATATATATATATATATATATATATATATATATATATATATGTCTGTTAACACTCCAACGGTTGAAATTTTTGATTAAAACTCGGTATTAAATCCTTTTATGCAAAAGAGAAAGATCAAGTTCGTTAATGGCTGAAATCGGACCAGTATGAGAGGGGTGGTTTACAGGGGTTGGGATTTTTGAATACCGGATAGTGGAGGAAATGAGATCGGCTGATCTTGGTTCTATTGGTGCCTCCTCCGAAAGCTCGTTCGGCCGTTTCCGTAACTGTTCGGCTCCCGTGAAATTGGATTAGAGTCTCATTACTACTACTGTTGCTAGTATGCAAATTTCTCTAGTATAAAACTTCACGCGTGGGAAATCTGTTAAGTTTACGCAGCCCCTGCGTGATGGATCTTTTTTTTTTCTCTCTCTTTTTTTTTTAGATCAAAATACTTAAATGGAGTTACTGAAGTCGCAGGATTATAGTCAATCAAAATATAATGATTTAACCCTAGAATGGTAGTGAACGTAAAAATTACGTATGATCTGGTTTGAACTGTTATCAAAGGGCCGTTAACGACCCCACCACCCCAACCCCTCAGCTATGTGCCCTCCAGACAGATTGGTCTTCACCTCCGCCAAATGCAGCTAAGTGAACCTTCCCACTCGTCTAATACTATTTTTTGAAATAAAAACAACACGTAATTTTTACGTATCAATACTATTAACCGCAACTTTTTGGCACGTAAAATTTACGTATCGCTACTAATAACCGGTTTTTATGCCATAACTTAGTTAATATTATTCTCAATTTATTTTCTTCCAATTTATTTTTATATTCTAATTTATTTTCTTTTAATGTTTTTAACTTTTATTTTTTAATATAAAAAAGACAAAGATGTAAAGAGAGAATATAAATAATAATAATCTGCTTATAGTCTCTGAAAAATGGAGAAAAAATATTCAATGGACGAAGAAATTTGTTGAAAAAACTCTCCAATGGGTCAGATGGGGAAAATGACAGTTATGAAATAGATGGATATTGATAATCCGATGATGATCCGGAGTATTCTCCAAGTGATGAGGAGGTTGAGCATTCGGAAATGATTGCAACATAGTGTGGGCTAGATAGCGATGAGAGTCAGCAAATTTTAGAAAACATGAAGGCAATCGTAGAAAGAGAAGAAATACAGAGGCAAAAAAACCTATAACCTCTCACCACACAATATTGACAGATCAGTTACAATAAATGTAGAAGGTGGGGTAGTCCTTGGTAAGAATGGATATGAATGGAGCACACAACCTCCGGAACGTGTTTCAAACAAAGCGCCTGAAAGGATTGCCGTGCACATTATTAGATATTAACTAAGATATATCTAAAGAAAAGTATATCTTTTAATAAAATAAAAAAATAGTCCCAAACAGTAACAAATTTTGAATAATTTCACAAATTATCAGTTCCACACGTAAAATTTACGTATCAATTCCAATAAGCGGGAAATAATATCACTACCATTCTAGGGTTAAATATCAAAAAATAATTTTAAATAACATTCTGAAAGGACTGGTAGCTTGTATCTATACACATTTAACAATCTATATGAATATGAATTATTTCTGAAGACATATAAATGGTGTACTCACACACACACACACACACACACACACACACACACACACACACACACACACACACACACACACACACCCACACACACACACACACACACACACACATATATATATATATATATATATATACAAATAATGAATAATGTGCACAGCTTTTGAATACTCAGCTTGAAATGTATTAGAAAAATAAATAGATGCTCAGAGAAATTGTCGGTCAAGAAAAAATAGGCAACTTCCACATTTCAAACCCATACGTAGGGGTCAAACCCCGAAGAAGTTAAGGACTAAGTTTTCGGCTAACTAACTAACTTTTCTCCGAAGATTTATTTAACGTGCTCCATTTTCTGGGATTTCATGATATCACAAATCAAAGAATATCGTACATCCAAAAAATCTCTAGCCTCTCAATCACTAAGATCAGATTTCTCTTCAGACAAATGTAATTGGCTAACTAATTTGTAACAGAAAACAAAGAGTACATAAGTGTCAAACAAAGTAATCAATTTAGGTCTGTAGGATATGGTAATCGGACAACAAATGAATCTTATAAAGGAAATATAACAGTTAAGGCATTATGTCGTAATATTAAAGTAATTTCAATAATAAAATTTAACTTACAATAGTTCATTTTAATAACCTTTTACTTCATATTATTAAGGAATATATACTAGTAAGTGTTAGATTGTATTTCTGGCATTTATTTCTATATGTCCCTTTATAATATGGAATAATTTGCTTTGTTTTTATATTTTCTTTTGTAAGTACCTTTCAAAGTTTATTTTTGTAGTTATTTTAATGTATTTATGTAGTGAGAGTTCTGGAATATATTTTTTTAATATTTTAGAGCCTCGAGAAATTAAAAAAATAAATTTTATTATAATACGTTTTATATTTGAAAGAAGCCACAGCGATTAATGTCCTTCTTCCCAAATAAAAAAAATTAAAACATTCCACTACTTTCAGGAGGATGAAAAGTACTTAAAGTAGTGGAAATTTAACTCAGGTTAAATAGTGTTTCGCAGTCACTATAATGTCCTATATATAGGGCCATGTATTTTAATTAGCTATACACCCTCCTTCTCGTTTCATGGCCCGTAAACAGATACCTCCTATACATTATAATGTAATTGGCACTACAAACCGCTGGTAAACGTAATCAACCTACAATGTCGCTATTACTTATTGCATGTTGATGATTTTCACGTTTTACTCGACATTCGCGTACTATTTGTAATGTTTTGGAATTTCATCATCAGGACGATCTCGAAACGAATTTCTTTTTAAGGAAGAAATCGGCTTATATCAACTGATATGAGATAATATTGAATTATTTTCTTGGAATCGGTATTTCAGCTTCTGAGAAGAGCCACAAAGGACGGAAAAATTTATCATTGTGTACTCCGTTATTAGTGGCCCTGATATAAAGTCCCTGATAATGTTGCAACTTTTACCAGGTTTTCCATACGAGAAATCAGCTATTGAGGTCATACTTATGACGAATTTTTAAAATTTTTCTTCAAATGCCCATCGATCCTACCTACTAGATGACGAAAATGAGGTCCTTCAAAACTGTATATATATATATATATATATATATTTGTCTGCTACAGCTCTAGCTTTCGCAATTTGGGTTTTATCGTTACCAAACTCGAAATTTAATAGTTTTAGGTAAAAAGAAAGATCAAGTCTGTTAACGGTTGAAATCAGAAGGAGAGGGGGGGGGCGTTCAGAGAGAGAAAAAATTGTAAATTCAAAATATCTCCGTTACTATACGGATTGAAAAAGTGTATTGGACAAAATTTATTTCAAATTAAATGTACAATAAATATTATTATATACATTTATTCTCTATCTTAAATATTAACCGAGATATTTCAGTTTTTCGGCCTTCAGTAAACCCCAACTTCTACTAATGTTACTTAAAACAATACTCTGTTATATAATAAACCTCATTATTCGAAGCTAAAATACCAAATATTGTTTTCGGGACACGTTTCGAGATACATACAATTAATGTATTTTAACCCCCCCCCCCCCGTCATAAATTCTTTGACTACTAAAATTGAGATTCATTGAGATAAAATTTATTCTGATTTATTATAAATATGTTGATATGTTTAAGTCATTGTTTTTCTTACAGTTGAGCCGTTTGCAAACCTGTTTGTTTACATTTCAGACGCTCCTCATCCAGAGGAGAAAGATTTCTTATCACCGTTTGTATTTATTCCCTTAATATTCACGGTGGTGTGTTAGCAGTATGTAGGTTTATTATTAAACTTCACGAGGGAAATCTGCTTAGTTTACGCAGCCCCTGGCGACGGACTTTCTATTAATGAACTGTACTGTAATTATTAAATTATCCTTTAAAATATATATATATATATATATATATATATATATATATATAAATTGGAAATGATAAATTACAGTAAAGTTTCAAGCTAATATTACACCCGTATTCAGAAGAAGGTTTTTAAGAAAATATTTTTTTCACTTAATTCATCTCTTCAGCTTGAATGCTGGAATTACTTAAGTAAATCAGACAGTTCATAATACCTTAAAAAAAATTGATTGGTCTATACGTAGAAAGCCCTAATTGAATTGGAGATAAGTAATTTTAAAAAGAAATGACCTGGCCTCTAAGATCTTGGCCTTTGCATAATGCACTTTAATACCCAATGTCTCCGTAACAGCTGTATTTCTTCAACATAAATGTTTTCTTAAGTGATTTCTCACGGTCCGATTGTTCGGAGCAAGTGATGATTTAGACTTCCTGGGAGTTGTCTGCAGTGTGAGATGCTGTTATTTGACTACTTTCAACTCCAGATAAAGCTTATGCATAGATCAAAAGTCCGTCACGCAGGGGCTGCGTAAACTGAGCAGATTTCCTTGTGGAGTTTAATAATAAATCTACATACTGCTAGCACATCACCGTGAATATTAAGTGAATAAACACAAACGGAAAGAAATAACAAACCGCTCGAAGGAAAGCATCTGAAATGTAAACAAACAGTTCTGCCAACTTCTTACCGGAAAGAAAAACAATTACTGTAATATATCTGAATATAGCGTATTAGTTTGATTGAAAACTATTTACTATATATAGTACTGTAATTTTTAATGAATCAGAATGATTTTTATCTCAATCAATCAAATATAGTAGTCCAAAAACTTAGGAAGATACAGGAGGTGACCAGTACATATTGGCATGTATGTAATACAATAAATTTTTCTTGGAAACAATATTTGGTATTTAAGCTTCGAAGGATGTGTTTTATTACATAACCGACTATTGTTTATGTAACATGAGTACAAGTGGGAGTTTAATGAAGGCTGAAAACTGAAAAAAATGCAAATATATCTGTTAATATTCAAGATAGAGAATAAATGTATATAACAATATTTATAGTAAATTTAAATTGCAATAAGATTCATTCTATACGCATTTTCGATCCGACTTATAGCAACGGAAATATTTCGAATTTTCAAACTTCTCCCTTCTCCAAGACCCACCCCCTCCCACTGGTCCCATTTCTGCCGTTAACTTAATCTTTCTTTTTACATAAAGCGACTAAATATCGAGTTTGGCAACGATCAAACAAAAATTGAGACCGCTAGAGCGGTGACAGACATATATATATATATATATATATATATATATATATATATAAAAAAAAATTTTGAACTATAATGAATTAAAAATATAAAGAAAATAACACATAAAAAGAGATATTTGCATTGTTATTAAATGTAGGCCGATAACGGACGAGTGATTTCCCGCCAAAAGCTAGTTCGGCCGTAACTCTTCGGCACTCGTATGGAGACTTCTTTATAGCATAACTTCACGTTGGAAATCTGCTTAGTTTACGCAGCCCCTGCGTGACAGACTTTTTTAATTGTTTATAATATTGTTTTTCTATATAAACAAATACACAACGCACACACAATTCATAAATTTATCACTGAAGTAACTGAGAGGGAATTTCTTTCCTACTTGGCCTGAGCACTACTAGAACATTACATATATTGGATATGCATTTAATGTCATAATGAAAGTTAATAGAATATTTTAAATTAATAGTATATCAACATTTTAAATATAAGTCCTATATTAATTAGAGAATTGATAAAATACATGCACAATGATCCCATCAGTTGAAGAGGAGCACTCCAAAACACTAGCACTATTTAGTTGCAGCTACTATGAGATTAACCCAGCTATTGTTAGTAGCCTTGCCGGGATTAGCTTGAGCCGACTCGAGAACTTCAAGCTCTCCCCTAATATATATTAATCTTTATTAATTTCTTTACCAGCAAGCGGCTCATATTTAGCCATAAAGCCCTTCAGTAATACAGCCTTTTCAAACAATTACTCGTGTAACTGAAAGCATCCAGGGATATTTTGCAAACATATTTTATAACAATTTTTAATAATTATTAACCTCGGAATATATTCTAGGAACTCCATCTTTATTTTTTAGGCTTGTATAGCAACATATCTTGGAGGCGGAAGTAGAATGTGCCTCATGGATTTATCAAAAGTCCGTTTCGCAGGAGCTGCGTAAACTAAACAGATTTCCCACGTGAAATTTTACAATAGAGAAATTTCACGAGAGCGTTACCAAAACGGCAGAACTAGCTTTTGGCGGGAAACATACTCTCGTCCGGTATACGCCCGCATTTAAGAAACATGCAATTATCTCGGTTAATATTCAATATAGTGAATAAATATATATATAACAATATTTATAGTAAATTTAATTTGAAATAAGATTGGTTCTATACAATTTTTCGATCCGACGTATAGTAACGGAGTTATTTCGAAATTTCCCCTTTACCCCCCCCCTCCCACTTGTCCGATTTCACCATTAACGAACTTGATCTTCCTTTTTACATAAAACGATTAAATACCGAGTTTGGTGACGATTAAACATAAACTGCGGCCGCTAGAGTGTTAACAGACAAATATATATATAGTTTGGAACGGACCTCATTTTCGTCATCTCTTGGGTAGGATCGATGGACACTCAATAGAAGAAATGTTTCGAAAATCGCGTCATGAGTACGATCTTAATAGCTGATTTCCCTAGAAGGAAAATCTGCTAAAATTTGTTGAATTACAGTCCTTTTATGGTACCATATGCTCTCAATAAGGGCTCCTTTTTATTAGAACTTTTTTGTTTAGTTTTGTGTCCCACAGCGATGGTGATCGGCATTATTAGGATGATATATTTACTCCTTCAGGTACTTATCTTTTTGTACTTTTATATTATGGAAATATTTCTATTATATCTGATTCTTTCTCATATCCGTGCTTTGTCCAAAGAATATAATAAAAGTTAGCCTATTTAAATCTTTTTAGGTATGCTGTAGACCTATTCTATTTTGTAATATATGTTTTTGTAAATGTTGGTGTGTTTTAGATATGTTAGTATTTGTGAAATATATTGGCTTCTGTCAGTTAATAGTTCTGGCATATCCTAGGGTATGTGAAGGTTTTTCCGTTGGATGCAGTTTGTCAGTATGTGTTTTATCGTTAGGTGTTTGCTGCAGTATTTGCATATAGGGTTATCATTCCTTGTCATTAAGTGTCTATGTGTCAGGCATGTGTGGCCAATCCTGAGAACTGATTTATTTCTGAAACAGTTTGCCAAGATTTAATTAAAAAATGATATATGCAGTAATTGAGTGCAATGGTTTACAAAAATACGATGCCTGTAGCATCTGACTTTCTTGTACTCCTAGTAAATAACAAAATAAAATGTTTAGTTGCACTAACTATAAATTTATTCAATTCAAAGTGATATAAGACGACTCCGTTCCAATGCATCAGGCCGAAAAACGTCATATTACATAATTCAAAGGTGGTAACAAAAAGGATCCTATATACATTTTGAATATCTCTGATACGTTTGGAGTAATTTTACAATTTCAATCAAAAACGAGATGTTCAACTAGACGTTATGACAATTCCAGATATTTCGAAGATAGCCATTTTTGAGATGTGCATGCTATATAGTGGCGTCACGCCAAAACTAGTCAAGTTGAGTTTAGGGAGGATCAAAATGGATAATACCGTTATAATAATAATAAAAAATGGTTTAGAATGTGTAATCCGAATGTGTCTCTTTATTCTTCAACTCATGACTGGAAAAACAAAAAGTCCATCACGCAGGGGCTGCGTAAACTAAGCAGATTTCCCGCGTGAAGTTTAACAATAGATAAGTCTACATTCTGATAACACACCGCCGCGAATATTATGTGAATAAATACAAACGATAATAAGAAACATCAAGACTGGAGGCACCTGAAACGTAAGCAAAAAGGCCAACTTCCCACATGAAAGAAGAACATTTTTATTTATTTATTAATTTATTTATTATTAACGTCCACTTTAAGAAGATTCACTAAAATATATCAGAATATAACATATTAATTTTATTGAAAATGATTTACTACATCTAGTACTGTAATTTAAAATGGACCAGAATTTATCTCAATGAATCAAATTTTAGTAGTCCATGTATTTAAGACGGGGGGGTCTCCCAACATATTTGCTTTTATCTCGAATAATAAAGGTCTCTTGAAAACAATTTATGGCATTTAAGCTTTAAATAATGTCGTTTATTACATAACAGAGTATTGTTTATGTAGCATGAGTAGAAGTGGGGGTTTGCTAAAGGCTGAACAATTCAAATATATCGGTTAATATTCAGGATAGAGAATAAATGTATATACGACTATTTTATATATATAATTTTGAACGGACCTCATTTTCATCATCTTCTAGGTAGGATCGATGTACATTTGAAGAAATTATTGGAAAATCGCGTCATGAGTATGACGTCAATAGCTGATTTCCCTTAACCCTAGAATAGTAGTGAACGTAAAAATTACGTATGATCTAGTTTGAACTGTTATCAAAGGGCCGTTAACGATCCCACCACCCCCAGCCCTCAGCTATGTGCCCTCCAGACAGTTCGGCCTTTACCTCCACCAAGTGCAGCTATGTGAACCTTCGCACTCATCCAATACTAGTTTTTGAAGTAAAAACGACACGTAATATTTGCGTATGAATACTATTAACCGCAACTTTTAGGAACGTAAAATTTACGTATCACTACAAATAACCTGTTTTTATGCCATAACTTAGTTAATATTATTCTCAATTTATTTTCTTCCAATTTATTTTTATATTCTAATTTATTTTCTCTTAATGTTTTTAATTTTTATTTTTGAATATAAAAAAGACAAAGATATATAGAAAGAATATAAATAATCTGTTTATAGTTTCGGAAAAATAAAGACAAAATATTCAATGGATGAAGAAATCAGAAATCTGTTGAAAGAACTCTCCGATGATTCAGATGGGGAAAATGACAATTATGAAATAGATGGATATGGATACGACAGCGATGATGATCCAGAGTATTCTCCAAGTGATGAGGAGGTTGGGCCTTCGGAAATGATTGCAACACAAAGTGGGCTAGATAGCGAAGAGATTGAGGACATTTTAGAAAACATCAAGCCAATCGAACAAAGAGAAGAAACACAGAGACAAAAAAAAGCCTAAAACCTCTCAACCGCACAATATTGACAGATCAGTCACAATAAATGAAGAAGGTGGGGTAGTGCTTGATAAGAATGGATATGAATGGAGCACATAACCTCCTGTACGTTTTTCTAACAAAGCGGCTGAAAGGAATGACGTGCACATTATTAGATATTAACGTAGATATAAGTTAAAGATAAGTGTATGTTTTAATAAAATAGTCACAAACATTAACAAATTTTGAATAATTTCACCAATTACCAGAAGCAAACGTAAAATTTACTTATCAGTACCATTAAGTGGGGAATAATATCAATACCATTCTAGGGTTAAGGGAAATCAGCTAAGACATATATTTTGCACCTAACCTATATGTTACAATTTCAAAGAGATATAAATATAACAATCTTTCATTATAATCTTTTGGTCTTTAATGGGATTTTTATATTTATTTATTCAACTTGCTAAGCTTCCTAGTCGTCTCCTTGAACATATGGCAACCTAAGAAATGCGTAATCCTTTGACGAGCTTCATAAAGGATTTGGGAAGTGAGTGCTAGTTATGAATGACTCGGATCTAGAAGTAGAGATAAGAGGAGCGTATAGAAAGGGAAGAGAGGTAGAAGAAATAAGAAAAGAGCTAATAATAAGAGGTAAAGAAGAGTTATTGGCTAGAGAGTATGAGTTGTAGATTCGGCTCACGCCTCCAGCGGCTAAGGGTGGGGGAGGTCCCGGGGTGGGGCCACAAGACGTGGATATAATACCCGCCACCTAACACCAAAGAGAAATGGCCTGGAAAATAACATCCCTCTCTAAATATTATTTACTTTTATGAAGCCATGATTTATTTATATACTGCAGCGTATTCTCTGTCGTCTGCAGTTTTCCACTTCCTCCCCCCTCCCTACGTCCTCTCATATATATTTATAACATTCGCGCACCTTACATTAGTTATGCCACATTAATACTGGTCTATTGTCTTAAGTTGCTCTTACCTGTCAGCTCAAACTGTGGCTCTTGTCGTCAAGAATTTATAATAATGAGCTCCATTATTTCTTCAAATGTAGTACATGATGAATGAACTGAATAAAAAGGTTTGTCTATCCTCTTTGTTCTCTGGGTTGACATCACTATTTTAAATTTATTTTTATAAATTTCCTTACGGTTTACACTATTATCTTAAGTATCTTAGCTTCTCTTGACTCCTGACACACCAGTTTTCACATGATTGCCAATTGTTAGTTTTCAAATATTTACATTTGAGAAACTAATGTTGTTATGAGAAATCAAAAGCTGAACAGGTACAAAGAGTGTATACAGCTTGCAAAATATAAGTAACTATTAACACGACAAAAATTATTCAGCAGAGCATCACCACAAAAATTAAATAATATTTAATTTTAGGGATAAAATCATAAGCTAAGATTTTATGACAACATTTCTACAAACTAGTTAGACAAACAATTAAAATCTATACTTTCGCAATTATTCAAGTTTATTATACAACATGACAGAAAATCACTCATCACTGATTTACTTTTAGATTCCCATCTCCTCTTCGCCCGTCAGTCGATTTGATTCCAAAATTGTTGTACCAACCTTTCAAGATCGATGATGATTTTGCTCAATTTTAGAAATATCAAAATAGTGAATTTTCTTTACAAAATAAAATGTTTTGGTTATTTTTTTAGGTGATTTTTCTTAATGTAAATTTTCTATTTTTTTTTATATTGATAATGGAAGTAGGTTGAACTCTTCTTATATTCCCCGTACGAATGACGTTCACTCTAACGACACGGAATCTTTCCTTAGTAGGATTTCTGGTAGGAAGATTAGAGGAAGACAGTAGAAAGAAGACACCAATATACCAATATTGGCGTAGGAAGAAGTAATAAAGTGAGAAATTAATGCTTGAATTAATTGATTGAAAATTAAAATTTGAAATTCTAAAAAAAGGTATATGCATCCAAGGTCTCCAGTGACTCATCATACTTACCTCCTAGATACTTGGAATTGTTATTTTGCCATTTGCATGGCGGGGCTCAGGTTAGCCATGTGAGTTAACCCTAGAATGGTATTGAATGTAAAAATTACGTATGATCTGGTTTGAACTGTTATCAAAGGGCCGTTAACAACCCCACCACCCTCACCCCTCAGCTATGAGCTATCTTAGATAGCGATGAGAGTGAGAAAATTTTAGAAGACATCAAGGCAATCGAAGAAGGAGACCAAACACAGAGGAAAAAAAACCTAAAACCTCTCAACCACACAATATTGACAGATCAGTCACAATAAATCTAGAAGGTGGGGTTGTGCTTGGTATGAATGGAGCACACAACCTCCGGAACGTGTTTCGAACAAAGCGCCTGAAAGGAATGTCATGCACATTATTAGATATTAACGTAGATATAAGTTAAAGATAAGTGTATGTTTTAATAAAATAAAAAAATAGTCACAAACATTAACAAATTTTGAATAATTTCACCAATTACCAGTTTTCACACGTAAAATTTACGTATCAATACCATTAAGCAGGAAATAATATCACTACCATTCTAGGGTTAAAGTGTTGGCCTTTATCTCATATGGTAAACCTAGAGTGGTGAGTTCGATTCTCACCTGGGCAAAGGAAATTATTTAGTGACGAAATTCATTAGATAACCCGTTCCAATTAGCCTTAGTTGCAAAAAGTGGACGTAAATAAATAAATAATAAAAACAAATTGCATGGCTTTACATTCTTTGTATATGAAAATTGTTGTTTGTTCTTGCCCAATACAATACTCACTTTAGCAGAATCAGTTTTATATCTAGTAGTGTGAAATTATATTATATTCAGTTCCACTTCAAGTATATCAAGTTCTACTCTAAAGGTCTCATATTAGTCGTCAGTTATTAAAACGGTTGTAGTGGGAAAGGCCTGTGCAATATGGAATATGAATGGGCTCTAGTTCGGGCTCTGAGAGGGGGGAGGGTGAGGTGTTCTCTGTAGTTTCAGCCAGTGAATAGAACACTTTATGTTACACTTTATATTTACTGAGTGGTCCCCTCTTATTTTTATTTTTCTAATAATTCTGACGGGCAGGGTCAACACAGTTTCTACGTTTTTTAACCTTGACATTTTCCCCAGGCCTACGATTTCCTCAAATGGCTATAATACTATCTGCTAAATTTCTTGTTTTGTCAAAAGCCTCTTCCGAAGTGATTGAAACTTCATACAGGGTTTATTCGAGAAAGACCTCTAGAACTTATAAACTCAAGAAATATTTTCTCAGGATAAGTGATGAAGTTAGACTGCAACCTTTAGGTAAAAAAATCAAGTGTCGTGAAGCTATTTTGTATTTTTCTAGCAATATATTTTTTTTTACGCAAAACAGAACTCAACATAGATTTGTTTTCATAGATATTTATTTTTATATATATTTCCCCTAAGGGAAATGAGCTATTGAGGTCGTACTCATGACACGGTTTTCAAAATTTATCTTAAAATGTCCATCGATCCTACCCAGGAGAAAACGAAAATGAGGTCCGATCAAAACAATATATATATATATATATATATATATATATATATAAATATAAATAATAGAGTAGCTGTTACCACTCTAGCGGTCGAAAATCTTGTTTAATCGTTCCAAACTCGATACTTAGTCGTTTTATGCAAAAATACAGATTAAGTGCATTAACGGCTGAAATCGAACCGGGCGGAGAGGATTGAGGAGGAGAATTTTGAAAATTCGAAACATCTCCGTTACTACACGTCGGCTCGAAAAAGTGTATAGAATCAGTATTATAGAAAATAAAATTTCCTATAAATATTGTTATACACATTTATTCCCTATCTTGAATATTAACCGAGCTATGTGCATTATTCAGTTTTCAGTCTTCGGCAAATCCCCACTTCTACTCATGTTACATAAACAATACTCGGTTATGTAATAAACCACATCATTCGAAGTTTAAATACTAAATATTGTTTACAAGAGACATTTATTATACGAGATACATTCAAATATGTTCTGGTGACCCGCCCTTCTTAAGTTTTTGGACTACTTAAATTTGATTTTCTGAGATAAAAATTATTCTGATTCATTATAAATTACAGTACTAGATATAGTAAATAGTTTTCAATCATATATATATATATACATATATTATTTTCAGATATATATTACAGTAATTGTTTTTCTTACCGGTAGGAAGTTGACAGAACTGTTTGCTTAGTTTATGCAGCCCCTGCGAGACGGAATTTTTTTCTAAAATCTAAAATGGACTTAAATCCATAAATGTTTGGTTCTCGCAATTCACATATAACTTTGTAATATAATGTGCCTTACACCATATTCTTTCCATTTCTGAAAATTAAACTGTCTGGCAGAATGTCTAAATAAAATTTACCATAAAACAGGTGGTATATGAATTGGTCAGCTAATACGGGTTACTAAGGGATGTTTCTCTAACATTTCCACAGGAGTCACACGCACATCTGAAGTTATTATAGTTGGCGGGTATAATTCTGGACATCAACCTATCCTTTGCATTCCTTTAACCGTTTCTGTGCAAAAAGAGCTCTTTTTTCTTTCATGAGTAAAACACTCAGAACAGATTTAAGGATTAACTGAAGTAAAGATCAACACGTTATAAACAAATTAATAAATCCCGGAGTCAAATTTAAACCATCTTTTACACCACTTAAGTCCTCTCTAATCTCGATTGAAATTCAACGGAAGGATGAAATGTCAAAAACACCTCCACTCTTGATGCTCTTATTATACACTCTAGAGCTGGTCCCTATTGAGCCGACATCTCCGGCGAGACTGCCACTGTTTTTGACCTTTTAGCAGATTTCCCGTAAGGGAAATCAGCTATTGAGGTTGTACTCATGACGGAATTTGCGAAATTTTTGATGACGAAAATGAGGTACGTTCAGAACTGTATACATATATCTATCTACCTATATATCTATCTATCTATCTATATTTATATATATATATATATATATATATATATATATATATGTATACTAGCTCAGATACCCGGCTTCGCTCGGGAATTCATTTGAGTCTGAATGGTGATGGTATTTTTTAGCAGGCTTTACATTGCACAATATTTTGACATTTACCCGTCCCAGTGTTTAGGATTGATACCCATCTTTGCCGTGGATTTGCTAATAATAGAATTATTTGTTCGATAAGGCTTCACAGTCTTCGATATTTTTATATTTCCCATCTCTTATTCATTATAAATATGGTGATTTTTATTTAAGGCCTCCCTTTTAACCCCCCTCCCGTTCGAACCTAAAAATTTTAATATAACTTATAATCATCGAAGAATTAATGCTAATTGACATACCGAGTTTTGTTAAGTTCGGTTCAGCCGTCAGTGCCAGCTAAAGTTTTAAAGTATAACTCACTTATACTTCGGTATACGACAAAAGTGTATATAACAAAAGCTACTCTAAATAACAAAATAAACAACTTTTGTTATGTTCATATTTACCGAAAAACCAATAGAAATCGAAATATCGCTATTTTTAATTTCAGGCTTCCCTTATAACCACCACTCCTGTTCGTCTCAGAGAAAATTAATATAGCCTAAAGTCTAAGTTTGGTTAATAGTAATATGCATACCAAGTTTCATAAAATTCAGTTTAGTCGTTTAAGCGTGAAAAGGTAACAAACAAACAAACATACACGAAAGAAACAAAATGCAGTTATGGTGTCTATGACATGTGAAACGAAAAATTATCGTGAAATTTTGCGAAAAAAATCAATGTACAGACAGAGGTTACAATTTTATATATATATATATAGATATATATTTGTCTGTTACCGCTCTAGCGGACGCAAATTTTTGTTGATCGTTACCAAACTCGATATTTAGTCGTTTTATGTAAAAAGAAAGAGCATGTTCGTTAATGGCTGAAATCGGACTCGTGGGAGGGGGGGGTTTAGAGGGGAGGATTTTCTAAAATTCGAAATATTTCCGTTACTATACGTCGGATCGAAAAATTGTATAGAATCAATCTTATTGCAAATTAAATTTACTCTAAATATTGTTATACACATGTATTCTCTATCTTGAATATTAACCGTATTATTTCCATATTTATGAAATCGGGGTGGATAACGGTTGAGAGTGAGTTTCCCACCAAAAGCTAGGTTCGCCGTTTTCTTAACTGTTCGGCTCTCGTGAAATGTCTCTATTGTAAAACTTCACGTGTGAAATCTGCTTAGTTTAAGCAGCCCCTGTGTGACGGACTTTTTACACTTCCGTTCCACCAGCCAGTCCAAATTCCGCTCGATTGAAATTGTTATCTCTTCCGATATTTTATTGTTATTCCCAGTATTAGTTCAAGGCTAGAAAAATATTATGTTCCTTATAACAATTTAACTTTGAATGAAGAATGCTATAGTTAATAGCTATTTTTCGAAGCTGATATATAACAAAAAACGAGAAGAAATATTTGTCGAAGGGGGTGGGAGCGATGATGTGAGAGGGTAAAGGTTTATTGAAAATAGGCCCCGATGACAAACGATGCCTGGCCGTCACGTGGACCTGTCGCCCCCCACCCCCACTCCTCAATTACACATCTCTCTTCCGCCCCTCGTAACACCCCCCCCCACCACCACCACTTGTCTCTCACTCATTCTTTTTATTTTATCTTATATTTAAAATTTTTGAACTAAACTATTAGTAGGTAGGCTAAGGTTAGCCATGAAGGCGTTGGTCTTAATCCCATTTAGGAAACCAAGGAATTTATTCAGTGCCGATTTCATTAAATAAAAGTCCGTCACGCAGGGGCTGCGTAAACTAAGCAGACTTCCCACATGAAGTATTGCAATAGAGAAATCTGCCTGTTACAGGCTTATTGCAATCGTGGTAACGAGTCTCTAAACCCATTTCACGAGAGCCAAACAGTTACGGAAACGGCCGAACTCCCTTTCAGCCGGTCTCATCTAGCCCATTATCCGCAAACACTTAATAAAAATTAATTTTCAATGAGATTGGTTCTATACAAGCTTTCAATCCGACGTATTGTAACGGAGATATTTCGAATTTTCGGAAATCCGCCCCTCTAAACCCTCCTCCCTCTGCTCCTATTTCAGTCATTAACGATCTTGATCTTTCTTTGTACATAAAACAATTAAATACCGAGTTTAGTAACGATTAAACAAAAATTGCAACCGCTAAAGTGTTAACAGACAAATATATATATATATATATATATATATATATATATATATATATATATATATATATATATATATATATATGCAGTTTTGAGCGGACCTCATTTTCGTCATTACTAGGTAGGATCAATGAACATTTGAAGAAACATTTCTAAAATTGCGGCATCAGTACGACCTCAATAGCTGATGTAAGGTAAAGATTCAAAAATAATCAAACCGAGCTTTATGTAGAATTAGTTAAATTTTATCGTCAAAACATAATGATTCATGTAGAGCTCATTAATTAACTATTACAGTGGCGTATGTAAACTCTGTAAGATACTTTTTCATAACATCATTTTATTTCATATTAAATCCAAACCTAACATTCTGGCTAGAATTGTTTCTAAGAAAATAATCTTTATATCAACTACTATGAGGTTTTATAACTTACTATTAAAAGTATTACATTGGGGATTGGAGGATTATTTACCCGAAATGTATATGCTTCGTAAAACATTTAGGATATATAAATATAATTTCATTTCAAACTCCCCAGAAAACCTCTTCCCATTTAATTGCTGAAAGTGAAAGGCTAAGCCAAAGATATATTTTATATTTTTTAAATTAATAAATACTGATGGAATAATGTTGTTTTTATATTTATTATTATAATAAGTAGGTCCAATGAAATTAATCCAGGTGTGTTCACATTCTAAACCCCGCAAGACAAACCTACATTGCGGGTAACAGGACATCAAAATGACGGCGTGATTATATAAACTATTGATAAAAATTGTTAGATATATTTAAAAAACATTTTCTGATTATTAACTTACCAGTGCCCGTGAGACCTGTGTTTACTCAATATTCTGAGTCCTAAAAGAGTAAAATGCTCCAGAAACCTGAACTGCAGACATATCCATGAGCAGAAATATGCGCTCCACATATGTATATGTTCCTATTCTCTCACACTTCTTGTGTACTGAAGGAGAAAAAGCACTTTTTTGGGTCTAACCAGCCTAATGGGTCATTCCATCTCAAATCATCCAGCAAAATGTAAAAATGTGACCCATGGTTTTTGATTTCAATGAAAATTTTTTCAACAACACTTTTTACCTTCCTTATGAAGAATATAGAATTTTACTTTGATATCTCCAGTAGTTTTTGTAAAAAAAAAATGCTGAAATATTGAGAAAGTTTGTGTAACTGACATTTTGGAGGTTGCTTATTTGGACACATTGTATTAGAAAAAAAATCATAACTTTAGTGATTTTCAACATATCAAGATAAAATTTTCACTAAAGTGTTCACAAAAGCAAGGAGATACAGAAAAAAAATAAATTGATAATCATATTAAAATATAAGCCCCCCAAAATTTCACTAACTGCATCCTTATTAAATTTTTTTTTTAAGAAACCCCATTTTTTCAAATATGCTTTTGCACATGAGGCAGAATACTTAAGCAAGCAAACTTTTTTTTATATTATGCGTTAATGTGCAAACTAAAAGACTATGAAAGAAAAACAATGGCTTTTTGAGTGCTTATGAATTTTTTTGGAGATAAACCAAAATAATTTGGAATTTTCTCAAAAAATTCTATTCTATGAACAAATATGAAAAATAATAACAAAAAAAATTAAGTAATAGTTAGTTTAGGTGTATGACCTTTTAAAAAGACTTAGGAATTTAAAAAAAAATTTCCTTGGTTTAATTAAAATGTAATATTTATTTACAAAATTGATAAATAGGGAAGGATGCACATATAAGATTGAAAAAATTAAATCTCCATTAAATGACAAATTATCATTTGAAAAACTGGAAGAACTGGATTATCTTAAATGTATTATAAATCTTTAAATATATTACCATTTAGTGATGCCTTCTTTTTCAAATCAAGATGCATTGTTTTTGAATGTCAGTTATGTCCTTTTCAGGGACATTTTACACTCTACCAGAGTCTTGTTGTTGGTGCAGTGTTATGTTAGCATCTTATTAGAAATGAAAATGGTAATTTTTCATTTATTCCATAAATATATATATATATATATATATATATATATATATATATATATATATATATAAATTTAATTCACTTAAGAAATAAAATACATTAAATAATCAGTAAATATTTTAATATAAGTTTTTTATATGACATATTGCATAGCACATGATTATTTTTTATATTCTCCTCTAATACTGAATTTTACTTTATAAGTACTAATAATTATTTTTCAGCTTTCAGACATAAATAGAATTAATACTTTATAGAAACTGGTTTTAATTTTAAATTTGCATTAAACAAACAACAATAGTAATAAATCATAAATATTATTGTGATAATAATTATAAAAAGGCCATTTTTCTTTTATGTGTGAGTCTGGGTAGACAGTTTTTTTTTTGTTTTTTGTTAATTTATAAAAAGTTAATAAAAAGGGAAGGAAGTGTAATTAAGATCTTTTCTTTGGTACATACTTGCAAAAGCAGATTAAAAAATGACTCCATTTTTTCCCATGAACATAAAATTACAGGGATTTAGATTTACTAAAAAATGAAAAGTAAAATTTTTCATTATTATAATTTAATGTCATGCATTAAAAATGTTATATATCATTTATTAATTTACATAGTTTTAACGAATTTCAAACTACATAAATAAATTATCTTTCGTCTAAGTTACTAATATTTTTCATGTGACGACCAAATAATAATAAAAAAAAAATTAATAGAAATTCAAATAAATAATTAAATTTAAAGCTTTAAAAGAACTTGTAGCTTAACAAATAATTATTTAAATTGCAATTTGATAATTCCATAATCACTTGTATCTGTAATAACATTTTCTGAAAAAAAAAAAAATATATACATATTTCTTTTTGTCCAAAAAATATATAAGCAATTCTAATTCTATTTCTGTCTGAAAGATGAAAAATAATTATTAGTAATTATAAAGTAAAATACAGTATTAGAGGAGACTATAAAAAATAATCATGTGCTATGCAATATGTCAACAAGACTCTGGTAGAGTGTAAAATGTCCCTGAAAAGGACTTAACTGACATTCAAAAACAATGTATCTTGATTTGAAAAAGAAGGCATCACTAAATGGTAATATATTTAAAGATTTATAATACATTTAAAATAATCCAGTTCTTCCAGTTGTTCAAATGATAATTTGTCATTTAATAGAGATTTAATTTTTTCTATCTTATATGTGCATCCTTCCCTATTTATCAATTTTGTACATAAATATTACATTTTAATTAAACCAAGGAATTTTTTTTTTAAATTCGTAAGTATTTTTAAAAGCTCATACACCTAAACTAACCATTACTTAATTTTTTTTGTTATTATTTTTCATATTTGTTCATAGAATAGAATTTTTTGAGAAAATTCCAAATTATTTTGGTTTACCTCCAAAAAAATTCATAAGCACTCAAAAAGCCATTGTTTTTCTTTCATAGTCTTTTAGTTTGCACATTAACGCATAATATAAAAAAATGTTTGCTTGCTTAAGTATTCTGCCTCATGTGCAAAAGCATATTTGAAAAATTGGGGTTTCTTAAAAAAAAAATTTAATAAGGATGCAGTTAGTGACATTTTGGGGGGCTTATATTTTAATATGATCATCAATTTATTTTTTTCCTGTATCTCCATGCTTTTGTGAACACTTTAGTGAACATTTTATCCTGATATGTTGAAAATCACTAAAGTTATGATTTATTTTCTAATACAATGTGTTCAAATAAGCAACCTTAAAAATGTCAGTTACACAAACTTTCTCAATATTTCAGGATTTTTTTCACAAAAACTACTGGAGATATCAAAGTAAAATTTTATATTCTTCATAAGGAAGGTAAAAAGTGTTGTTAAAAAAATTTTCATTGAAATCAAAAACCATGGGTGACATGGCCTGGATGATTTGAGATGGAATGACCCTAATGCGATCCCTCACCAAGGTCTCGGCAAACGCAGATTTGATTTTGTGAAATAATGATTGATGTTGACGACTCTATAACGTCAAGGATTTTTAATAGTACTTCATAGTTTTCTATAAAACCAACTTCCAAACTTCGTTAAGTGAAGACGGGGACATCGTTGTAGGCAAGTCAGGAATAACACTGAAAGTTCGCATGAAGATTGTAAGTTAGAGGATTCAACTCCTGAAATAGGAATAACGTTATTAATAAAAATTTGAAGGCAGAAACATTATTTATAGAAAAATCAAATAAATGTACTTAATTTGAAACACATACATTCTTATGGATCTTGCATGGTTTTATTGTGAATGTGAAGCATACACTAAATTCAAGTTGACAACAGATGTATAGTTAGCCATTAAAAAAATGTAAATTTATACACTACTAGGTAAGGTACCCAGCTTCGCCCGGGCACATCATTTGAGGCTGAGTGATAATGGCATTTTTTGGGGGACTTTACTTTGTATAATATTTTTACAAGTATATATAATATTTTTTCCAGTCTCAATGAATAGGATGTACACCCGAGTCCGGCGTGCTGGGGATATGATAATAATAAAAGTATATGTTATGTGCTTAATTCTAAAAAATACACAATATTTTTATATTACCCGTTTCCTGTGTGTGTATCTTTTTTTGTATATAATATAATCATAGATTATCATATTATCATTGTCAAAAATAGGGAGTTTCGTTGATTTAGTCTTTCGAGTCCCATGACATTCTTGACCTCTTCTAAAGTTTTTCGTGTATACCTCATTTATACTTCGTTATATGGAAAAAGTCCATATATCAAAAGTTACTTTAAATAACAAAATAAACAACTTTTGTTAAGTGCATAATTGCCGAAAAACCAATAGGAAACGAAATATCTCTATTTTTAATTTCAGACCTCCAGTACAACCCCCACTCCTGTTCGTACCTCAAAACTTTAATAAAACTTCTAATCAGGGAGGTTTTAATACCAAATCACTTACGGAATTTCGTTTAACTCGGTTGAGTCTTTTTTGTCATATAAAATTGTTGACTCCCACTACTGTTTTTAGCGAATAACTCATTTATAATTCGGTATACGACAAAATAGTACATTACAAAAGGTCCTCTAAATAACAAAATAAACAACTTTTGTTATGTGCATATTTGCTGAAAAACCAATAAGAGATGAAATATCGCTATTTTTAATTTCGGCCTCCCTTATAACCCCCACTCCTAATTGTCTCAGAGAATACTAATATAGCCAGAAACCTAGCCTGAGTTAGTAGTAATATACATACCAAGTTTCATAAAATTTGGTTCAGCCGTTTACGAGTCTATAAAGGACATACACGCAAACATTCATTTTTATATATAAGATTAGTACGTTATGTTATATTGTAAAATGTTCTAAAATATTTTAAATGTCTCCCTAAAATGCATGTTGAAATGGTAAAAACAATATTTAACTTATTATATGTATAGAAGAAAGAGCAATAAATTGAAACTTATGATGCATTCATACAGAAGATGTGGAATTGATTACCCAGAATTTGTGTAATTACTATTGCACCTCTTTTTGACATATTCATATATATATATATATATATATATATATATATATATATATATATATATATATATATCTGTGTAAGTGTCTGTGGATTTGTTTTTATTTCACCATGATAGCTTAGTGTGTAATACGAGTAGAATATGCGCCTGCAATGTTGTGGGATGTAGCACGCAAAGTACCAGCGTTGTGCGGGCTGAAGACACAATTTATTAAATCAAAAACTTACATATTCTTTTGATCAAGAAGATAAGCTCAAAATAAATTATTCTTCTGTCTTTTCTGTATTTAAATAAATTATCTAACGGCCATACATACCAATATGAATTCTTGACCTTCCAATATGAATGTTTCTGTTTTCAGCCAAACAAGCGGCAGGGGTCTGACATCTAAACTTGTTATCAAAAATCTTAAGTGAGTGTGTGGGTACATTTGACCCATAAAACGCTAAAAGTCAATTTAAAGGTCGATAGAGAGGTTGAATAGTAAAATCGTAAAATATTATAAAACTAATCTCTTTGAACTAAGTATTTATAATAATTTGTATCTCAAGGATTTTCAAACTCAAATACCTACCAAGTGAAGAAAGAAAAATCTATCAATTGAGATACTTTAAGTTAAGGACCTGAAGAAGAAATGACTGATCTTGCTAACATGACAGCTTCAGCCTGCTGGCTTGAAACAAGGAAGCTGTATTATAGGCTTGGTGGTGAGCTGCAAGAATGCTGTCATAGTTGAGGGAGGCTAGGATTCCTGCACTTGCAGCAATTCTGATAATCCAAGTTGGCTTTTACCTATTTATTTATAAATTAAAAAAAATCAGTGAGTGTATGTATGAGTAAGTGTGTCCGCAAAATTGATTTTAATTAACTGCAAAAAAAAAAAACAAAATAAAAAAAAACAGAAAAAAGTACATACATTAAATGTAAAAGTCATTTAATTGTAATATTGGCTAATTATAATGCCAGTTGAAAATATGTACTTGTAAGGGAGAAAATATATTTTCATGTTTTATAATATATAATGAAAAAAGTGTATATACTATTATTATATAGGATAAGTAAGTATGTTGTCAATAATAAAAAATGTAAAAAAATTATTAATATTGGCCAAATATAAAGGTTAAAAATATTAAGCCAGTAGTAAGAAGTGTAAATAGCGTAACGCGTGTTACAAGCACACATCTTTAAGTAAATATAAATAAATAAAAATGTATTTATAGATTTAATTAAGAAATAATTGCATAGAAAATTTGTAAATTTAATACCCTTAGGATATGGCAAGAGCGGTATTTACAATATATTAGTTGATATTATTTAAGACATAGAGTAAAACAGGGACTTGTAAACAGCATTATACTACTATAAAGGGCAAAATAACCTAGTTGTTGATTGCCCAAATCATATTAATCCTAATCCTAATCAAATATTAACGGACCTCCGATTATATTTCCGAATATTTATGCAAATTAAATTTACTATAAATACTATATACATTTATTCTCTATATTGAATATTAACCGAGATCTTTGCATTTTTATTAAGGTTTGCGCAAACAGACGAGATGAGATCGGCTAACTTCGGTTCTAGTCGTGAGCCCGGGAAAAGCAGTTTCCGTAACTGTTCGGCTCTCGTGAAATTTCTCTATTGTAAAACTTCATGTGGGAAATCGGCTTAGTTTACGTGACGGACTTTATTTTTTTTATTTTTACGTTCATTGAGGAAATTGATTTCTGCTATCTACGGCTTACCTGCCGGTCCTAAGTCCTTGATGACCTTTTTCAATGTGGCCGCTACAGAAAAAATGCAATTTAAGCAGGACGGTTTATTTATCTTTTGAGTTGTATGATATGAGTTGTATATTGTTCGCGTAGTCAATTAATTTTTCTAGAGCAGGTGGTGTAAAGAAACAGATAAACAAGCAAAAATATTTTGAGGTTTAGGATTTTTTTTTTTAAATAATACTCCATCACACCAGAAGTGACCCAGCTCCTCTTGGCTTCCAGGGCTTCGCCAAAAACTGATAGCACGTTACCAAAAATAAAGTATCTAATTTGAATTAGAATGAGAGGACGGAGCGGAAAGGGAGGGGCCTATAGAGATGGGACGATAAGCAGCCAATAAGATGATAGAATGAGTTGGCCCCTCCCACTGGGAACATCTCTAGAAATAAAACCTACCCTTTACTGTTTTATTATATCGGAGCTCGGCGCTGGTAGTAAAAGTTGGGCGCCAGCCTCCTCGGCGCCTGTCTCTCTCCCACAATCTATTTCACACTTAGGGCCCAATGGATTTTGGCCAACACTTCCCTGCTTTTCTATGTCTCTATATATATCTATGTATGCTACATACAACTACATAGTTTGAAAGTTCAAAAAGAATTTTTTTTTTCCCTTCAAAAGATCTTATTTAATTTCGTTTGCAAAGTGTTTCAAGCAGTGAAACCCCTTATATAGGGGTTTATTTATGAACAATTTATACAAAAGACTGCTTGATTAGCATTGTCTAATTTTTTATTATTTTTTTTAACACCCATTAATAAATACACAAATTTAACTTCGAAATACATCTTAAATATAACTTAAGATGCACAGGTATTGGTTGTATTAAAACACGCCTACTTAAGACTGAAGGGGTTCACGCCTTAAATAATGACCAGGAGGAAAATGATGTCCGTTCAAAATTATATATGTATACTAGCTCAGATACCCGGCTTCGCCCGGGAAAACCTTTGAGGCTGAATGTTGATGGTATTTTTTTGGCAATGCTTTACTTTACACAATATTTTGACATTTACCCGTCCCAGTGTTTAGGGTTAATACCCGTCGTTTCTGAGGACTTGTTAATAATATAATTATTTTTTTATTTAAGACTTCACTGTCCTCCATATTGTCATATATCCCGTTTCCTGTGCATTATGCATATATTTGAACTCTTAAGGACAAAATATTAACATAAATATGAATTAATTTTTCATATTTCATAGGTGAGGTACCTGGTAGTTCATATTGAAAAGAATTGTTGAGCGAATTTCTCTAAATAAAAAAATAAACAACTTTTGTTATGTGCATATTTGCCGAAAACCCAATAGGAAATGAAATATCATTATTTTTAATTTCAGGCCTCCCTTACAACCCCCACTCCTGCCCATCCCTAAAACTGTTAGTATGGCTTATTATAATGAAAGCGTTAGTGCTAATACACATACCGAGTTTTATTTATTTCGGTTGAGTCATTTGTGCCAAATAAAATTGTTGACTCCCGCTATACTTTTTAGCGTATAACGTCTTTATACTTCGGTATAAGACGATAGTGTATATAACAAAAGTTTCTCTAAATAACAAAATAAGCAACTTTTGTTATGTGCATATTGGCAGAAACCCCAATAGGAAACGAAATATCACTATTTTTAATTTCAGGCTTCCTTTATAAGCTCCACTCCTGCCCGTCCCTAGAAATGTTAGTATGGCTTATAAGAAAGAAGGCGTTAGTGCTAATACACATACCGAGTTTTATTTAGTTCGGTTGAGTCTTTTGTTCACTTCCGGTATAGGTTTTAGCGTATATCTCGTTTATAATTCGGTATACGACAAAAGTGTATATAACAAAAGATACTCCAAATAGCAAAATAAACAACTTTTGTTATCCACTTTGCCGAAAATGCAATAGGAAACGAAATAAAGCTATTTTTAATTTCAGGCCTTCCTTATAACCCCCACTCCTGTTCGTCTCAGAAAATATTAATATAGCCTAAAGTCTAAGTTTGGTTAGTAGTAATGTACATACCAAGTTTCATAAAATTCGGTTCAGCCGTTTATGCGTGAAAAGGTAACAAACAAACAGACACGAAAGAAACAAAATGTAGTTATGAAACGAAAAGTTATCGTGAAATGACGCGAAAAAAATCAATGTACAGGCAGAGGTTATAATTATATATATATTTGTTTGTTAGCACTCAAGCGGTCGCAATTTTTGTTTAAACGTTACCAAACTCGGTATTTAATCGTTTTATGTAAAAAGAAAGATCGAGTTCGTTAATAGCTGAAATCGGACCAGTGGGTGAGGGGTTTTTAGAAAATTCGGCATATGCCTGTTACTATACTTGGGACCAGAAAAGGGTATAGAACCAATCTTATTGAAAATTAAATTTACTATAAATATTGTAATATAAATTTCTTCACTATCTTTAATATTAACCGAGATATTACATTTTTATTAAGTGTGTGTGGATAAGGGGGAGATGAGATCGGCTGTTGTCGATATTGTTCGACGGAAAACTAGTTCGGCTGTTTCCGTAACTGTTTGGCTCTCGTGAAATTGGTTTAGAGACTCCTGTTAGCTTTTACTTTGTGTAATGAACAAACACAAATAAGAAATATTTCTCTCAATTTACATTTTAATATTCTTTACCACAGAAAGTGACTGAATTGTAAACAAACATGTCAACCAGAGCTGTATAGATAGATTGAAATATTCTTGATCGGAAAGAAAAAAACAATTACTGAAATATATATGAATATAATGTACCTATCAATTTCATTGAACACTATTTACTATATCTAGCTCTGTATTTCATAATGAACCACTACAATTTTTCACTGTAATTTTAGAAATCCAAGAACAAAACACGGGGAGGGGGGGTCTCAGAACATATATTAGATATTTGATTAGATTTGCATGTAACTCATTTTGTAAACATCTGTTGAAAACAATATTTGGCATTTAAGCTTCTAACCCTCGGTCGGGCGCGTCAAGAATATTCCACCTTCGGGCGCGTGTTTCTCTGAGATACAACCTCAACCGTTTTTAGGGAAATACAGTTTTTTAATATATATTTTGCACTAAAATGTTCAGTGTGTAATTAGAAATCATATCTGAGGAAGTATTTGTTTGAAAGAAGTAAATAATTTTCAAAATTGACACGTACTATAATAAAAAAAATCATGGTAGATAATATAACCAAGTTGGTTATAGATTCATTGTTATCAAAACCGTGGACGATAATTTTTAATATATAATTAAAACATACAAATATCAAAAGAAATAGTTTAAATGCACATGTCTTAATTATTCATAATTCATTTCAGTTTGTGAACAGTATAAACAAAATATCTAAATATAACTTCATTCAAAAATAAGTAGCACGAAATCACTTTTAGATAACACTTATTAAAAATCTTCTAAATTTTGATGTACCAATCCTTTTAAAAATACCAGTTTAATTATTATCTCTTTTGCAGAGCTGCATTACAATTAGGACAAGGCGTGAAACTATGTTGTAAACAAATTTTGCTTTTGCAAATCTCACAAGAATAATGAGTAAACTTACATTTCATTTTAGTTTTGCTTGGTTCACATCATTTTCTTTGGTTCATTGTAGCGGAAGGACTTTTTTTTATGCTGTTCTGTACTTGAGTTCAATGTATTGTCCAATGAGTCTCTGTAGTCTTCAAGTATCGTCCCTAGTTCGGTTGGTAAATGTCTACTGTTGTCACTGTGTCGTACAATATTTTCTTGTACTAGTTCTTCTGGAAGCTCACGTATGAGCAAAATAATGGAATAATAGGTTTATATGATTCCATTTAATAAAGAGAAACTTAATTGATGTATATATTTATGAAATACAGATTTCAAAAAAACTTACGAGTTCGGGCGCATAGTATCTAGTAGATTAAACTGAATGACAGGTGTAACACACGACTCCATCAAACGCAGTGACACTACTGACCTTGAGGGGGGGACCTCTAAAGCACATAACTCGAAGCACTACTACACCACTCTCTGCTAGGAGGAGTGGCAAATATTTTTCTAGAAACTGTGTATCTGAGAGATCACGCGCCCGATGGAGGGCTAATAACGTGTTTGAATATATATCTAAATATTGTTTATGTTAGAAGAGTAGAAGTGGGAGGATACTGAGGTCTGAAAACAAATAAGCCCAAATATCTCGGTTAGTAATGAAGACAGAGAGAATAAATGTGCATAAAATCCATACATCACCACCTCGTTCCTTTTAAGAGTATATAGGACAACAGCACTTCAATCTAAACGGAATGGCCCCTGAAGATATGGCATATTGGTAACCAAAAATAATAGAATAAAGTTTGCGTAGAAATTAGGAGTATTTTTTGGTGTCCCTTGCAATTAAAATATGAAGAATATTTAGTTTAAAGAAATCTATAAAAAGTCCGTCACGCAGGGGGTGCGTAAACTAAGCAGATTTCCCACGTGAAGTTTTAAAATAGAGAAATTTCACGAGAGCCGGGCAGTCAGGAAACGGTCGAACTAGCTTTTGGCGGGAAAGTCACTCTCATCCGTTAGCCAGCCAGATTTAATAAAAATGCAAATATCTCGGTTAATATTCAAGATAGAGAATAAATTTATATAACACTATTTATAGTAAATTTTATTTGCAATAAGATGGTTTCAGCCATAAACGAACTTGATCTTTATTTTTACATAAAACGACTAAATATCGAGTTTGGACACGCTCAAACAAACACTGCGACCGCTAGAGCGGTAACAGACAAATATATATATATATATATATATATATATATATATATATATATATATATATATATATATATACAGTTTTGAACCGACCTCATTTTCGTCATCCCTAGGTAGGATCGATGAACATTTGAAGAAATATTTCGAAAATTGCTTCATGAGTACAACCTAAATAGCAGATTTCCCTTAAGGAAAACTGCTAAAAGAAGTTGTACAACTGTTATATCTCGCCCTTTCTGTAAAGCTACAGGTGAAACGCAAATAAAACAAATAGAAGGGACATCTTGAAGTGGAGCCTTCGAAGAATGATACTGATTATCAAGCCATTAAGAAGTAGTAAATGGAAGTTTAGAAGAAACTCTAAAATGACGGGGATTTACGAAAACCCAAAATCATTTTGCCATTAGAAGATCATTTTGTGATATTTGTACTAACTTCATAGAACGAAAACGGGAAGGGAGTCCAACCACGTGCACTATTGTGCAACTCGCGACAAAGATATGACATGTGGCTGGTTGTCATCAGAAAGAAAAAAAAATAGTTGTGTCGAGAACTTCCTAATATCTAATATTAAGGTCTTCTAAAATACGAAATAAAGGATACTCTTCATGGCTCTGTAAACCTTAGGTCAATCGCATTCTTTTATAGTATTTCAATTTGTATTTATGTTTAAATCGTCAAATTTGGCTCAATGGCCGCATTACATCTCACTAATAATCCCTTCGAAACTCGCTACCTTCATGCATCCCGTCCAACTCCGAATTCAAGTGATCTTTGTACACGAGAAACAGTTGTGTGTTCGATGCCTGTTTGTGCCTCTTGCTCTCTGCTTCTTGCTCAAGTATTAAGTATGTAGGACAGAAAAACACCACCACTGCCCAGGGTTCTGATGATTAAAGTACTACATTCAGCATTGATAGAGGCCGAGAAATGGAGACAAGCAGAGATGGAGTGTAGCATTATTGAATCTAGCAGGTGGGAGGGCTATGTAATATCATCAGGTCTGTTAATCTTGCACAGAATATTGTCAAGTTCGATCAACCGTAGGGCAGCAAGGCACATCCGCATCACTCAGCATATATGCCAACACATCTGGAACCTTATATTTTAGCTATTTTAATTGTACAATAATTGTATATAATTGTTTTAGCAAATTCCCCTTAAGGGAAATCAGCTTTTGAGGTCGTACTCATGACGTGATTTTCGAAAAAAATTTGCATTTTTATTAAGTGTAACGACGAGCTATGGTCGCTTCTATACGTTCTCACCAAAAGCTAGTTCGGCCGTTTCCGTAACTGTCCGGCACTCGAATGGAGATTTCTCAATTGTATAACTTTTTTAAAGGAACCCGTGAATTGCATTGTCTAGGAATTCCATCTTGTTCTCAACATTAACATTACAATAATATAGTGTTTCGATTGATCTATGCTTAATGGCTAATTATGTTCTTCTGTCGCCTACCTTTCAGTAAATTACCACTCCGCTTTGTTCTCTCAACTCAAGCACCTACATGTATGAACATCAGCACTTGTATGCAGCAAATTGAAGCGCATACAGATATTCTTGGTGGTCCAGTTTTGACTGGAATAAAAAATAATAATTGAAAAAAGTGTTATCCGGAAAGCAGGTTGTGCCAATTGTCGGTGGTTTGAAGGTGTTGTTGTGGCCAGCCTGCTGGAATGACGAATGGGGCGTCTCTGGGGGAAGCTGGAAATGCAGCCCAACATTTGACATTGGCTAATTGACCGTATTCCAACATACTCGCTCGCTCCAAGCGGCTTTTATTAATTGCACAAAAGGATGGGGCGTGGCAGCTTGTTAGCGGCAGCGCATTTTGATCAAAGGCGAATATGCTATATGACAACACTCCAAGTTAATGACTCTCAAATTTATTCCGTTATTATTGAGTATCCTCAATTAGCCTCTGATCCAAGCATTATTAAGATTAAAGTTCAAAGATAGAACTTTAGTTTAATAAGACACATTACTAATGTTTAAATGTATTATGCCTAAAGAAATTTATATACTTCTTTATTTCTATGTGCAATGCAAACCAGACAAACGATCCGTCCAATATATCATTACATACGTTAGAAATCTCAAATAGACAAATAGAAATCTCTTTGACGTGCATGCAGAGAAACTTAACTGGTGACGTTGGGTCAGAATGACCCAGGGCTTAAAAGGGGTTGAAAGAAAATTTTTAAAGAGAAAAATTATATTTATTATAACTAATCCAGGACATAGGTATATGATAAAATTCTAAAATTGGTAAGGCTATTTTTAATATTCTTATTAAAAAATTATAAAAATCTTAGTCTTTTTTATATGTTACAATAATAAAAATATAATATTATTTATTAAACAAGTGCTTTTAAAATCATTCTGTTTTATTTCTAAACTAGCTCAGATACCCGGCTTCGCCCGGGAATTGATTTGAGGGTGAATGGTGATAGTATTTTTTTGGCAAGGCTTTCCACAATATGTTGACATTTACCCATCCCAGTGTTTAGGGTTTATACCCGTTGTTGGCATTTGTTAATAATAAAATTTATTTTTTATGTGAGACTTCACTGTCCTCCATATTGTCATATTTCCCGTCTCTTGTGTATTATGCATAGATTTCAGTTATTAAGGACAAAATATTAACGTAGATTTTTCCCGGTGAGGTACCTGATAGTTCAAATTGGAATGAATTGTTGAGCATATCAATATTTATACGCAAATTGCTTGCTCCACACATTGTTCTTGGAGAAATATATAAAACAAAAGTTAATCTAAATTACAAAGTAAACAACTTTTGCTATGTATATGTTTGTCGAAAAAAAAATAGACAATGAAATGTCGCGAATTTTTATTTCAGGCCTCCCTTATAACACCCACTCCCGTTCTAACCTAAAAATTTTAATATAGCTTATAATCATGGAAGAATTAATGATAATTGACGTACCTAGTTTTTTTTAAGTTTGGTTTAATCGTTAGCGCCCAATTGTTGACTCCCACTTTAGTTTATAGTGTATATCTCGTTTATAATTTGTTAAAAGACAAAAATGAATATGACAAAAGTTACTCTAAATAACAAAATAAACAACTTTTGTTTTGTCCATATTTGCCGGAAAACGAATAGAAAACGAAATACTCCTATTTTTAAATTCAGACCTCCCTTACAAACCCCACTCCTGCCCATCCCTAGAAATGTTGGTATGGCTTGTTATAGTGAAAGCGTTAGTGCTAATACATATACCGAGTTTTATTTATTTCGGTTGGGTCTGTTGTTGAAATTGTTCACTTTCTCTATAGGTTTTAGCGTATATCTGGTTTATAATTCGGTATACGAAAAAAGTGAATATAACAAAATCTTCTCTAAATAACAAAATAAACAACTTTTGTTATGTTCATATTTGCAGAAAAACCAATAGGAAACGAAATATCGCTATTTTTAATTTCTGGCATTTCTTATAACCCCCACTCCTGTTCGTCTCAGAGGATATTAAAGACTAAAGTCAAAGTTGGGTTACTAGTAATATACATACCAAGTTTCATTAAATTCGGTTCAGCCGTTTATGCGTGAAAAGGTAACAAACAAACAAATAGACACCAAAGAAACACAATGCAGTTATGGTGTCTATGACATGTGAAACAAAAAGTTATCGTAAAATTTCGCAAAAAAAACCTATGGACAGACAGAGGTTACAATTTTATATATTAATTAATTAAACAATTATATTAATTAAACCATATTAATATCATAAAAATAGTTTAATATTACAGGTTTAGACATTTTCTGCAAATAGGTGTGGTGGAGCTGTTGCATACTGACATTTTACACTTTCCGCAGCTGCTGGATGGACAAATGTTGTACCGTTTCCTTTTCGTTAGTCTACCGGCTGTTTCAATTGGCTTCTGAGGTTCTTGTGGTGCATCAGGCCCAACAAAGTCTTGGATCAGTGTGCGGAAGGCTACATGAAGTCTTCAATTGTAGGCACTCCTCCTACAAAAAAAAAATAATGGTGTTCTATAGGGTACATTTAAAGTTAGGGAACTCTGGGTTTCCACACAACAATGGGAATCACAAATATTCCGAGGCTTTTCATACACAAAAAAATAGTTTCACAAACGGTGAGGTTGGGTCAGAATGCCACCTAAAAGATGTTAATAATTACAAGGCCAAGATCACACTGAAGCGAGAGTGTATGAAGGTGAGAAGGTACTGGGGATAACAGCATTCTCTCTGAAAATGTCTGATCCTGAAAGGGAAACTTCTCGCTCGAGTCAATTTGACCCGTACGTCACCATTTAAGGGTTAAATTTCTATGAAAACCACCAAGTTTTCCTAACTTAACCGTTTTTCAAGTCATTTCTCATTGTTAACACGATCATTAACTCTCTGGGTTATTCTTCTCATTATCCACACTGTTATCTTTCGCTTATGTCTTCTTTTTAAGACATTTAAGTCGTTTGGTGGGAGGTGTTGCAATCTAGCATTCATATGGAATATGAAATACTAGTAAAAACCTTACTGAAAACATTGAGATCAATGAAAGTACTCCTTCAACTAAAAATAAAAATATTTATTTATTTATTTGGAGATCTCCGCAACTAGGCGATGTCGCTCAGTATCATTTATTTTCAATTCCTTAAATAATAATGTTAAAATAAAGAAAAATGTTTTCAAAATGATTAAAACATAGTATAAAATATTCCTATATATAAAACTAAGGGATAAAATAAAACTAAGGAACCGTTAAAATAAAACTTTGTAAAACTATACTTTTTGCGATAAATCATGACATCAGGATGGTGAAAGTCTAAGGCACAAGTTTAAAAAGAGTCCGTCACGCAGGGGCTTCGTAAACAAAGCAGATGTCTCACGTGAAGTTATACAATAGAGAAATCTCCATACGAGAGCCGAACAGTTACGGCAAAGGGCCGAACTAGCTTTTGGCGGGAAATTCAAAAATCCGTTATCGGCCAAATTTAATACAAATGCAAATATCTCAGTTAATATTCAAGATAAGGAATACATGTAATATTTATAGTAAATTTAATTTGCAGTAAGATCGATTCTGTACAAATTTTCGATGCGACGTATAGTTACGGAAATATTTCGAATTTTCGAAAATCCTCCCTTCCACTGGTCCGATTTCAGCCGTTAATGATAGGATCGATGGACATTTGAAGAAAAATTTCGAAAATTCCACCATGAGTACAACCTCAATAGCTGATTTCCCTTAAGGGGCTAAAATGTATTATACAGCCTTGTTCGCAAAAAACACAAATAGGAATTAGTGGCATAATGTGTTATTTGTTCCTGTAAATCGGAGGAAAGATATACTATACAATTCAATAAAAAGGCATGATAAATAATTAAATTAATTTTAATTTGAGAGAAAAATACTATTCTATCTATATATGCATTAATTCACTAAAAACTGTTTGGATCAAGTGATGGAAAAAGTCAAATATTCTGAATTTTTTATAAATCCAGAACAAACAAGGACTTTTAAAAAAAGACATATTCTTTTTATTATTTGTTATTTACATTTTCCTGATAAAACAAATTTACATTCTATTGTAACTCGCGAAGGAACTGGATTTGTTCCAAACCTGTCGTTTACCTTTCACCATTGGAAGCTAAAGGTCAGTTACTGCACTTGATGAAAGTTTTATTCAGTGCAGTACTTGGAAGGCCTCAACCCCGTCATCATGGCCCTGCTAGAATTGATTGGCTATGCAGTCGGGTCTTACTTCCCAGACCAGACAGTCTGAATTACACATAATTCGGTGGCTCTATCCGAGGGGCAAAAGAGTGCATATTTCAGATTACTGGAAGTGTAGATTATTAATAGTATTTACTTAGTAAAACTGGTTAGTTCGATAAATTCATGATATTAGCAGCGTTAGATGCATGCAAACAGAATAATACTCAAATAATTCATTCGGAATGAGCATTCTCAAGGTTGAATTAATGTCTCTAGAACATCTAAATCCGTCACGCAGGAGCTGCGTAAACTAACTACTTTCCAACGTGAAGTTTTCACAGAAAAGTTTTCAGAGCCAAACCGTTACGGAAACGGCAGAACTAGCTTTTGGAGGAAATTCACGACTAGAACCGAAGTTAGCCGAACTCGTCGCCTAAGTTATGCGCACACCATAAAAATGCAAATAACTCGGTTAATACTCAAGATAGAGAATAAATGTATATAACAATATTTATAGTAAATTTAATTATCAATAAGATTGGTTTTATACAATTTTTATATCCGACGTATAGTAACGGAGATATTTCTGATCTTTATTTTTATATAAAACGTTTAAATATGGAGTTTGGTAAGGATGAATCAAAAATTGCGAACACCAGAACACCAGAGCGTTAACAAACAAATATATATATATATATATATATATATATATATATATATAGATATGGTGTTGTTGTCTTCTTGGAGTTTTGGTCAGTGTTGGTGACAAAAATTTTAGTTCATTCCAATATTTCGAGAATATATATTTTGTCTTCTGCCGGCCAAGTCTAAAGATACTTAAAAACTATTGTACATTACTGTTGTACCTCTGCTTAGATTAGTTTGCATTACACCATGGTGTAACACAAGGTTACACATTTTTCATTAACACTGACCAAAAGCCAAAAAACAACATCACTATATATATATATATATATATATATATATATATATATATATATATATATCATTTTTAACGGACCTCATTTTCGTCATCTCCTGGGTGGGATCGATGGACATTTGAAGAAAAGTTTTGAAACCGCTTCATCAGTAAGACCTCAATAGCTGATCTCCCTCAAGGGAAATCTGCTAATAAAAATTCTGGTCTGTATGGTAAAAATGATCTGTATTGTAGAATAACGTAACGAGATAATTCATTCTACGTCTGCTTCTTTAAAAGCCAACTAGCAAAACGAAGTAATAACTAATTGATGTGTAGTTGTAGCTTAAAAGGCTATAAACGTTACTATGGTCCTTTCTTGGACAATTACGTTGAGCCAAGAAAAGGCATCTATATTTGCTTATACAAATCCTCTTTTTGTTATACCTTCCTTTTCTTAAGGGTGAGGGTGGAAAACGTATAGAGAAACAGAAGGGGTGAATCCTGCATTATACAGACGTCAGGGTCTGAAGGACCATCAAAACCACATTATCCGGGGGTGTGCTTTTAGGGCTTCAGAAACCATCCCTTTATGATAATATAAAAACAGAAGAGGCCGAACTGCGACCAAAGGGCTTCTGCAGAAATTCACTTTGAATACTTCAAAACTACAATTTCTCTTTGTCAAGAAGATGGCTTTTCTTCTTCTTCTTCTTCATGGGACGTATTTATTTACAATCCTCCACAGGAGTAGCACATCACGTGTGTACATAAACAGAATCGTGGGTTCTCTATTTTAGAATGCCAATCATTTAAATCTGTTTGGTATGTTTTGTATTGAGTGAGTGAGCGTAACACATCGAAGCCTTCAAAAATGAAATACATGGAATTGATTTTCAAAAACAAAAGTAAAAAGCATTAAATATACTTATCCAACAATCAAAAATTGCACTCAGATTATAGTAAAATGTGGGAAATCCATTGGAATGGCTTGAAGTAGAAAGCTCAGTTTTGGCAGATTTCACTTAAGGGGAATCAGCTATTGAGGTCGTACTCAGGATGCGATTTTCAACAACTTTCTTCAAATGTCTATCGATCCTACCCAGGAGATGACAAAAATGAGGTCCGTTCAAAATTGTATATATATTTATATATATTACTGTTCGGCTCAAAAGGAGTCCTCCATCAAAAGACTTTAGTAGAACATGGGCTGACAAAAGATGATTTGAAGGAGTTATCCACACTTATACTAAAATCATCTATACGAATCGTTAATCACCATTTATATAAAAAATAAAGATGATAATGTTTAGCTGCACTCTCACCTGAAATACCCCCCCCCACCCTAATTTGCACTCATTCAATTTATTTCAAATTTTCATTTACAATTTAAACAAAATTAAAAAACAAAACATTATTACCAATAACTGGCAGATTAGGAGGCTGGCCATACAGGTACCCTCAGAAAGAGTGCAGCTTATTTTGTTTGTGTACATACATATTTTTATCATACCTGTCGGTGGGACCGACATCACTGGCTGATGGTCGAGTACAGCTGGCAAGCACTTTCGATGCGACGGCACCATCTTCAAGCCCGTCAAAAAGTTGTACTGAGAGTCAGTAGGTTTTATGCGTCTTGTCACCGTATTAGATTGTCTACGTGTAATTGTTTACGTTTTAGTCCAAGTCTGTTTACTTACCTCTAGATCTGTCAAACGAAAGGGTTTAGCTAGTGAACAGGTAAATTGTTTTCGTGTGGTGGGTCATTGTCCTCATCCGTGTTGGGTTGTTTACGTTTCTAGTTTTTTTTTGTGTGTTGGTCTGGTATAGTTTGCTAATGTGTACTTTGATATGTGTACCATTGTTGGTATACATCAAGGATGATCTCACATAATTAAATGGAATCTTGATCTATGCACGTCGTCGCTTCGTCTGTTGATACTCCTGTGTGTGTCCATCAGTTGGCATTTTCCGTTTGTCATTCCGTTTAAGTAGTTGCAATGGTCTGAATATCTGAATCTTCGTTGAGGTCTGAGATAGTGTTGTTATGTCTCCGTCGAATATGTCCAATCTTCGTCCATTCGTTTGTCTGTGTAGAAGTTTCATTCTTTCGGACATACTTGTAGGGTCGTGGCAGTGGTCGTTCAAGTGGTTGGCGAATTTAGAGTCTCTTTTGTTTAATCTGAATGAGTGTATGTGTTCGATGTATCGATTTTTCAGTCTCCTCCCAGTTTCTCCTATGTACCTACGTGTTGTTGCAACTCCACGCGATTTTATATTTTCCGTTCATATTGTAGATGTCTTTTTTCTCGAAGTCATTTGTCAGGTTTTGTCGTAGTGTGTTGTTGGTTCTGAAGGTGGTTTGGAGTCCTTCTTTTCGTAGTACACTGGTGATTTTATATGTATCAGGTCCAGTATAGGTAATGGCGTGGCGTTTCGTGATTGGTTCTACTTGGGCGTTTCCGTCTCGCTTCGCGTTACTGGTTAGTTTCTTGAGTAATTGTTCTATCATGTGTCGTCTGTAACCGTTGTTGTAGGCTATCTGGTATATTGCCTTTAACTCCTTGTCATAGCTGTTCCTTGAAAGCGGCAGTGTATTCAGTATGTGTCGATATGCAGCGAGCTTATGTTGAGTTGGGTGATTACAAGTGGCTTGCATAGTTGCATCTGTGGCTGTGGGTTTTCTGTATATTCCGTATTCCAGGCTGTCGGTTTGTCTGGTAATTGTGAGATCGAGGAAGTTCGGTTTTCTTTCGTTTTCCGTCTCCATGGTGTAACGTATATTGGGGTGTAGCTCGTTGAGGTCTGTTAGTATCTCGCTGATGTCTGTTTCGGTAATTCAAAAGGTGTCATCTACGAATCTGAAGTATCTTGTAATGTGGTGGTTTTGTGTGTACGTGTATTCAATGTCCTGAATGAATATCTTCGTTAGTATAGAAGAAGTAGGATTTCCCATTCCGAGTCCGTCTGTCGGTATGTAATCATTTTATTATTAGCTTTTCCCAGGAACCTAACCCATTCCAAATAGTCCAGGAATATTAGGACTGAATGCCTTAACTCGCACGACTATACTTATCCCAGGCGTTATGTTGTTATATCTGTTAATAGGCTTTTAACATCACCTGTTGGCAGATAAACACAATAAAACGTTTCTGTTCTTAATTTTGTTTCAATCCTTCAAAAAGGAACTAAGCCATTATCACATCGTAATTAGCCCAAACAGTTTTTCTATCCTTCGAAAAACCAACGAAACTTTATGGAAATCCCTCGAACATTTCTAGCTACGATTACTGCATTAAACTTATTATCAAGGTTAAAAGTGGGCTGGAATGGAAGTTTTAGAATAAATCTGTTGTCGACAGTTGGGTGGTTTTGAAGTTCGTCATTTGAAGACAAGGAGCTCCGAGCGAGAGAAAAAGATCTGAAACTCCTAGTCGGGAAAAGAAAAAGACAGAAGTTGTCCGAAAGAGGGAACTTATTAAATGTTTAGTCTCTCTCTCTCTCTCTCTCTCTCTCTCTCTCTCTCTCTCTCTCTCTCTCTCTCTCTCTCTCTCTCTCTCTCTCTCTCTCTCTCTTTCTTCTCTCTTCTTCCTCTTTCCTCGCTCTTTTTCGCAGGCTCTCCTTTCCCCGTGCGGCGTGAGGGTTAAGTCGAAGATAAATGGGAAATTGTGTTTTCTCTTTTACATAACAGTTTAAATTTATTATCCCTGAGAGAGTTTTCCCAGGGGAAACAGTTGGAGGACGAAATTACTTAGGATTTCCTACTCCTCAACACCATACTTCCTTTATACTTTTCTGCCGGCCGGATGATTTTTGACACTTATAATCTGCTATTTAAAGGATTTACGGCCAGGTGTTCTCTCATATATTACTGGCCAATCTCCAGGAAAATTAAATTTTCCCAAACTATAAAAGATAAGTTCTGTTTGACTATAACATTTTTATTTTATTTATTTGGTTTGTGACCTACAATGATGGTGGGTGATTGGCATAATTAGAATAATATATTTATTCCTTCATGTACACCTTGGTTGTACTTTATTTTTATATTATGGAAAATATTTCTTAAATATCTGATTTTTTCTCATATCCATACTTTATCTAAATGAATATAATAAAAGTTAACCATTTTAAATCTTTTTAAGTATGCTGTAGAGCTATTCTATTTTATAAAATATGTTTTTGCAAATGTTTATGTGTTTTAGATATTTCAGTATTTGTGGAATATATTGGCTGCTGTCAGTTAATAGTTCTGTCAAATCGTAAGGTATGTGAAGGTTTTTTCGTTGGATGCAGTCTGTCAGTTTGTGTTTTCTCGTAAGGTGTTTGCTGCAGTATTTGCATATAGGGCTATCAGTCCTTATCATTAAGTGTCTATGTGTCAGGTATGTGTGGCCGATCCTGAGTCTGGCAAGAACTACTTCCTCCCGTCTAGTACTCCTATGGCTCGATGACCACTCCTTAACAGTTACTTTTGATACTGCGGAGGTGCTTCTTTACTTCCATTTAAAATTTAGCAAAATCCGTATTACAGTAAAAAGGTTTTTCTTTTTCTTAAAAAGTGTACCAGGTACATGTCAACATACACATAGGCTTTGTACATGTCAACATGCACTACAACACAGAGCTGGGGTGTATTTAGAGAAATAAACTACTAATAACGATACTAATTACAAGGACTGGGATGGAGAAATAGGATAGAATTAGTACTTTCTAATGGATATGGGAAATAGGTACTCAAGTCATTCATCATCTGCGATCTCACTCCCATACTCTGTCTCTAATAGCCAAGGATTTAGCAACATGTCTGTCCATTCCATTAGAAATCACAAGCACGAATGAATTATGCATCTGCCCGGTAGGGGCGCCACAATTTCCAAAGAGGTACCCAAATTTCCACTGACTAGAGGCACAAATACCAAACACAGCTGTTTCCCTTCACTTAGACAATATTTAGGTAGACATATAATCTTATAAATTAGCAAAAAGGGTGTTTTATCCCATTCTTCCGCTGGGTTGGTGCTTTTCCATTAGCTATGATTTTTAATGTACTTATCCTTACTTTCTCCTATTGGTCTGTCATCGTTTTCTTTGTCCATCGATCCTACCCAGGAGATGACAAAAAAGAGGTCCGTTCAAAACTGTGTATATATATTTGACTGTTACCGCACTAGCGGTCGCACTTTTTGTCTTATCGTTACCAAACTTGATATATAATCGTGTTTTATACAAAAAGATAGATCAAGTTCGTTAACGGCTGAAATCGGATCAGGGGAAGAGAGGGTATAGAGGGGGAGAATTTCGAAAATACTTAATATATCTGTTATTATGCGTCGAATCGAAAGAGTTTATAAAGACAATCTTATTGCAAATGTAATGTTCATTAAATGTTGTTATGTACATTTTTTTTTTTTGACTATCTTCATTATTAACTGAGATATTTGCATTTTTTAGTTTTCGGTCTTCAGTAAAGCCCCACTCCTACTCATCTCATTATGTTATGAAGCTCTTTATTTGAAGCTTAAATACCAAATTCAGTTCTCATTCAACTTTTACGTTTTGAGTTAAATGCTAATACGTGGCGCACGTGGGAAATCCGCTTAGTTAACGCAGCCCCTGCGTGACGGACTTTTTAGAGCTGTGCTCAATGCTTTATACACCACTGGAAAACAACAATACTTCTAGCAAAAATGTTTCTCCCGGAGGATGCTTTAAAATTCTTATAGTATTTTATTATATTGTATTGATAAATAATGTCAATAATGGGCCAGATATTGAGAATGTAATTAATTACTGAACAAAACATAAATGGCTTGTTAATTGCTGAGTCAGTTAATGAATTGGAACGAAAGTCAGAAGCCATATCTGTCAATTGTAACCTACGCTCCAGAAGCGAACTACTGTAAGCCTATGTTATACCAAAACCCCACAACAAAGGACCATTTGAAACTAATATTCGAACTAAAAACAAATATTGAAATGGCTTCCATGCTCCGCCAAATGATTTTATTTACAGTAGAATAATATCCTGAAACATAAATTTGTTATCCCCAAGTTTTCATTGAGCATATTTCAGTTTATTAATTGAAATTTTAAAAATGACTGAAACTAAGGCATTTTATTTATATAAAATGACGCGTGCACCAAACTACATAGTTATTTTCATACCGATACTTCCATCATATCGACGTCTTTTACATTGATTGTGAAAATCAAAGTTATTCTTTTAATGCAAATCTCTAATCCGATACGATCTCTAACACACTGTACTGAAAATCTGTATTGCAACTAATATTAGCCCTTATACATAAATTTATAAGACAGAAATTTTAGATTAAAGACTTACTTAACTCATGTTATCATTAGTGATATTTTACCTTCAATTGAAATAATTATTTAAATAGTTTGAGAAAACATTTTATCTTTTACAGTCATAAATTATTTCTTCAAGAAAGTAAATTTTTTATAAGCTTGATCTACGCATTTCCCTTAAGGGAATCAATTATTGAGAGTGTGTCATTCCGGGATTTAAAAAAAAACAAAAAAAAAACCTCAAAAATGATCAAAATTGAAAAATATAGATTGCCTGCGTTAAATATCTGTGAAATATACTGGATGGTAGAGGAACCAATTGATAAGGATCAATAAAAAGGCCCTGTCCTCTACTGTTTTTTTTAATATTACGAGTGCACTTTCGGAGTCAGCGCTCCATCGTCAGTGCCTGCTGACAAACAAAACCTTGAGTCCATTTAACAATCATAGCATGGCCAAAAAAAAATTAAAAACAGTCACAAAAATAAATAATAAAAACAATAGAAAATTTAATAATAAGTCATCTAATAAAAATTATTATTATTATTTATTAACGTCCACTTTTTGCAACTTAGGCTAATTGGGACTGGTTATCTACAGGTTACCACCCTAATAAAAATTAAAGAAGTCAACAATGATAAGCATATGTCAAAAACTTAAAACTATAAATAAAATCAAAAAACACAAATTACAGATGGGAAAACATATCACAGTGGATGGGAAACTCAGAAAAGCACATCAGAGGAACCGTAAAAGACATCTAAAAAATTAAAAATGAAACACCCATACTTATAATAGATAATAATAATAATTCACACAGCAGGTAATCACACAGCTGGTGGTTCATTTATTATTTTTTAGATGTCTTTTACAGTTCCTCTGGCGTACTTTTCAGGGTTTCCCACTCACTGTGATATGTTTTCCTATCTGTAATTTGTGTTTGTTTTTGTTTTTTTTTAATTTAATTTTATAAATTAATCTATTACAAGAAGGCTTAAGGGGCATAGCATTGCTAACAATATTGGTTATATATATCTTCGATTCGACCATGGTTACCATGATATTTTAACTTGTAGGTCATAGCCTTGTACCCGCTTCCCTTGTAGTCCGATTTCAGTTTTGAGCGTATATGTTATTATCATTTACATGCCACATTTACATTTGGAGTGGCTGCTTAGTGAAATGACAATTGTAATTTCTCAAATAGCTCCATTCTTGAACGCCAATTACCAAATTACAAAATAATTTAATATACTCCAATTCTTAGTATATATAGTTGTAGTGTGTAACGTTTCCTGTGTCTGAAAAATAAGTAACATCATTCTCCGTGGTTATAAAACTTATTATGATTAGACAATAAACCATTTACCACCCATGCTGGTGGCAGCAGTGGTTGACATGTGCAAAAGCTCTATAACCTCTATAATGGATGTACCGAGAAGGTTTGATTTCTCCCGGTCTCCAATGGCGACTTAGCATCACGAATCATTGAGTCAATATTTCAATAAAAAAAAAAAACCCGGTGAGTGGAGCAATTTGACCTCCCACCAAAGACGTGAAGCAGCCAGGCACTGGTTCTTCATGTGCTGTTTAACCCTCCAGAACTCACGCCGTGAGCAAAATACTCTCACCCCGAAGAAAAAAGTATATACTATGGGTATATTATATCTATCTATAGGTATATAATACGGCTTTGGCGATAATGTTTTGTTACTCTCTCTCTCTAGCTACAGCTTTCTCTTACCTACCCTCTTTGACTCCCAATCATAAGTATCAGCTGATTGTCGCCAGGTCAAGGTTAAACAGCCGGAGTAGTTAAGAGTGAGTGTTTCTCTCAGAGTGCGAGTTCTGGCGCAACGTTTTTATGGTTTACTAGCTCAGATACCCGGCTTCGCTCGGGAATTCATTTGAGGCTGAATGGTGATAGTATTTTTTTGGCAAGGCTTTACATTTCACAATGTTTTGACATTTACCCGTCCCAGTGTTTAGAGTAAATACACGTCGTTTCTGTGGATTTGTTAATAATACAATTATTTTTTTATGTAAGACTTCTCTGTCCTCCATATTGTCATATTTCCCGCTTCCTGTGCATTATGCATAGATTTGAATTAGTAGTTTTTAACGTATAACTCATTTATACTTAGGTATACGACGAAAGTGTATATAACAAAAGTTACGCCAAATAACAAAATAAACAACTTTTGTTATGTGCGTAATTGCCGAAACCCCAATAGGAAACGAAATATCACTATTTTGAATTTCAGGCCTCCCTTATAACCCCCACTCCTGCCCGTCCCTAGAAATGTTAGTATGGCTTATTATAAGGAAAATGTTAGTGCTAATTCACATACCGAGTTTGGTTTAGTTCGGTTGAGTTTTTTGTGTCAAATCAAATTGTTGACTTCCGCAGTAGTTTTTAGCGTATAACTCATTTATACTTAGGTATACGACAAAAATGTATATAACTAAAGTTACTTGAAATAACAAAATAAACAACTTTTGTTATGTGCATAATTGCCAGAAATGCAATAGGAAACGAAATATCGCTATTTTTAATTTCAGGCCTCCCTTATAACCCCCACTCCTGTTCGTCTCAGAGAATATTAATATAGCCTAAAGTCTAAGTTGGGCTAGTAGTAATATACATACCAAGTTTCATAAAATTCGGTTCAGCCGTTTATGCGTGAAAAGGTAACAAACAAACAAACAAATAAACAAACAGACACGAAAGAAACAAAATGCAGTTATGGTGTCTATGACATGTGAAACGAAAAGTTATCGTGAAATTTCGCGAAAAAAATCAATGTACAGACAGAGGTTACAATTTTATATATATATCTATATATATATATATAGATTGTGAGTGTTTTTTCTCATCGAACGAGTGCTTTGGCCAATTACCGAAAACTGTTTTTTTGGCTCTGGAGCTTAACTCAAACCTAACCTGATCAACCTGACCAACATGCCTCTTTTAGAAAGAAACAAAATGAAGCAACCGCATGTTCTGGTTATAGTACTCCGTGGCCGTTTTGTGCCTATTGTCCGAGGAGAAAAAACAAAAAGTCAAAAAAGAGTTGTCGAACATGTAGAAAAACAGTTTGTAATGTCCTTTGTTGTATGTCATTCTTGTGGAGAACAAAGCTTTAATTTGTCAAGTAGCTTTTTAAGTTGCTTGACATAATGTTTCTTCAAAACAGAATACCTGTGCGATAAATTTTGAATAATATTATTATTTTATATTAGTATTTGATGTTTATAATAAATAAATATTTTTTTTAGTTGGAAATATTTTATTAAAAAACCTTTTTTGAGGGAAATAGATGGTGTGAGAAAAATTCTCACGCACGAGTTCTCAGGCCACTCATTTTGACACGAGTTCTAGAGGGTTAATGTATAAAAGTACTTTAGTAAAATATCTTTAAAGATTAAGAGTGTTTTATCTCTGAGCTATTGTGGAGTAGAGCTGGGATGCTCTTCCATTGTGCTCCAATTGATCTGGGTTGTGTCCAGAAAAGAAGAAGGTGACCTTAGCGAAGAATCAATTTCTTGTGAATTACTTTTGCAAGGGTCCTGTAGGGAAGAGAACATGATCATTTCTACCTCTGAACAGGATTGGTATGTTGGAAAAAAAGGGTTGTAGGGATAGGTATGTGTCCCCCGAAGGATATTGACAAGGCAGTCCCCGGATTTAGAAAGGGTTGTGGTAATGAGGGAGTGGGAGGGGGTCGGATCGACCGGCCTTAGGCGCCAGGGCTCCCGGCGCCCGGCTACACTGCGGGGAATTTCAGATGGCCACCGCTCCTAGCGACAAATAGCACAATATATACACAACTCCAGATATCTACCCAATTCCAAATCTCAAGAGGAAACCTCAAACACGCCACTATAAATAAATCATCAATGTATACCACCTTTTTTTTATTTATTTTTTAAATGAGCAAATTTCCCTTTTGAGAAACAGGCTATTGAGTCTGTTCTCATGGGATGACTTCAGTTCTTCCATAAGATGCTCGCCGGTCCAACATAAAACGCGGCTCTTTTGAGGTTCGTATATTTTTCTTGTCCAGGTACAACCCAGCTGGTCTTATACTCGCCACCAGCTAATTCACAATCCTAACATATCACCATAAATAAAGAGTCTGGCAAACACCCCTCCAAATAAAGCTTTGGATTTAGCATAAGGGGCCTATCTTGTTTAACCAGTAGTCATCTGGCTACAAGACTACCAAACAATTTGAATTTGCTGGGTATCAGATAAAAAAAAAAACTTGTCTAGGAAGCACGTCGAAAGAAGACAATGACAGTAAAATTGAAGTTCATAGTAGCACAGCAATATCTAAGCAAGTCTTCAATACTATGCATATAACCTTACCTATTTTAAACTCCTAGAGGTCATTATGCTGTCTGAACCTACCTCTTTTGCTACTTCCCTCTGGTTTACCATGTAACATCTTTTTGGGTTGGGTGACGGGTTACATTCTTTCAAGAAATCACAACTATCAACAGTCTGTCCTTTTTGACACCACAGATGATATCAGCATAGGGTGAGATCTACCGTACAGCATATAAGCATGGAATCTAATAAACAACGTTTAAGTCATTTAGTGAACACTGCTAATGGGAGAAAAATATGGATTATTTGTAAAAGAGGTCACCATGAATTAAAAGCAATAGAAATACGGATTTGGCACAGAATGGACATAACAATTTGGTTTAATAAGATATCCGACTTCAAATTTCAAAATGAGGAAAGCGAAAGTAAATTCTTACTTTCGGGGCTGCAGCTACTCATATTGCAACCACTTACGACATTACACTTTCACGAATGATAGCCTAATATAAGTGTCTTTTAATGATAATTGTAGATCCTAAGATTTAGAAAACTTTTGTTTCCCAGGTCTTTTCAATAATAAATTACAAAGACGAATATATCTAAAGCACCACTCAGAACATTTACTGAATAACAGACTGAACACTTACTCTGGTGTAATATGTGACAAAACATTCATGTATCAGTTCCCACGTGGTTTGATTTTAATAGCTCTAACCAAACCTAGCATTTCGCAACTATAAGTCTTACAGTCTTCATTTACTTCTGGTTATTATCTGAGGAGCAGTAAAGTATATCAAACAATTTCTAATTTTTCTATAGTACTTAAAAATAAAATTTTCCAATCGATAGATGCTTTTGTTGAATGAACTGAAATGATATTTTATAATAATTTGCCCTTATCTTTGAATTTTGACTCCAAATATTTTACTCAAATAATTTCTCTTCATTTAAGATTCACTTTATATAAGGCAGCATTAAAATCACTGCGATCTTTTAGAAAAACATCGACGAAAGTGTTAAAATGTCTTCAAATCTCTTGTTAACTCCGTAACGATTATTTTTTTCTTTTTACATTTCAGGAGTGGTCACTAATTTAACTTATTCTCCTTGTTTTTTGCGGAAAAAATACTCGTTATTTCATACGACACTAATATCCCTGCTCCTTTGGCAGTTTCCTGTGGGAAGTAGTCGTATTTCAGCAGATTTCAGGATTTTCTGATTTCCCGAAATCAGAAATATCCTGGAGTCTGAAAATCCTAGAGTCTGAAAATCCTGAAATCTGAAAATCCTGAAATCTGAAAACCCTGGAGGTTGTACTCATGGTGGAATTTTTGTCAACCTTTAGCGGTCCTACTTTGGAAAGACGAGATCCATGAAAATTATATATAAATAATTCATATTTTAATGTGTGAATTAATTTTTATCACAGCATTGCTATTAGTATTTCCTTGTTAAGTGCACTATTCCTAATAAAGCATTGTATTTTTTAACCCCAAATTCAAAGGGTGGCTCGTGTAAAAAGGTGCACATAAATTGAATATTCTAGTGGTTGTAATTCTACTTGACCTATCAAACCTAGCGTTTCAACTAAAATTAACGATTATTTCCGTTAATAGGTGAAGTCGGACTTAATCGGAAGTATTCAATTAAGGCTTGTTTAGATGATGCCAGCTGATAATACAATTGTTGGGCCCAACTTGGACTAGTTGGTTGTCTATGCCCAGGCCAGCTCAACGAAAAACTGGTATTGTTTGAAAGTATTGTCACTGCAGTTAATGGCGAAAATGGCTGAGTGCTCATCTGTTGTGTCTTTCGAAGAATTAAGAGTAATATGTGAGGTTCTTTATCAGGAATTTATCACTGAGTCTTGCGATGTAATAGAGGAGAAGCTTAGTAAGAAGACGGAGTGTATAAGGAAATGGCTTTTGAAAAGAGACAGTCATAGCGCGTCATCCCAGATGATAAAGGAATTACGCAAGGAAGGTCCATTGGAATATAAACCATGTTTAAGAATGGACCCGGAGAGTTTTGATGACCTACTACAGTTGTTTGAAAGCAAGACACCAAAACAAGGCACAATTATGAGGAAAGCGTTGTCTCCCAAGTTAAAATTGGAAGTGACACAATTATACCCAGCAACATGAAATAGTTACAGAAGTCTACAGCATTTTTTCCGAGTATCAAAGCCTGCAATATCTGACTTCTTTCCTAAACTGTGTTAAACTTTGCGATTAAGCCTTTAGAAATATATTAAGGTAATATTAAATAATATAATCCATAACTTTAAATTAGTTTATTAAGTAAAATATGAAATTGCGAGTTAATAGTGTATTATGTTGTTTGATACGTTTTCGTCAGTCTCTGGATATGTCACGCACACTGGAACTTGTTGTAGTATTTATATTAGTTGATACCGTTAAAATATTTTCTTTTGTTGATTCACATAAATCCTTAAAACGACGCCTGGACAGGAGTTCGCGGGCAATGGAGGCAATATCTTGCAATTAGTGCGTTAGAATTTCTTTTTTGGGGGGTTGTCTCCAGAAGCGCAATTGAACTAGTCGTCTGCTGGGTTGGGGCTGGTTCTTCTGCGTCTCTATGTTGACAGAAGAATTCAGTTCAAAATCCACAGAATTCGCAATCCAAGCTTGTTAAAGCAGTTGAAATTTTGCTGGAGCCAGGAATCTGAAAAACGAATAATATTGCTAATAACAGTAATATGTATTTTTAATATATTTTATTATACTAAAAGTTTATACAGGCATGCATTGTTTTTCAGGTCCCTCTAAGTATAGGAGGGTGGGAATAAATTGAGCTGCGATTTGGAGATTGATGGAACTTTCCTGGGAGCTACGGGGCAATTGATGGTAAATATGTACGCATAAGAGATCTAGAAAATCCTGAAGTCAAACCCGTACAGACTTACGAAGACTATGGAAACACTCTCCAGGCACAAGAAGGCTTGCATGAGCTTCATGATTATTGTCCTTAATCGCATTAAAATTGTCAGAGATAAGTTTGAAGCCGGGTATGATCGAGCAGCAAATACGGACAAATGGTTCTACTATTTTAACCACAACGCAAGAAAGGACTATCATTTAAATTGCAAACACACTGGGAGGGACCTTACAAGGTGATCAAGAAATAGAACTACGTGGTCTATAGGACACGGAGATACCACAATCTGAGGTCTAAAATGAAAATAAATCAACAAGAGTGACTAGCCAAGTATGGCAAAGGCGATGTTGAGCCTATTCGGGACGAAAAGGCTTAAGTGAGCGGCAGTGTTGCCAAATCGGCGTAGCAGAGTTAATTGCGTATTTAACACGTTCAGGACGGACTTCAAAAATGTGGTCTATCCACAAGGACGGCACGGGGTCAATTGACCCCGTGGTGCAACTATCCACAAGGACGGCACGGGGTCAATCGACCCCGTACTTATGTCCCCTTTTAATTCGCTACTACACCTCGAAAAATGAACTAAATTGCTATATTCAAACATTTTTTTACTCTTTGGACATCAAAAAATATATGGCAGTCGCAGGCCGTGTTTTCATCAATTTTTTGTTACGTGACTTAGAAATGAATATTTACCTTACTTTTTTCACCTTGTTGGGAACTGTTTTTCTCCTTTGTGTGATAGTTTTGGTGATCAACATAGGATTTTAATTTTTTTTTATACTTTAAAATGGGTGAATATGAATTAAACTTAAATTACGACACATGAAAATCAAAATTTATTAGTTTATAAAGATAAAATTACAAAACGAGAAAAACAAACTAGGAACTAGGAGTTTAAGCAAATAATTGGAATATAAACATAATAAAGAAAAAATATGAATAAACAAATAATTATTTTGTAATTAACAATTCTTCATTATCACAATGGTTAGGACATAGATTTATGGCAGTTGTTGAAGCATTGTAGACAAAGTGACTTCATGTTGCACTCTTCACAATACGTTATAACTTTTTTGTCTAATTCTTTAGAAGACAATGTTTTTCTTAAGTTTTCGAAACACCCGAAACACTTTTTTAATAAAGCTAAATCCACTAATTGTCGGCCACGTGATTTGCTCATTATACAGATTAATGTTTCGAAACGACAGCAAAAAGTAAACTGAAATGGGAGGGATGCGTTCTGTCATTTATATAAGCCTTTGTAAATAACAGAACAAGCGGTTCAGAGGAAAAGCACGGGAAATAACACGGGGCTCTATGAGCTCGTGCCGGACTAGAACGCAAATACCACTCCCCAGGCCGGTACGGGGTCATAAAGCCCCGTGCATTTTTTCAATGATATACGACGTATTTTTTGGATTTGAAATGCATAAACGTACTATTTTTAATTATATTTACTAGTACAAAGCAAAAACAGTCAAAGTATTTTTTGAACATTTTCTTCAAAACCGACCCGTCCTGGGAGACAGTTACGTACGGGGTCAATTGACCCCGTGCCGTCCTTAACGTGTTAAGAAGTACGAAGTAAATGAAGGCAACTCTGCTGGAGCGACGGCGCCAGGAATTTTCTAGACGACGGCCAGTCTTGCACCTAGCAGGTATGGACCCTTTTCTTTGAACTTACCGCCCGTCTATAAAGCTCACCCACCAGTTAGTTCTCAGTTTTCTTTCAGAATAACATTGCGTTCAGTGTAGCTTTAGTGAACAGTTCTTTTCGTTTCAGTGCAGTAGATCAGTGCAGAGCCGTGTATATAAAAATCAGTGCTGTGCCGTATCAGTGCACGGTAGTGTTTTGTGAATTTCAGTGATTCGCGTGATCGTGATTTATTGTCCTGTACAATAAGAAGTGAAGTTATCAGTGCATATTATGAGTAGTATTGACGGATAATTTACCGAGTATGTAGTGTATCGTCAGTCAAATGGTGCAGTAATAAAAACGCTAAAAGTTGTGCAAAAAGAACCCTAATGTTAATTATTTTTGTAATAAACGTCACCAAATTAATTAAAAAAATTAGTGGCAGATAGCTTTCCTAGAAATGAAGAGAAGCTTGACGTTATCGGAACGCTGTTATTAAAATATACTGAAGTAGGAAATTCTGCATTATTTAATGTTTTTTTTTTTTTCTGATTCAATCAGTTCTTCGTTGAAAAAGATCGGTTCTGAAGAGTTTGGTGAACTTACGATGAAGTAACGCAGTATACGGTCAGAGATGGCCAACCGCAGGAACAGGGAAACCGCAGTTTCCGGCAAGATGGGGTTTTCCATTATTTAGAGTGGCATCTTAAAAAAATATGAACATAGTTGCCCGTCCTCACATTTTGCATACCCAACTTCTTTCAGTTCCAGCAAAAATTGAATGGATTTTTTTTGTTTTAAGCAACCAACTTTACAGAAAACATATTAGTAAGTAGAACGTTTTATTCCATTTATTTATTTACAAATTACCTGTAATGATTATTTTGTTGTATGAGCTAAATAATCTAGGCGATATCCGTTGTTCTTTATCAAAATGGCTTTGGTCCATTTTTGAAAACCTTCCTTCATAGCTGGAAACATTGCACCATTATAAATAGTTTTTAAATTCTTATATATATTTTTGTTGTCGTTAAATACATACTTTTAGGACGTCCTTGTCATGTAAAGTTTTAAAAAACACTGGCCTCTATGCATTGTCAAATGTTATTGAATTTTTAAAGGTAAGAAATAATTTTTAAATAGAACAATTTTCATTTGATTTGATGCTGTTTAAAAAAAGAAGAAAAAATGTACTTAAATACCATGTATTATCATTAACGATGGAGCATGGGAAGTAAATCCCTATAAGACAGAAACATTAAAAAAGATAAGGGATAAATTGTGTGTTTCTGGCCTGTTTGTAAAAAAAATTCTTAAAAGGTTATAAAACTTATTGGAAATAATTCATAAAGTCCGTGCTGGAAGTGCTGCCATAACTAAGATGATTTCCATCGTGCGTGATGGACGATTTAAAGGGTATTTATCCTTGAAAAAAAGCATGCGGTGACAGATTGGAGTAATTTTAATGAGATGCGAGTGGGATTTGGGGTTTACTAAGGCATAAAAGAACACAAAATTATTAATAGTAAAATGATACCCATAAAAATACAAAAAAACAAGATAGCTAATTTGCATGTTTGGTAACAATAAGACAAATATTTCAAATTCTAGAGCTTCAACGCACACACACACACACACACACACACACACACACACACACACACACACACACACACACACACACACACACACAACATATGGATCTCGTATGTGTCATATTGCAGGTAGAATCAAGAGATATTTAACGTAAGTTTTCGAAAATCCCATCTGAGTACCTATATGGCCCTACATTCGATAGGAGAATATTAGTGTTCCAAAGCCCAATTTATTTGCAAACTTTACTTCCAAAGTTACGGGCAAGAATTTCGACTGATTGAGAACATAAATAAATACCTATGCAAAAATGTCCTCAAAAATCCTGAATTTTAACATTTTCCGTAATATCGATTTTTTTTTTAAATCTGAAGGAAATTTAAATTGAATTTGTTATTTACACTTTTCGGAAATATTACAGAGGCGCAGAGAGAAAATATATTTGTCGTAAAGGTGCTAGCAATATAGTTACCAAATTTAGAAAGAAATTCATCCAAGACGTAGTAAGTAATTCGAGTTTGTACAATTAACCTTCAACTCCAATGATTTATACACTCTCATGTAATGACTATCTTAAGTAACAGCTGTCTAATTAAACAGCTAAACCTGTTTTAAATTAACAATAATCATGGGCTATTAATTTCACTTATTTTCTCCAATTCTGTAAAGACAAAGACTTAGCAATCGTGAATTCAGAAATGTAATTTTTATATTACCTGACACATTCTTGCTTCGTTCCGTTTTGAAATTGCGTTATTTGAATTAAACATGAGATCTGAGAAGGGGCGGGCAGGACATTTTTCTAGACCTTTTATGTTAAATAGGATTTCCGATTTATACCCTTAACTTGGGATATTCAGCAGTCATGCCAACACGGATTGCCTTTTAAGGGTCGGAAACCATTTTTTTTCGTTTTTACATTACATTTTTCTCTGATTTATTATACATAACTTACAACGTGCAATAAAAAACTTAATGAAGAACACTAATAAATTAACAATTATGTATGCAATATTCATTGAATTAATTTTATTATCTTATTTTAATCCTTTCTGGGATACTGTTTTCCAGCTCCACCTTCAGTACCTATTGATACAAAAGAATTTCAGCACACAACAATATTACAATTACTATAAAATTAAGCATCACAATTTATTTAAAGTAGTACCTAGCCAAAGTTATTTTGTATTTCAGGATAAGTTATTTAAATGGGACCATGGGTTGGTTTTGGCTGTACGGCTGAGAGTTCTCTGTCTGCCGACTTGTTCGTAGACTAGTTACCGGAGTCCCGACATAGTATTAATAGGAAAACCCATTCTTTATGAAAATTCGTCGCTAGGTAAGCTTTGTTGACGATTACTTTTGTTTGTTCGGAGGTACTGAAGAAGAATTAATGGGTTTCTTTCAAAATTTGAATAAGGGGACATAAAAACATAAGGTTCGCCATGAAAAAAAGAGAAAAGGGGTGTTGAATTATTTAGATTTATCTATTACGAGGAAAAACGATAGCTTTACATATAATATTTACAGGAAACCAACTAAAACAGACACTGCAATAGATACAAATTCTTTCCATGATCCTAAAACTAAAACCATCCCTTTCATTAATTATAAAGACTGACTACTGACCTTACCGTTATCCATGCATGATCATCGAAGGGAACTAGAGTTCATAAGACATGTTGCTACGAAAAATGGGCATGGAACTACGCCATTTCTCAGATACTTCAAAGAAACTGCATTGGTGCGCCATTCCGTATTTAGGGAAACTATCTGAAAAATTAGGAAGTATACTGAATAGGAATGGGGTGGGAGTGGCGTATAAGAGCGGACATAATCTGGGCGATATGCTATGCAGGGCCAAAGATCCTATAAAAGACGGATCCGGTGTGTATAAACTAGTGTGGTGCGTGTCAAAGGTGTTATATCGGCCAAACAGGACGAAACATTAGAACACGCTATAGAGAACAAGGGCATCGCTCGGATTCGGAATTTGTCTACCTCCAAGAACAAGAAGGCCACAACGAAGCTGCTCATGAAATGAAATGTGGCTATTACACGAGGCCAAGAAGGGAAGAAAACTAAGTTCTTTAGAAAGCCTGGAGATAGCGATGAACAAGAAACTTATTGGTGATCGCCTTTGAACAAGAAGACCGATTGCTATAAGTCTGCAATGGTGGGGGTATTGGACCTCGATCTTATCTCCCGCGCACCAGCTAGTCATTTGCTGTCTTTCGCTATGGAAGTAGGTCAGTATAGTAATTCAAATAAAGGATTTGAACCGACAGTATAAATGGTGCCATCGCATAGAAAGTGCTTGGCAGTCCTCAGTACTCGATCATCAGCCAGTGACAACGGTTTTCACCAACAGGTATGACAACAGTAGGTCAGTATACGGGTAGATCTCTAACCCATCATATTTTATTTTTCTATTTGGCCTTTTTTTATTTATATTTACATTATTTAGATATTTATTTACTGATACTAGCATCTTTTGTTATTGTGTATATACATTTTATTGTTGTTTTTATGTGTAGCTCTGAAGATGGAGACAATAGTCATTGAAAGCGCTTAGCGCTGAAAAAAAATTTTTTTTGAAGAATTGGACGTTTTCTTGTCTCCGAGTACACAATATCCTTCACTTCCAACAACACTAATGTGAAAAAAGTCATCTAATTTAGTACGATCGTCTTGTTGTATGTGAGAACCATGCCAATAAAATAAATAAAAACTTAAAGCATCATATACCGCGGCTCAGGTTATCTTTGTGAGTTCAGGTGTTGGTCTTAATGAATTTGGAAACCGAGAGTCGTGGGATCGAATCCCACTTGGGCAATAGGAATTTATTTAGTAACAAACTCTTTTTTCAAAATCCTTAGTACGTCCTGGCTATAAAGGGATGGTAACCTGTCCCTTTAGCCGTAGTTCCATGAAATGGACATAAATAAATAATAATTATTGATGCATCTTATAACTAACAAATTTATAGGTATATTGACTTATTATAATTGGCTTTTAAATGTGGTAGAATGTCAGGAATAATGACATACTTCTTAATCCCAAACAGTTAATTTATATGTTAAACTTTCAAAGCATTCTTTGGTCAAATTTCATTAAAACTGGGCAACTCATGTGAATGCTTTACTGAAAAAGAATACTGGTATTTCATCATTCATTTCCAGTGAAGCATTGGACTAAAACAACCTAACATTCAATTTTAATTCAGGTACGAATTCCGCTCTGCTCTAGTGCATTATGGCTTTAACCGAGCCCGTAACTTTTTTATGAGTATTAATTAACGGAAAACCAAAGCAACGAGAAAAGTTCGAGAAGGAAAGCACGATAAACTGGGCGTTAATGCTGTGGCCATTTCTCACCCTTTTGTCCATTAATATTTAATAATGCGGAGCTCTACCTCTGGTGGCTCGTTAGTTAGAATTATCGGGGTCCGCTGTTGGTGGGGGGGGACGCATATACGGGGGCCCCAGAAAAAAATTGGGATGCCGCGTGGCGCTGAGCGGGCAACCCTGGGCTCTGGAACGTATATCCCTCCAGCCGTCATAAATTCCCCTCGGCTAGATTTTCCCTCTTCCTCTCCTCTGGGAACACCAGTGTTGCCTCCTCGAATTAACGGAACAAATTACCTTCAATCCTTTAAAACCATTATTGGTGGAAATATACTGGGGAATGGGGCACCAACCCGCTACTCTAAGCAAAATTTATATTTACTAGCAAATGTACTCTAGGCTATTATAGTTCTTGAACCAAGATAATTCTGCCGCAAAATATATTTTGTTGAGAACAAAACCTATTATATTCTACCAAAATTTCTTCTTCGAAAAACTCCAGTTGATATCGGATGCAATGAAATTTCCCTAATCATTGAAAGTATATTTGGTCATAATTAGTGCAGTACATGAGACCATTCCAGAAATCCCGAAACAAAATTTTGATTAGTATCTCCAGAATATCAATCTAAATAACTCTCATGAATTAGTAATTAAATTATTAAGTGTTTCGTCCTTGCCATCAATAAAATAACCTAAAAGTCTTTGGAAAACTTAAGGTTTAGGTCTGAAATTTCTTAATAAACGTCTTACATGTTAGGAGCAATTATTTTCATAATTTTGCTAATGTTTTATAGCTTATTCTGCACATATCTGCCAGTATTAGTCTGCAGAATCTACACTGTAACTGTATATACAGATAGCACATTCTGCATATATCAGCCAGTATTAATCTGCCGTATCTACACTGTAAGGGCCTATACAGAAAGCACATGCTGCATATATCAGCCAGTATTAATCTGCCGTATCTAGAGTACAAGGCCTATACAGATCACATTCTGCACATATCTGCCAGTATTAGTCTGCAGAATCTAAACTGTAACTGCCTATACAGATAGCACATTCTGCACATATCTGCCAGTATTAGTCTGCAGAATCTAAACTGTAACTGCCTATACAGATAGCACATTCTGCACATATCAGCCAGTATTAATCTGCCGTATCTACACTCTAAGGGCATATACAGAAAGCACATTCTGCATATATCAGCCAGTATTAATCTGCCGTATTTACACTGTAAGGGCATATATAGAAAGCACATGCTGCATATATCAGCCAGTATTAATCTGCCGTATCTACACTCTAAGGGCATATACAGAAAGCACATTCTGCATATATCAGCCAGTATTAATCTGCCGTATCTACACTCTAAGGGCATATACAGAAAGCACATTCTGCATATATCAGCCAGTATTAATCTGCCGTATCTACACTCTAAGGGCCTATACAGAAAGAACATGCTGCATATATCAGCCAGTATTAATCTGCCGTATCTAGAGTACAAGGCCTATACAGATAGCACATTCTGCACATATCTGCCAGTATTAGTCTGCAGAATCTAAACTGTAACTGCCTATACAGATAGCACATTCTGCACATATCAGCCAGTATTAATCTGCCGTATCTACACTCTAAGGGCATATACAGAAAGCACATTCTGCATATATCAGCCAGTATTAATCTGCCGTATTTACACTGTAAGGGCATATATAGAAAGCACATGCTGCATATATCAGCCAGTATTAATCTGCCGTATCTACACTCTAAGGGCCTATACAGAAAGAACATGCTGCATATATCAGCCAGTATTAATCTGCCGTATCTAGAGTACAAGGCCTATACAGATCACATTCTGCACATATCTGCCAGTATTAGTCTGCAGAATCTAAACTGTAACTGCCTATACAGATAGCACATTCTGCACATATCTGCCAGTATTAGTCTGCAGAATCTAAACTGTAACTGCCTATACAGATAGCACATTCTGCACATATCAGCCAGTATTAATCTGCCGTATCTACACTCTAAGGGCATATACAGAAAGCACATTCTGCATATATCAGCCAGTATTAATCTGCCGTATTTACACTGTAAGGGCATATATAGAAAGCACATGCTGCATATATCAGCCAGTATTAATCTGCCGTATCTACACTCTAAGGGCCTATACAGAAAGAACATGCTGCATATATCAGCCAGTATTAATCACTCTAGGCCGTATCTAGAGTACAAGGCCTATAACAGATAGCACATTCTGCACATATCTGCCAGTTTGTAACTGCTCATAGCACATTCTGCACTTTGCAGCAGTAATCTACACTCTAACATATATGCTAATATCAGTATTACTGCCTATACAGATAGCACATGTCTTGCACATATCAGAAGAACATGCCAGTATTAATCTGTAATCTGTCAGTAAGATCTGAACATATCTGACTGCAGGAATCTGCCTATACAGATAGTTACTAAACACTGTAACTGCCTATACAAACACATATACAGCCCGTATTAGTCCTGCAGATCTAAAACTGTAACTGCCTATACAGATAGCACATTGCAACATTCTGCACATATCAGCCAGTATTAATCTGCCCGTATTTACACTGTAAGGGCATATATAGAAAGCACATGCTGCATATATCAGCCAGTATTAATCTGCCGTATCCAACACTCTAAGGGCCTATACAGAAAGAACATGCTTGGGGGGCATATATCAGCCAGTATTATCTGCCGTATCTAGAGTACAAGGCCTATACAGATCACATTCCTGCACATATCTGCCAGTATTAGTCTGCAGAATCTAAACTGTATACTGCCTATACAGATAGCACATTCTGCACATATCTGCCAGTATTAGTCTGCAGAATCTAAACTGTAACCTGCCTATACAGATTAGCACATTCTGCACATATCTGCCAGTATTAGTCTGCAGAATCTAAACTGTAACTGCCTATACAGATAGTACATTCTGCAACATATCAGCCAGTATTAGTCCCCTGCAGAACTCATAAACTGTAACTGCCTATACAGATAGCACATTCTGCATAATCAGCCAGTATTAATCTGCCGTATTTACACTGTAAGGGCATATATTAGAAAGCACATGCTGCATATATCAGCCAGTAATTAATCTGCCGTATCTACACTCTAAGGGCCTATACAGAAAGAACATGCTGCATATATCATGCCAGTATTAATCTGCCGTATCTAGAGTACAAGGCCTATACAGATCACATTCTGCACATATCTGCCAGTATTAGTCTGCAGAATCTAAACTGTATCTGCCCATACAGATAGCACATTCTGCACATATCTGCCAGTATTAGTCTTCAGAATCTAAACTGTAACTGCTATAACAGATAGCACATTCTGACAACACATATCAGCGCAGTATTAATCTGCCGTATCTACACTCTAAGGGCATATACAGAAAGCACATTCTGCATATATCAGCCAGTATTAATCTGCCGTATCTACACTCTAAGGGCATATAACAGAAAGCACATTCTGCATATACAGCCAGTATTTTTTTAAATCTGCCGTATCTAGAGTACAAGGAGACCTATACAGATCACATTCTGGCTCTGGGGGGGGGAGGGGGATATCTGCCAGTATTAAGTCCTGCAGAAGTTCTAAAAACTGTAAGGGCCTATGCATACAGCACATTTAGGAATATCGCAGCAAGTATTAGTCTGCAGAATCTACACTGTAAGGGCTATGCAATACAGCACATTAGGAATATCGCAGCAAGTACGGTCTGCAGAATCTAAAACTGTAACTGCCCTATACAGATAGCACATTCTGCACATATCAGCCAGTAATTAATCTGCCGTATTTACACTGTAAGGGCATATATAGAAAGCACATGCTGCATATATCAGCCAGTAATTAATCTGCCGTATCTACACTCTAAGAGGGCCTATACAGAAAGGAACATGCTGCATATATCAGCACAGTATTAATCATGCCGTATCTAGAGTACAAGGCCTATACAGATCACATTCTGCACAATATCTGCCCAGTATTAGTCTGCAGGAATCTAAACTGATAAAACTGCTATACAGGGTGATAGCACATTCTGCACATATCTGCCAGTATTAGTCTGCAGAATCTAAACTGTAACTGCCTATACAGATAGCACATTCTGCACATATCAGCCAGTATTAATCTGCCGTATCTACACTCTAAGGGGCATATACAGAAAGCACATACTGCAATATATCAGCCAGTATTAAACTGCCGTATTTACACTGTAAGGGCATATATAGAAAGCACATGCTGCATATATCAGCCAGTTATTAATCTGCCGTATCTACACTCTAAGGGCCTATACAGAAAGAACATGCTGCATATATCAGAGCCAGATTAATCTGCCGTATCTAGAGTACAAGGCCTATACAGATCACATTCTGCACAATATCTGCCAGTATTAGTCTGCAGAATCTAAACTGTAACTGGCCTATACGAGATAGCAAATTCTGCACATATCTGGCCAGTATTAGTCTGCAGAATCTAAACTGTAACTGCCTATACAGATCGCACATTCTGCACATATCAGCCAGTATTAATCTGCCGGATCTACACTCTAAGGGCATATACAGAAAGCACATTCTGCATATATCAGCCAGGTATTAATCTGCCGTATCTACACTCTAAGGGCATATACAGAATGCCGCCAGCACATTCTGCATATATCAGCCAGGTATTAATCTGCCGTATCTACACTACACTCTAAGGGCATATACAGAAAGCACATGCTGCATATATCAAGCCAGTATTAATCTGCTGTATCTACACTCTAAGGGCATATACAGAAAGCACATTCTGCATATATCAGCCAGTACTAATCTGCCGTATCTACACTCTAAGCGCATATACCAGAAAGCAGACATTCTGCATATATCACGCCAGTATTAATCTGCCATATCTACACTCTAAGGTCATATACAGAAAGCACATTCTGCATATATCAGCCCAGTATTAATCTGCCGTATTTTACACTCTAAGGGCCTATAACAGAAAGCACATGCTGCATATATCAGCCAGTATTAATCTGCCGTATCTAGAGTACAAGGCCTATACAGATCACATTCTGCACATATCTGCACAGTATTAGTCTGCAGAGAATCTAAAACTGTAACTGCCTATACAGATAGCACATTCTGCACATATCTGCCTAGTATTAGTCTGCAGAATCTAAACTGTAACTGCCTATACAGATAGCACATTCTGCACATATCAGCCAGTATTAATCTGCCGTATCTACACTCTAAGGGCATATACAGAAAGCACATTCTGCATATATCAGCCAGTATTAATCTGCCGCATTTACACTGTAAGGGCATATATAGAAATCACATGCTGGCATATATCAGCCAGTATTAATCTGCCGTATATATCACCTAAGGGCCTATACAGAAAGACAACATGCTGCATATATCAGCCAGTATTAATCTGCCGTATCTAGAGTACAAGGCCTATACAGATAGCACATTCTGCACATATCTGCCAGTATTAGTCTGCAGAATCTAAACTGTAACTGCCTATACAGATAGCACATTCTGCACATATCTGCCAGTATTAGTCTGCAGAATCTACACTGTAACTGCCTATACAAATAGCACATTCTGCATATATCTGCCAGTATTAATCTGCCGTGTCTACACTGTAAGGGCATATACAGAAAGCACATGCTGCATATATCAGCCAGTATTAATCTGCCGTATCTACACTGTAAGGGCATATACAGAAAGCACATGCTGCATATATCAGCCAGTATTAATCTGCCGTATCTACACTGTAAGGGCATATACAGAAAGCACATGCTGCATATATCAGCCAGTATTAATCTGCCGTATCTACTCTGTAAGGGCATATACAGAAAGCACATGCTGCATATATCAGCCAGTATTAATCTGCCGTATCTACACTGTAAGGGCATATACAGAAAGCACATGCTGCATATATCAGCCAGTATTAATCTGCCGTATCTAGAGTACAAGGCCTATACAGATAGCACATTCTGCACATATCTGCCAGTATTAGTCTGCAGAATCTACACTGTAAGGGCATATGCATACAGCACATTAGGAATATCGCAGCAAGTACTGGTCTGCAGAATCTACACTGTAAGGGCCTATGCATACAGCACATTAGGAATATCGCAGCAAGTATTAGTCGGCAGAATATACACTGTAAGGGCTTATACAGATAGCACAGTCTGCATATATCAGCCAGGATTAGTCCTGCAGGAATCTACATGTCCTGTAAGGGCCTATACATATAGCACATTTAGGAATAATCGCAGCCAGTATTAGTCTGCAGAATCTACACTGTAAGGGCCTATGCATACAGCACATTAGGAATATCGCAGCAAGTATTAGTCTGCAGAATCTACACTGTAAGGGCCTATGCATACAGCACATTAGGAATATCGCAGCAAGTATTAGTCTGCAGAATCTACACTGTAAGGGCCTATGCATACAGCACATTAGGAATATCGCAGCAAGTATTAGTCTGCAGAATCTACACTGTAAGGGCCTCTGCATACAGCACATTAGGAATATCGCAGCAAGTACTGGTCTGCAGAATCTACACTGTATGGGCCTATGCATACAGCACAATAGGAAAATCGCAGCAAGTATTAGTCTGCAGAATGTTCTACACTGTAAGGGCCCTATGCATACAGCACATTAGGAATATCGCAGCAATTATTAGTCTGCAGAATCTATCACCTGTAAGGGCCTATGCATACAGCACATTGAGGAATATCGCAGCAAGTACTGGTCTGCAGAATTCCTACAACTGTAAGGGCTTATAAAAGATAGCACATTATCATGCATATATCAGCCAGTATTAGCAGTCCCTGCAGAATCCCATACTCACTGTAAGGGCCTATAGCAATAAAGCATCATTAGGAAAATCGCAGCAAGTATTAGTCTGCAGAATCTACACTGTAAGGGTCCTATGCACTAGCCAGCAAACATTTAGAAATATCTGCAGCAAGTTACTGAGACTGCAGAATCTACACTGTAAGTGCTTATAAAGATAGCACATTCTGCATATATCAGCCAGATATACTAGTCTCGTCAGAATCTACACACTGTAAGGGCCTATGCATACAGCACATTAGGAATATTCGCAGCAAGTACTGGTCTGCAGAATCTACACTGTAAGGGCCTATGCAACAGCACATTAGGAAGGAATCGCAGCAAGTATTAGTCAGGTGCAGAATCTAGCACCGAGTAAGGGCCTATGCATACAGCACACATAGTGAAAATATCGCATGCAAGTACTTGGTCTGCAGAATCTACACTGTTGAAAGGGCCTATGCATACAGCGTCACGATGGAATTAGATGATGCTCAGCCAGTAAGTTAAGTCGTGTGCAGTAAGTCTGGACACTTATATTCTGGATATCTCACTGCATAAATGGGCTCACTGCACTCTTACACGTGACATTGAGTATTCAAGTCCGGGGGGGGGTGGGGGGGTGTTGGGGGCTGTGCTGAGGATCGTGGAGCTGTGGCTATTGCATCTACACTGTTAAGGGCTTATAAAGAGATAGCACACTTACACGCTGCATATATCTGACAGCCAGTATTAGATTGCAGGGGAATTCCAGGGAGAGCACTGTAAGGGCCTATCTGCATACAGCACATTAGGAATATCGCAGCAAGTATTAGTCAGCAGAATCTACACTGTAAGGGCTTATAAAGATAGCACATTCTGCATATATCAGCCAGTATTAGTCTGCAGAATCTACACTGTAAGGGCCTATGCATACAGCACATTAGGAATATCGCAGCAAGTATTAGTCTGCAGAATCTACACTGGATAAGAGGCCCATGCATACAGCACATTAGGAATATCGCAGCAAGTATTAGTCTGCAGAATCTACACTGTAAGGGCCTATGGATACAGCACATTAGGAATATCGCAGCAAGTATTAGTCTGCAGAATCTACACTGAAAGGGCCTATGCATACAGCACATTAGGAATATCGCAGCAAGTAATAGTCTGCAGATCCTATTACACTGTAAGGGCCTATGCATACAGCACATTAGGAATATCGCAGCAAGTAGTAGTCGGCAGAATATACACTGTAAGGGCGTATACATATAGCACATTCTGCATATATCAGCCAGTATTAGTCTGCAGAATCTACACTGTAAGGGCCTATTTTCATAAAGCACATTAGGAAAATCGCAGCAAGTATTAGTCCTGCAGAATCTACACTGTAAGGGCCTATGCATACAGCACCTTAGTAATATCGCAGCATCAGTACTGGTCTGCAGAATCTACACTGTAAGGGCTCTTATAAAGATAGCACATTCTGCATATCTCAGCAATGTACTGGTCTGCAGAATCTAACACTGTTATGGGCCTATGCATTACAGCACATTATAGAAATATCTCACAAGTGACTGTCTGCAGTAATCTACACTGTAAGGGCCTATGCATACAGCACATTAGGAATATCGCAGCAAGTACTGGTCTGCAGAATCTACACTGTATGGGCCTATGCATACAGCACATTATGAATATCTCAGCAAGTACTGGTCTGCAGAATCTACACTGTAAGGGCCTATGCATACAGCACATTATGAATATCGCAGCAAGTACTGGTCTGCAGAATCTACACTGTATGGGCCTATGCGTACAGCACATTATGAATATCTCAGCAAGTACTGGTCTGCAGAACTCTACATCTGGTATGGGCCTAATGCATACATCACATTATGAATATCTCAGCAAGTACTGGTCTGCAGAATCTACACTGGTATGGGGCACCTATGCATACAGCACATTATGAATATCGCAGCAAGTACTGGTCTGCAGAATCTACACTGTATGGGCCTATGCATACAGCACATTATGAATATCTCAGCCAGTATTAGTCTGCAGAATCTACACTGTAAGGGCCAATGCATACAGCACATTAGGAATATCGCAGCCAGTACTAATCTGGTGTATCTAAAATTAAAGCTAATCTTTATATCTGCTGTCTAAACTGAACGAGACTTTACACATAGCATAATAATATATATCTCGTATCTACACAACACGGGGACTAAAATACATATTAGTCTGATCATCTGGCTTCTCATCATCGTGAGAGTTAAATTTTTTTGGCAGTAATTAGTTTGTTTAATTATTTCTGTAATCTTGGATTCCTAATCCCGGAACAAAGCTGCCGAACAGGTGGGTATTAATTCCATGTCGTTAACGACCGCACTCTATACACCTTTAGTCCAGGAGATACGGTCTGAAAGGGCCTCTACTCGAGGATGTGTTTGAAGAACAAAGGATCCAGCCGAGCACTTCAAAGCCGATATGGGAGCCTAAAGCAGGGAGAAAAACTCATTCCCTACGCCTGTATGAGAGAGAGAGAGAGAGAGAGAGAGAGAGAGAGAGAGAGAGAGAGAGAGAGAGAGAGAAAGAGAGAGAGCTCTCTTCCCGACAAAGAAAGGCTAATTCTATAAAAGCCTATTCTACAAGGATTCCCCCAACGATGAGCACTCCTTTTTTAGCATACTTGATACGTACGGGGAAAAAATATCTTTGAACTATAAACAGAAGGAGGAAAGTGGACAATCGCATACTTAACGTTAACGGCATTAAGTGCCTCTTAACCTCTTCAGCATTGTTATGGGAGGATTTAGCCCACATATTTAATTATTAAAATGTTTTAAAAAACAGTCACTGGAGAAATTTAATTCTCATATTAAAAATTATGTATGACTTACCTTTTGAAGTGAAAGATGTCCGACCTACTCGTGCTGTATATAATAAGTCATGTATAATTTATATGTAGTATAATTTATTATAATTATTGTTAAATAAATGAAGGCTATTCAAGCACTAAAAGTAAGATATTGTTCGTTACGAGCACACACATAATATAAATGCAAATTTCTCGGTTAATATTCAAGATAGAGAATAAATGTATATAACAATATGTATAGAAACTTTAATTTGCAATAAGATTGGTTCTATAAACTTTTCGATCCGACGTTTAGTAAGGGAGATATTTCGAATTTTCGAAAATCCCCCCTCTACACCCCCCCTCCCACTGGTCCGATTTCAGTCGTTAACGAACTTGATCTTTATTTTTACATAAAACGTTTAAATATCGAGTTCGGTAACGATCAAACAAAAATTGGGACCGCTAGAGCGTTAACAAATATATATATATATATATATATATATATATATATATATATATATATACTAGCTCAGATACCCGGCTTCGGTATGGTATTTTTTTGGCAAAACTTTACTTTGCACAATATTTTGACATTAACCAGTCCCAGTGTTTAGGGTTAATACCTGTTGTTGGCATTTGTTAATAATAAAATTAATTTTTTATGTAAGTCTTCACTGTCCTCCAAATTGTCATATTTCCCGTCTCCTGTGCATTATGCATAGATTTCAGTTATTAAGGACAAAATATTAACATAGATTTGAATTAATTTTTGCAAGGTGAGGTACCTCATAGTTCAGATTGGAATGAATTGTAGAACATATCAATATTTATACGCAAATTACTTGCTCCACACATTGTTCCTGGAGAAATAAATAAAACAAAAGTTACTTTAAATAACAAACTAAACAACTTTTGTCATGTGAATATTTGCAGAAAAACCAATATAAAACACAATACCGCTATTTTTAATTTCAGGCCTCCCTTACAACCCCCACTCCTGCCCGCCCCTAGAAATGTTAGTATAGCTTATTATAATGAAGGCGTTAGTATTAATTCACATACCGAGTTTGGTTTAATTCGGTTGAGCCTTTAGTGCGAAATAAAATTGTGGACTCACGCTATAGTTTATAGCATATAACTCATTTATGCTTCCGTATACGGAAAAGTGCATATAACAAAAGTTACTCTAAATAACAAAATAAACAACTTTTGTTATGTGCATATTTGCTGAAAAAGCAATAGGAAACGAAATATCGCTATTTTTAATTTCAGGCCTCCCTTATAACCCTCACTCCTGCCCGTCCCTAGAAATGTTAGTATGGCTTATTATAAGGAAATCGTTAGTACTAATTCACATAGCGAGTTTGGTTTAGTTCGGTTGAGTCTTTTGTGCCAAAAAAAATTGTGGACTCCCGCTATAGTTTTTAGCGTATAACTCATTTATACTTCCGTACACGGCAAAAGTGCGTATAACAAAAGTTACTCTAAATTACAAACTAAACAACTTTTGTTATGTGCATATTTGCTGAAAAAGCAATAGGAAATGAAATATCGCTATTTTTAGTTTTAGGCCTCCCCTAAAACCCCCACTCCTGTTCAGCCGTTTATGCGTGAAAAGGTAACAAACAAACAAATAAACAAACAAACAAACAAACAGACACGAAAGAAACAAAATGCAGTTATGGTGTCTATGACATGTGAAACGAAAAGTTATCGCGAAATTTCGCGAAAAAAATCAATGTACAGACAGAGGTTACAATTTTATATATATATATATATATATATATATATATATATATAATTTTGAACTGACCTCATTTTCGTCATCTCCTGGGTAGGATCGATGGGCAGTTGAAGAAAATGTTTGAAAACCGCGTCACGAGTACGACCTCAATAGGTGATTTCCCACGAGGGAAATCTGCTAATAAAAACAACTTAATTTTGAAACTGGTTCGAGAATCAGAATAATTAAGTAATGAGCGTTCTAAATGTTTTTCAAAGAGAGAAAAAACTTTATGTATCTGTATGGCATGTAATTCAGCGATGTATATAGTGCTATCTTTAGGTAGGCTTATTTCATATAATACATCTCCATGGTGGTTTACCTAGGTACGTATGCATTATAATCATACCTTTATTGATTCTTTATTACCATTCCAACAGTCTTGTATAGTGGATATACAACAAATCTGTAACTTCAAACAGAACATTTGATTTAACGATAAAATATAACACAGGCAGATAATGGTTGTTCGAAACTTTGAAATGATCCAGTCCTCTAAATGAGATTTATAGCCGTTTCGCAGACTGCGCCGCAATTTAACACTTCGGCGCACAAGCGAAACTAATCTCGCCCTTCCTAATCTAACTCTCCCAACCTAAGTTCGAGTTCAACATCTGTAATTGTATTTTTTGTAGGCGAGAAACTGTCCATTTGTCCAGAAAAGTACTAATAATCGCCAAAGAAAGAGAGGAAGATTATAAATGAGCACTGAATCTTACAGGTTTGTCAACGCTATCCCACAAATAATAATCCAGGCACGAAAGTCATAGCAGCAGTCAACGGATTGAACATTTATGTTAATTTTGTCATAAACTATACAATTCAACAATCATGTCAACAGGCTATGATTTATAAAATGCCTCTATAATACGGCCGAGACCGGAACTATGTGATAGAGACCCTGGCTGTTTACACAAAGTTAAAAAGTCCGTCACTCAGGGGCTGCGTAAACTAAGCAGACTTCCCTCACGAAGTTTTTATAATAGATAAACCTACATACTCTGACATGTAAAGAAACAGGTCAGCCAACGTCTCGCTGGAAAGAAAAACAATAAATGAAACACATCAGAATATAACGTATTAATTTTATTGAAAACTATTTCCTATATCTAGTACTGTAATTTATAATGAATCAGAATAATTTTTATCTCAGTCTTATAATAATATTCAGTAGAAACACAATGTATATTTAGTTTCTTACTACATCCCTATTCTACGAATTGAAATAGTTATAGTTCAAATAACCAAACGCTCCTACAGTGACATATATAATTTTATATCAATTGTCAACAATACACAAAAGTCCGTCACGCAGGGCAGCGCAAAATAAGCAGATTCCCCACGTCAAGTTAAACAATAGAAAAATCTACATACCGATAACACAACACAACCGTGAATATTAAGTGAATAAATACAGACGATAATAAATACAACCTCCCAACGAAAAGCATCTGAAGCATAAACAAACAGTTCTGCCAACTTCTTACCGGAAAGAAAAAGAATTACTCTAATATATCTGAATATAACGTATTAATATGATTGGAAACTATTTACTATATCTAGTACTGTAATTTATAATGAATCAGAATAAGTTTTATCTCAATCAGACAAATTTTAGAAGTACAAGAATTTAAGATCGAGGGGGGGGTCACCAGAACATATTTGCATCTATCTCATATTATAAAGGTCTCTGGAAAACCACATTCGGCATTTAAGCTTCGAATAATGTGGTTTATTATATAACACAGTATGGTTTACGTAACACGAGAAGAAGTGGGGGTTTGCTGAAGGCTGAAAAATGAAAATATCTCGGTTAATATTTAAGATAGCGAATAAATGTATATAACAATATTCATAGTAATTTTAATTTACAATAAGATTGTTTCTATACAACCTTTAGATCCGACGTATAGTAACAGAGATATTTCGATTTTTCAAAAATAAATATATATACATATTACCTTATTAAAGAGTGTCTTGAGAGAAGGAATTTTCATTTCCAAATGACCAGTTAATACTAGTAGATACCATTTATTTGTTTTTAAACTTTGATAATATTATACAATGATCATACTTTTAGTTTTCCTAAATTAAAAAATATAAAAGAATAAATTATAGAGTTTATTTAAATGACTTTAAGTGTATACAATTAATTATATAAAAAGGATTCAATAGGGAGCGTATTCAGTGTTTAGGGTAAAAAAGAAAATAACAAATAAAGCAAATAATAATTTAAAAAATATACAGATCAAACCAAAATAAGGAAATCAATAGTTACACATGTTTTGAAACGCGATTTTTGAAAAATGTGTTCATGTCTTTACACACACACACACACACACACACACACACAATTATAATAAATCATTGAATCATTTATGTTATTGTCATTACAGACTGCAGAGATTTCTTACACAATTTTTTTTTTTTTTATGTCATTATTCTATGTAAGCATACTTACCCCACTTAAATACTTAATTTCATTCTCATATAAAAACTGGGAAGACATTTTATATCTCCATTGAATGAGAAACTCTTAAAAGAGTAAATAATAAAGTATAATACATTAGATCACTTGAAACCCTCTATTTTACGTCTGTTCAATAAATTAAAAAATAAATAAAAACACAATTACATTGCTTAATCGTGGTTTACCCAGCCCGTATATCTTCAAATATACGTTATAAAAAAGTCCGTTACGGAGGGGCTGCGTAAACTAAGCTGATTTCACACGAGACGTATTAAAATATAGAAATTTCAGGAGAGCCAAACAATTATGGAAATGGGATAACTAGTTTTCCCAGAAACCTACGTCTAGGACCTAAGTTATCCGATCTAATCTCCGTCCATTACGTGCACACACACATTTGCATTTATATTAGCAAATATCTAGGTTAATATTCAAGATAGAGAATAAATGTATATAACAATATTAATAGAAAATTTAATTTTCAATAAGATTGGTTCTAAACACTTTTTCGATCCGGCGTATGTTAACGGAGATATTTTGAATTTTCGAAAATCTCCACTCTAAACCCCTCCTCCCACTGTTCAGATTTCAGCCATTAACAAACTTGATCTTTCTTTTTACATAAAACGTTTAAATATCGAGTTTCGTAACGATCAAGCAAAAATTCCAACCGCTAGTTAACAGACAAATATATATATAAAATTGAACGGACCTCATTTTCGTCATCTCCTAGGTAGGATCTATGGACATTTGAAGAAAATGTTTGAAAATCGCGTCATGAGTACGACCTCAATAGCTGATTTCCATTAAGGGAAATCTGCTAAAATACAAAATATGAAACATCCGTCAGGACCCATATGTGTGGTGAGAAGAATATTAAATTCATTACTCCTGCTTCGTATTCCCCAGGATAGCTGATGACAAGGATAAAGTTCTACAGTGTAATTTATTGGGAACCCTAAACAACACGAGTTCTGGAATTCGAATAATCAGCAGGGTCAAGTTAGCAAGTGGCTCGAAGGGGTTGATTGGAACGGGAGCAGGGGACAAAGGTTTTCTCTGTTCCTATCAATAAAGTGGGTTTATCCCTTGATATTGTCGAGGGATTGTGAGACGGGAAAGGCTCAGGTGTAAACTTGAGAAGCAACAAAAACTCACAAGCACTTCCGCATTCTGATATCCGGCGGAAATGGAATCTCCTTACTCGGCAGGCATGGAGATTGGAGAATTTCATTTCAATAGTGTTACTCCTAGTAGGAAAACTCTTATAATAATATTCAGTAGAAACACAATGTATAAGTAGATTCATACTACTTCTCTATTCTACGGATTGAAATAGTTATAGTTCAAATAACCAATCATATAAAAACGCTGTTAAAGTCATATATATAATTTTATGTCAGTTGTTACCAATACAAGAAATATCGCTTATTCACCTCCGCGCCCCATGAAATGTAAGTGAATTACATGTATGCGCGTGTGTGAGCACTCGCGCCATTAATAGCCTTTCGGGATGATAAAAGATTTTGACATTCTCAAACGTTTTCTAGAAGTGAGCCGGCGGGTGCTGATTTGACCTCTGTCTGCGGATATAATGAGTCCCTTCGGGCTTCTGAAAACAACTCATCCCAGATTCCAGGTTGTTTTCTTCATGTCAGATATTTTGAATTTTCAAAATTCTCCCCCACTAACCCCCCCCCCTCCTATGGTCCGATTTCAGCCATTAACAAACTTGATCTTTCTTTTTACACAAAACGATTAAATATCGTGTTTGGTTACGATCAAACAAAAATTGCGAGCGCTAGAGCGTTAACAGTCTAATATAGGATAGGATAGAATATAGGAGAAATATAGGTAGGACCGATGAACATTTGAAGGAATCTTTCGAAAATCCCGTCACGAGTGCGACCTCAGTAGCAGATTTCCCCTAAGGGAAATCTGCTAAAACAAGATGACAGTGGCGCATGAAACACAATGAGATAACGATGATAAGCTGAATTCTTAAATCAACGTAGGGAGGGCGACCAATGGTTCCTAAATCGAAACCTCGCCAAATTCGTTTAAATTAAAACTATACTACACGTAACAGGAAATCTATGTAACTGTCTCTGAAAAATAGTTATCCTACTTATATATAATAATAAAAATTCTCTTAGCAGATTTCCCTTAATGGAAATCATTTATTGAAGTCGAAATTTTACTTCAAATGTCCATCGATCCTACCAAGGAGATGACAAAAATGAGGTCCGTTCAATACAGTGTATATATATTGTATAAAATTGTAACCTCTTCCTTCCATTTTCTTCTTCTTTTTAACGCCTACATCAAGAATAATGCAATAGAATGAGTGAGATAACTTTCTTAATGAAGTGAAATTAACATGTTATTGGATTGTTTCGATTTTCTGATTATGCGTACTAATTTTTCATCACTTTGATTGTTCGTTCTTTCATTAAGTACGTTATTTATTTATCTTTTTTTGTTTTTCATTTTTTTTTCTTATTCGTTAATTTTTTTCTTCTTTTTCTTTTTAATTTATTTTTTTTATTGACTTCAAGAACAAATTTATGAACATTTCTTGTATACAAAACACGATGTATTATGAACATACATGTTATATACTGTAATAGTATGGTACATGTAGCAAATAAACGCCCTTTGTGCATGGGTAATGTGCAAAGGAAAATATAGAATATATATATATATATATATGTATATATATATATATATATATATATAAAATTGTAACCTCTGTCTGTACATTGATTTGTTCGCGAAATTTCACGATAACTTTTCGTTTCACATGTCATAGACACCATAACTGCCTTTTGTATCTTTCGTGTGTGTTTGTTTGTTTGTTTGTAACCTTTTCACGGATAACCGGCTGAACCAAATTTTATTTACTAGTAGCCCAACTTAGCCTTTAGGCTATATTAATATTCTCAGAGACGAACAGGAGTGGGGGTTATAAGGGAGGCCTGAAATTAAAAATAGCGATATTTCGTTTCCTATTGGTTTTTTGGCAAATATGCATATAACAAAAGTTGTTTATTTTGTTATTTAGAGTAACTTTTGTTATATGCACTTTTGCCGTATACGGAAGCATAAATGAGTTATATGCTATAAACTACTGCGGAAGTCAACAATTTTATTTGGGACAAAAGACCCAACCGAAATAAATAAAACTCGGTATATGTATTAGCACTAACGCTTTCATTATAACAAGCCATACCAACAATTCTAGGGACGGGCAGGAGTGGGGGTTGCAAGGGAAGCCTGGATTTAAAAATAGCAGTATTTCCTTTTCTATTCTTTTTTCGGTACATACGAACGATTAAACCGAACTTTAAAAAAGTCGGTATGTCAATTAGCATTAATTCTTCCGTGATTATAAGCTATATTAAAATTTTTAGGTTAGAACGGGAGTGGGGGTTAAAGGGGGCCTGAAATAAAAATTCGCTATATTGGATTGTCTATTTGTTTTTCGACAAACATGCACATAACAAAAGTTGTTTACTTTTTATTTAGATTAACTTTTGTTTTATAAATTTCTCCAGGAACAATGTGTGGAGCAAGTAATTTGCGTAAAAATATTGATATGCTCAACAATTCATTCCAATTTGAACTATGAGGTACCTCACATGGAAAAATTAATTCAAATCTATGTTAATATTTTGTCCTTAATAACTAAAATCTATGCAAAATGCACAGGAGACGGGAAATATGACAATTTGGAGGACAGTGACGACTTACATAAAAAATCAATTTTATTAATAACAAATGCCAACAACGGGTATTAACCCTAAACACTGGGACGGGTAAATGTCAAAATATTGTGCAAAGTAAAGCCTTGCCAAAAAAATACCATCACCATTCAGCCTCAAATCAATTCCCGGGCGAAGCCGGGTATCTGAGCTAATATATATATATATATATATATATATAATATATATATATATATATATATATATATATATATATATATATATATATATATATGTCTGTTAACGCTCTAGCGGTCGCAATTATTGTTTAATCGTTACCAAACTCGATATTTAGTCGTTTTATGTAAAAAGAAAGATGACGTTCGTTAATAGCTGAAATCGGACCGGGGAGAGGGGGGTGGGGTTTAAAGGGAGAGATTTCTGAAAATTCGAAATATCTCCGTTACTATACGTCAGATCGAAAAAGTGTATAGAATCAATCTTATTGAAAATTAAATGGGCTATAATTATTGTTATATACATTTATTCTCTATTTTGAATATTAACCGAGATATTTGCATTTTTTAGTTTCCAGCCTTCAGCAAACCCCCACTTCTACTGATGTTACATAACCACTACTCTGTTATATAGTAAACCACATTATTCGAAGCTGAAATACCAAATATTATATCCAAGAGACCTTTACTATACGAGATACAAGCAAATAGGTTCTGGTGAACCCCCTCCCGGTCTTAGACAAGTAAAATTTGATTGATTGAAATAACAATTATTCTGACTCATTATAAATTACAGTATCATGTATAGTACATAGTTTTCAATAAAATGAATATGTTATATTCTGATATGTTTCAGTTATTCTTTTTCTTTCCGATGAGACTTGGCAGACCTGTTTCTTTTCATTTGTGACGTTTCCCGTCGGAGGGGAAAGATTTTTTTAATACCGTTTGTTTAATTCACGGTGGGGTTGGGTTACCAGTATGTATATTTATCTATTACTAAACTTCACGAGGGAAATATGCTTAGTTTACGCAGCCCCTGCATGACGGACTTTTTAATATCAAAAGACGTGATTGTTTCTGAAATAAATGGTAATTTAATTTCCATTTTTCCCGCGAAATAATTTAGCAGTAGTTGTTTTACAATCTGATTGTTTTATAAATTATTTTCTGTATCCATTACTATTACACAACCTATGAGTCCAGTAGTTGGACTGTGAGGTAACTTGCACGGCTAGAGACTATTTGGTGTTTCTAGCGCATGTAAGAGTTGGCGAGTCACAAATTGCGGTCTCTGAAACTTTGTGCCTCGGTAGTCGCTAAACGAGATTTATGAGCTCCTTCACCTCCTGCCCTCCCAATTAAACACTTCAGCCAACTTTAACGCTGCCCCCTAACTCTTTCCTTTCCACCGCTAAAGCCTCTATCATGCAATATCGTTCCCGCGCTATTTTATCTCCAGGAGTTGTCAGGCCCCTTGCAAAGAAAAAGTTGGTCGGGTTTCTCTTTCTATTATAAAGAGACACTGAGAAGTTGTGTCATAATTCTTAATTGTCCGGCTGCGGCTGCCGAGCACAAATCCATTGCCAGAGAGATTGTAAAACGTCAACATATCTCCACATTAGAAGTTCTTTATTGCACAGTAGCTTCCGAGCAGCTCATCAACACCATCTCTGATGCTAAATAAACACGACACCAAACTTCGGTAATTCCCCCATTTGATTTAGATTGTTTTAGGTCAAAATCAGTGGCCTTGAAAGCGTCCAAAAAATACATTCACTAATGTTTGTGTGCAGAGCACTACTAGTGAGAAGGTACGAGGTCATTGATTATTTACAGATTTACCTAAGGGAAATCAGCTCTTGAGGTAGTACTTATGGCAGGATTTTCGAAAATTTTCCTGAAATGCCAACAATCCTACCGAGGAAATATCAAAAATAAGGTCCGTTCCATATTTTATAAGAAGGTATATACATTTGTCTGGTACCGCTCAAGCGATCGGGATTTTTCTTTCGTTGTTACCAAATATTTAAGCATTTCATGTAAAACTAAAAATCAATTTCGCTAATGGCTAAATCAGGGAAGGGGGCGGGGATTATATAGAACAGATCTTATTGCAAACTTAATTCCTATAAATGTAGTTAAGTCGATTTTTTAGCAAATTTCCCTCAAGGGAAATCAGCTATTGAGGTCGTACTCATGACGCAATTTTCGAAAATTTTCTTCAAATGTTCATCCATCCTACCCAGGAGATGACGAAAATGAGGTCTGTTCAAAATTCATATATATATATATATATATATATATATATATATATATATATATATATATATTTGGCTGTTAACGCTCTAGCGGTCTCAATTTTTGTTTCATAGTTACCAAACTCGATCGAGTGAAAGGGGGGGGGGGGGTTTAGAGGGGGGATTTTCGAAAATTCGACATATCTCCCTTACTATACTTCGGATGACAAAATTGTATAGAACCAATCTTATTGCAAATTAAATTTACTATAAATATTGCTCTAAACATTTATACTCTCTCTTGAATATTAACCGAGATATTTGCATTTTTATTTTATTAAATGTGGGCCAATAACAGGCGAGTGAGATTCCCGCCAAGAGCTAGTTCGGCCGTTTCCGTAACTGTTCGGCTCTCGTATGGAGATTTCTCAATTGTATCCACGTGGGGTGTGTTGTATACACGTGAGAAATCTGCTTAGTTTACGCACGGACGTTGACGGACTTTTTTCTCTTTCTTGATTACCATCCACTCTTACACATCACATAATGACCCTAACCTGATATATCAGGAAGCGTTTTATTCCATGCATGCATCATCTATCCATCTATTTATATATTTGTTTGTTATTGCTCTAGCGGTAGCAATATTTATTTGATCGTTACCAAATGAGAAATATAGTCGTTTTATGTAAAAAGAAAGATCCAGTTCGTTAATGGCTGAAATTGGACCAGTGGGAGGGGGGGTATAGAAGGGAGGAATATTGAAAATTCGAAATATCTCCGTTACTATACGTCGGATCAAAAACATGTATAGATCTAATCTTAATGCAAATTAAATTTACTATAAATATTGTTATATACATTTACTCTCGATCTTGAATATTGACAGAGATATTTGCATTTTTATTAAATAAGTGGGGATAACGGACGAGATGAGATCGGCTGATGTCGGTTCTATTCGTGACTCCACCGAAACTAGTTCGACCGTTTCCGTAACTGTTCGGCTCACGTGAAATTTTTCTCGTTTAGAGACTCGTTACTACTACTGTTACTAGTATGCAGATTTCTCTATTGTAAAACTTCACGTTGGAAATCTGCTTAGTTTACGCAGCCCCTGCGTGACGGACTTTTTTGAGTAGTATTTCTGTTTTATTACTTTATTATTTAATAGTTAGTCAAATAGTTTTAGATGTAGTTTGTTTACCTTGTTATTTTTTTTTATTTTTAAGAACAGTGACTATGAGTAAATCCGTATTAAATTAATGTTTAAAAAATGCTTCACGGAAACAGTGACCTCACAGAAATCTCTTTACTATGCTAATTTTATTATCCCCTATTGTAGCTCTGGGTGAAAACCTCAGTGGGAGACATTACTTCCTCACTGGAATGTCCATCCTCTTAGGGCAGCTGTTCCTAGAGATATTGTCCTATAGGTTTGGATTAAAGCACACACAGAGAGCTGTATAGTTTGCTATATAAAGTTTGAAACTCAGATACTCCAGCACAGATTTATGACTAGCTTCACCTTCTGCTTTCCCAATTAACCACTTGGGCAAACTTTAGCCCAGCCCATTCCATCTTGGTAAACTTCGGCCAAGATTGTCTAGTAACGCCCACCAACAGGGAAAAAAGATATATAGGTGTATATGTTTGTATGTGCATACACACACACACACACACACACACACACACACACACACACACATACACACACAAACACAACTTTCACACATAGAGTAAAAAATTTTAGCAAGAGTTAAAAATATTTAATTTAAGAAGGATTAAATATAAAGTCCGTCACGGAGAGTCTGCGTTAACTAAGCAGATTTCCCACGTGCGCCACGTATTTGCATTGATCTCAAAACTTAAATGTTCAATGAGAGCAATTTTCAAGCTCACTTAAAGTGCTTCATATCATAATAGAATATTGTTAATATGAGATGAGTAAGAGTGGGGCTTTACTGAAGACCGAAAACTAAAAAATGCAAATGCCTCAGTTAATAATCAAGATAGTGAAACAATGTACATTATAACATATATAGAACATTACATTTTCAATATAATTTGTTCTATACAATTTCTCAATCCGACGCATAATAGCGGATATATTAAGCATTTTCAAAATTCTCACCCTCTAAACCCCCCTCCCCCTGGTCCGATTTTAGCTGTCAACGAACCTGATCTTTCTTTTTGTATAAAACGATTATTTATCAAGTTTGGTAACGATGAGAGAAAAATTGCGACCGCTAGAGCCGTAAAAGACAAATATATATACAGTTTTGAAAGGACATCATTTTCGTCATCTGGGTAGGACCGATAGACATTTGAAGAAAATTTTCAAAAATCGCGTCACGAATACATGTTACGGGAAATCTGCTGAAAGGATTTTAAAATGTAATACTTCTAAATTTGTGTCATGTAAATGTTGGAGTATTATAGGAATGTGTGGGCTACCTTCAGTAAGTAAGTCGTGTAAGTCATGAGTGATCTTTAGATGGTTTCGTTTGCAGTCTGTTAGTATGTGTTTTATAGTGAGCGGATCATTACGCACATTGCAGTTAGGCATTATTTTATTTTCAAATAGATAACCATGGGTTAGGAGAGAATGACCTATACCGTAGTCTCTAAAGGACTACTTCGTCTCTCTTAATTAATCATAAAATTAATTATTTTATAAATGGATAATTGTCCAGCCATTAGCATGATGTACTGCAAATAACAAAACCTCCTTTTCTATAAACATTTTAATAAAGAATATAAAAAATATGAATACCTTTTCTGTTTTGTTTAATTTAGTTATTTTTTTTGTATTTTTATGTTTTCATTTGAGTTTTGTTTTGTTTAGTTTTTTTAAGTTACGAAGCTTTTGTTTAGAGCAACATCGCCAAAGCTACGAAGCTCGAATAAATCAATAAATACAAAATTAGTAGCACCACTCTAACTTTACCAACTATATCACCAACACCATTTGATGACCAGGTTCATATTTTTTGGTACTCATTACTTAAAATCACAAATTGACTTACGGTTCTTAACTTATGTATGCTGAAGTTGAACATGATGTAATATTCTATCATTTTAGCCCAGCTGTTCAAGCGTTTAAAAATATTGAGGACTTTTGCATTTCATCCATTCAACAAACAATTCTGTTGAAGGAAAGCAGTGCAATATTAACATATTAAATAGCGCTTAATGATAAAAGTTCAAAATAAAGAGAAGAAACGTTTGGTGAGTCCTTTAAAAGCTAGAGAGAGGTTCAGAAACATAGCATTTAATTACAGCGTTAAATTAGTATAGTAATTAGTATAGAGTCTTTAAAAAAGAATGAACCGATTTCATTAAGCTATTTCTATTAACAGACAGTAATACAAGATTGAAATAAAGACACAAGTACAAGACAAGTATTTAACAAGTTTTATGGTGTCATCAGGTTCCATTTCAAGCATCGCATCACAGAATTCCATCCGTTTTTCTTTGTCAGCGCATTCCAGAGCCTGAACCAGCTGCAGTCTATGGTTTCATGAGTGGACGTCTTTTCAGAACACGCCAGATAGTGGTACCGCTCATCTCAAGCTCACGGCTAGCTGTAGATATGGACTTGCGTGGGCTCCGCTGAAACACCTCTTGGATTCTCCTTACGTTTTCTTCTGAAGTTCGCGGTCGACCAGGGCTGTTTCCTTCACACAAACACCCAGTGTCCCGTAACTGTACGAACCAACGTCCGATATTCTCGGCAGAGAGCCTGTACTGCACGATGAATTTCCTACGGAAGGCACGTTGCATTGTGAATTGGTCTTCGCGAACTCAATAGCACTGAACGATTTTGGTACAGGTGTAGCCATTTTGCGGGAACTGCTGTGAGTAGGGATTACGACAGTGCACTAGAGAAGCATCGATAGAGCATACTACCGGCAACCATTCGAAACTTACAACTACGCTCTTTGTTATGGCATGCAACGTGTTCTGCTGCGATGCTGGTGTAAAGCACCATAAAGCTTTGAAATCGGTTCATTCTTTTCCTTAAGGGAAATCAACTCATGAGGTCATACGCATGACCTTGATTATTTTCGAAATTTTTCTTCAAATACCCATCGATCCGACCCAGGTGATGACGAAAATGAGGTCCGTTCAAAACTGTGTATATATATATATATATATATATATATATATATATATATATATATATTTGTCTGTTACCGCTCTAGCGGTCGCAATCTTTGTCTTATCGTTACCAAACTTGATATATAATGGTTTTATACAAAAAGAAAGATCAAGTTCGTTAACGGCTGAAATCACACCAGGGGGAGGGGGGGGGGGGTTAGAGGGGGAGAATTTCGATAATTCTTAATATATCCTTTATTATGTGTTGGATCGAAAAATTGTATAGAACCAAGCTTATTTCAAATGTAATATTCTTGTTGTTACATGTTGTTATGTACATTTTTTCAGTACCTTGATTATTAACTGAGATATTTGCATATTTCAGATTTCCGACTTCTGTAAAGCCCCACTCCTACTCATCACATATTAACTATATTCTATTATATGTCTGGAATATGCTGGATGGTAGAGGAACCAATAAATAAGAATCAATAAAAAGGCCTCGTATTCTACTGTTTTTTAGAGTCACCCGGCGGTCGTGGTCCAGACTAGACAGCTGTAATCAGGAACTGACGATGGAGCGTTGACTCCGAAAATGTACTCTGCATAATATTAAAAAACAGTAGAAGACAAGGCCTTTTTATTGATCCTTATATTCTACTATGTTATAAAGCACTATTTGAAGCTTAAATACCAAATATTGTTCTCATTGAACTCTTAAGATTTAAAATAAATGCAAATACGTGGCGCACGTGGGGAATCTGCTTAGTTATTGCTGCACCTGCGTGACGGACTATTCGAATGACCCAAATACAACTAGTAGAAATATATTTGTATTTGGCACCGCAGTAAGTTAATCATCAGGAGTAACGATCGGGCTATAATTGCTACCGAATTAATCAAAAGGGACTTCATAAACAAATAAATAGACAAAGTGGATAAAGAGTTAAAATATAAGACGCGAAGAGATGAAAAAGCTAAGAGAGAGAGGAGTGGAACCGATCACTAACGATTCGTTCAAAGCAATTAGCGGAAATAAAGCGTCGACTAACGACACTCGGCCATGTCCCCCCACTCTTCTTTAATGATCTGCCTCCACTTGTAATACCTCGCTGCTCCGGCTATCTCCTTGCAGCATACCTACAGTCTGCGGCCATCTCGACGAGTATCACTCCAGACGATTGTGTTCGTTAAGCCCTTCCACCATTTTCCAGTTCATTCCATTAGTCGTTATTTCTTCGTTCGTTGTTCTTTTTTTTTTTAACAACTGTGCGTCGTTAAATGATGATATTGGAGTATCCCTGTTTCCTTTTAACGACGAACTTAGTTTTGCAAGTTGTAAAGGAATATTTTACGGACTCTCTCTGCAGGACTCTTTGCCGGAATATAAGGGACTGAATTTAACCCTCCGTCGGGCGCAGCGGCTCTGAGAGGCCAGGAAAACATACTTTTTGATGCCCCGCCTCATCCTGTCTCCTCTGTGAGGTGCCATTCCCAGTAGTTTCCTGATTCGTGTTCATGCTTAGAATCTCCTACTATAGTCTATTGCCATCCTTCATCCAGCCCGTCTGGTCCCTAGCTGGCTTGTGAGGCCGACTGCGCCCAATTGCTCCTTAATTTCAAAGATGAGTTTTTTTCATGATATATCTATTGCAATCGTTTCTTTAACTAAGATTAATGCTATTCTGTAAAGAAGTTCGTCGATATCTTGAAAAATAAGTGCTAGTCTAACTCTGGCCTCTCAGGCCGAATGCGCCTTATCAATTTTACTTGTTTTAGTTTAAGCTTCATTCTGTTTTAATAAAGTTATTATTTTACGTACTAAATAGCATATTTGCTTTCCTTAGATCCTAGCAAATTCTGTCCTACCAGCGTTTTAAATTAAAATTAATTAGATGGGGAGTGGGGAGCTAAAAAATGTGGGCGGCCTCTCAGGCCGTGTGAGCCCGATTTTGTTTCGTCCAGAGGTGCGCCCGACGGAGGGTTAAATTAGAAATCCTACAGCTGAGATTTGGTAATCCGATTACAGTAAAATCAATATATCCTAGTGGCTGTGCCTTTTATAATGGTCAAATAATTCATGTACACTACTTCAGAAAGTGATATCAGCTGATTTCCCTTAAGGACAAAGTATAAACGATATCAGCTGTATAACAAAGTATAAACGAGATATAAGTTAAAAACTAAAGCTGAAGCCAACAATTTTGTTGAGCTCAAACGATTGAACCGAATTTAACGAAACTTGGTATGCGAATTAGCATTAATTCTTCCATGATTATAAGCTATATTAAAATGTTTAGGTTCAAACGGGAGTGGGGGTTATAAGACAGGCCTGAGGTAAAAATTCGCAATTTTCATTTTCTATTTTTTTTTTCGGCAAACGTGCACATAGCAAAAGTTGCTTACTTTTGTTATTTAAAGTAACTTTTGTTGTATTCAATTTTCCCGTAAATGAAGTTAACACGGCATATACGCTAAAACCATTGCGGGAGTAATTAATTTTATTAGAGCTTATTTAAGTGTTTTTAATAAATGCATATTATGACAAAAGATGTTATGTTTTAGTCTTATATGATAGTTGCAAGTATGATTCGGATTAGTGAGCTTATAAATCTCCGTCGCCTCCTCATTTATTTATTTATTTTCCCAATAACTTTGTTATTTATTTCTAATAGAAATATATACTATAAGAGCATTTCTGGTATTTAATATATGCTCGATATGAATGTTTAAAGTATTACTAGGTTTCAGGGGGGCTCTCTTCCCCTCATCTAGATTTTTGAACATAAATGAAATTATGTGTTAGGGATCTATTATTTAGTTCCATCAGGTAGATAAATTATTAAAATAATATTCTGAAGCAATATTCTAAGGAAAACAATGATGATAACGCTCCTGCGAGTGCGGAAATTGACGGGAGTTAATTGAGTTTACATATTTCCTGTGGAATGCTGGCATGACAGGAAGTGATTTCCACTGAGGCTTACTAATACGAATATAATCTTATGTATAAAACTATGCTAAAACTATAGGTGCTTGCATTATTTTCGGCAGGAAATATTTTCATTATAGATGATATTTAATTGTAATAAATGCTACCCATGATTATGGTTTGAATTATTCAAAAACCATTTTGGTAATCCGATTACAGTAAAATCAATATATCCTAGTGGCTGTGCCTTTTATAATGGTCAAATAATTCATGTACACTACTTCAGAAAGTCCGTCACGCAGGGGCTGCGTAAACTAAGCAGATTTCCCTCGTGAAGTTTTACAATAGAGAAATCTGCCTAATAACAACTGTAATAGAAAGAAACCTCTAAACCTAAAACATTATTTAGGGCGTAATAACCCAGTAGTTTCTAGCCCCGAATCACAGTTAACCTAACCTCTAAACCTATTCACGAGGGACGGATAGTTATGGAAAAGGCCGCCAGAGCTCTCGGCGGAAAGTCCGAACATAGCCTACTGGTACCACACGCAGAATACAAATGCAAATATCTCGGTTAATATTCAAGATACAGAATAAATGTATAGAACAATATTTATAGTAAATTTAATTTGTAATAAGATTGATTCTGTACAATTTTTCGATTTGACGAATAGTAACGGAGATATTTCGAATTTTCGGAAATCCTCCCCTCTAAACCCCCCCTCCCCGTGGTCCAATTTCAGCCGTTAACGAACTTGATCTTTCTTTTGACATAAAACGACTAAATATCGAGTTTGGTAACGATCAAACAAAAATTGCGACCGCTAGAGCGGTAACAGACAAATATATATATATATATATATACAGTTTTGAACGGACCTCATTTTCGTCATCTACTAGGTAGGATCGATGGACATTTGAAGAAAAATTTCGAAAATTCCGTCATGAGTACAACCTCAATAGCTGATTTCCCTTGAGGGAAATCTGCTAAAAGTGATATCAGCTGATTTCCCTTAAGGGAAATCAGCTATTGAGGTCGTACTCATGACGCGATTTTTGAAAAATTTCCTCAAATGTCCATCAATCCTACCCAGGAGATGACGAAAATGAGGTCCGTTCAAAATTATATATATATTTGTTTGTTAACGCTCTATTGGTCGTATTTTTTGTTTGATCGTTACCAAATTCCATATTTAATCATTTTAAATTAAAAGGAAGATCAATTTCGTTAATGGCTGAAATCGGACTAGTGGGAAGGGAGGGTTAGAGGGGGGGAATTTTGAAAATTCGAAATATCGAACCTGTACCAACAAAAAAAATAAACATTGAAGACAACAATTTAATAAAAAAGAAAATCATGTTATTGCGGTATACTAATACATTAATATTATCTAAAATTGTTCACAATTATATTAAACTTCTCACTAAGCCAAAATAAAAAAAGTCCGTCACGCAGGGGCTGCGTAAACTAAGCAGATTTCCCACGTGAAGTTTTACAATAGAGAAATCTGCCTAGTAATAACCTATTCTCACGAGGACGAATAGTTAGTGAAACGGCCACACTAGCGCTAGTGCGCTCCGCGGAAACTACCAAACATAGCCAACCACACTCACAATACAAATCCAAATATCTCGGTTAATATTAAAGATACAGAATAAATGTATAGAACAATATTTATAGTAAATTTAATTTGCAATAAGATTGGTTCTATACACTTTTTTGATCCGACGTATGGTAACGGAGATATTTCGAATTTTCGAAAATCCCCCCCTGTAAACCCCCCCCTCCCACTGGTCTGATTTCAGCCATTAACGAACTTGATCTCTCTTTTTACGTAAAACGCTTAAATATGAAGTTTGGTAACGATCAAACAAAAATTGCGACCGCTAGAGCGCTAACAGACAAATATATATATATATATATATATATATATATATATATATATATATATATATATATATATATATATATATATAATTTTGACCGGACCTCATTTTCGTCATCTCCTGGGTAGGATCGATGGACATTTGAAGAAATTTTTCGAAACTCGCGTCATGAGTACGACCTCAATAGCTGATTTCCCTTAAGGGAAATCTGCTAAAAGGAGAGAAGTTAAATTTTGTGAAACATAGCCATTTTTTAAGGTGATTTAATATATTGTCGATTTGTGGGCTCCTGTCTGTAATAAGTTCGTAAATGTTATGTGGGGTTTCTGAGTATTCAATGTTCCTGCAGTTAGTCAGTATGTGTTTAATGGTTAATAGTTCATGCCATGATCTGCAAAGAGGTATTTTTGCTTTTCTTATGAGGTACAAATTGTGTTTAAAACATATTATTCAGTACTAATGCATTTCTTACATTAATCAATTTCAAAATTCAGGCTTCCAACTATTGGTGAAATTGAACCGCGGGGGAATGGGAGTGTATTTTACAGGGAGAAATTTCTCAATTCGAAATATCTCCGTTACTATAAGTCCGATCGAAACATTTTATAGAGCCAATCTGTAAATGTAATTCTCAATAAATAGTGGAGATTAAATGATCTATAAATATGGTTCTATACATATTTTCTGTATCTTCTACATTAGCCGAGATATGTGGATTTTAAACCCCCACTACTACTCATGTTAAACTAACAAAACCCGGTTATGTAATGAACCACATTATTCGAACCTTAAATACCAAATATTGTTTTCAAGAGGCATTTATTATACGACATATATGCAAATATGTCCCCCCCCCCTCCTCTTACGTTATTGGACTACTTAAATTTGATTGATTGAGATAAATTTGATTCATTATAAGTAAATAGTTTTGAATCAAATTAATATGTTATATTCCGATATATTTCATTAATTGTTTTTCATTCCGGTGAGAGTCAGGTTGGCAGATCTCTTTTTTTCACATTTCAGACGATTCTCGCTTAGAGGGGAAAGACTCCTTATTCACTTGTTGTTTGTATTTATTCACTTAATAGTCAAGGTGGTATTTTTACCTGTATATAAATTTATCAATTACTAAACTTCACGAGGAAAATCAGCTTAGTTTACACAGCACCTGCTTGACGGACTTTTCTATAATTGGGTTCAAATGACAACTTGACGCTACGATACATAATTTCTGATAACAAAAATGTATATTGACTGCAATGTTAATTAATTGAATGCAAGCCCAGGGCGGCGAATTTCAAAGTTATCGGGTTACCAGTTAAGGAACAATGTCAAACAGTTTATGTCGTGTAAACTTCATAAACATAGCCCTGGCTTCTCCAATAACGGAGCAACTCTTATCTCAAGCCTACCTGGACTACAATATAGCATATCTTGTAGCAGTCTGATGGCTTCCCTCCTTTGAGCACTATTTTCCGACTTAGAGGTAAAGGTACTTATTGCAGTTCATAACGAGAAATTTTTAAACTACATGTTATCTATCTAAATTAATATAAACCTCTAAGTAAATACCTTGTAAATAGGTTTTTAGCAGATTTCCCTTCAGGGAAATCAGCTATTGAGGTTGTACTCATGACGGAATTTTCGACATTTTTCTTCAAATGTCCATCGATCCTACTTAGTAGATGACGAAAATGAGGTCCGTTCAAAACCGTATATATATATAAATAAATAAATAAATATATATATATATATTTGTCTGTTACCGCTCTAGCGGTCGCAATTTTTGTTTGATCGTTACGAAACTCGAAATTTAGTCGTTTTATGTAAAAAGAAAGATCAAGTTCGTTAACGGCTGAAATCGGAATAGTGGGAGGGGGGTTTAGAGGGGAGGATTTTCGAAAATTCGAAATATCTCCGTTACTATACGTCGGATCGAAAAATTGTATAAAATCAGTCTTATTGCAAATTACATTTACTATAAATATTGTTCTTTACATATTTTATGTATAATGAGTATTAACCGAGATATTTAAATTTTTAGTAATGAGTTCCGCTTTCAGTAAACCCCTACTCCTACTAGGGACATATTAATAATAAGTTGATATCTAATGAACCATCTCATTATTAGGTTAAATACAAAATATTGTTTTCAACAAAGCTTTATTTTACAAGGTACAAACAAATACGTTCTGTTGACCCCCCCTTTTTTTTCTTGGACTACAAAAATCTGAGTGATTGAGATAGACATTATTTTGATTCATTTCAAATTACTCCACTAACTATAATAAATAGTTTCCAATAAAATTAATATTTTATATTCAGATATATTTCTTTAATTGTTTGTTTTTCCGGTCTATTTATCGATACTGCACTACACGGTTGGCTAACCTGTTTGTTTACAATCCAGGCGTCTTACGTTGTAGGGACTATTAACTTATATTGTAAATTCACTGAAAGATTTCTCATTGTCGTTTGTAATTATTCACTAATATTCACGGAAGTGTTACCTGTATGTATATTTATCTATTGTAAACCTTCGTTGGCTAACCTGCTAGCTCCTTAATCATGTGAAAATCTCATAACCGTCTGAATCGTATTTTGCACCCCCCCCCCTTTCTATTTTCTTCCCGGATTCCTAAATTTGGAATGGTTGTGATTAAAATTATTCTGGTCTATTATTAATTACAGTACTAGATATAATAAATAGTTATATGAATAAAATTTATAACTTATATTCAAATATATTTTCGTAATTGCTTTTATTTCCGGTAAAAGCTGGCTAGCCTGATTGTTTAGAACTCAGACTGTTTGCTATCAGGAAGGTTCTTACCATTTGACTTGCCCTTTATTTGTTTACTTAATATTCACAGCAGTATTGAGTCTTACAAATAATGGATATTCTGTGGTACTATTTAGTGTTGGTGTAATAAGTGTTCAGAGCGCTGCTATCATTAACGGTAAGTCCATCTTTTGTGTTCTTGTTGTTTTTTGAGATTGAATTGTTTTTAATTTAGTCTCGGAGCCTAACGGTCGAGAGTTACTTTCCCGTCAAAAGCTAGTTCGGCTGTTTCTTTGACTGGCTCGGCTCTCGTGAAATTTCTCTATTGTAAAACTTCACGTGGGAAATCTGCTTAGTTTACGCAGCCCCTGCGTGACGGACGTTTTCTTTAGATATTGTTGCGAAAATTAAACACATGAAAAATTAAACAGACATAGTCACGTATTTGGGAATATCGAAGTAGATCAAAGGGGCCGACAGATGTTCTCGGCAAGGCCCGACCTTTCTCGACGCGTCTCGGCTTTCACCTTTGATATTTTCCTCCAATCTATATAAGGAACCCTGGCCGTTCCAAGTCAGTTAGTTTGTTCTCAGCTGTCTTCAAGTGATCATCAGTGCTACAGTGCGACTTAGTTGCAGTGCGGTAAAGTGGTTTTATCTGAAGAACAAGTGTTGTGCCGTGACTAAGTAATACAATAGTGCCGTGTTTAAGACAGTGCAGTGTCCTTAACTTCGCGAAATAAAGGACAGTGCAGTGCCGCGTTTTTGTGAACTTCAGTGATCGTGAGTGAATTATTGGACTGTGTAATCTGAAGAGCAGTGGAAATATAAGTCCATACTGTGAGTAGTAATTAAAAATAATTATCCAAGTGTGTAGTGCATTGTTAAATAAATTGTGCAGTGATAAAAACTCTGAAGCTCCTGTGTGTTTAATTTTGCAAATCCTATAGAACTCTAATAAACAGCGGTTATTACTGGTTTTAGCAGATTTCCCTTAAGAGAAATCAGCTATTGAGGTCGTACTCATGACGCGATATTCGAAAATTTTCTTCAAATGCCAATCGATCCTACCTAGGAGATGACGAAAATGAGGTCCGTTCAAAATTATATATATATATATATATATATATATATATATATATATATATATATCTGTTAACGCTCTAGCGGTCGCAATTTTTGTTTGATCGTTGCCAAACTCGACATTTATACGTTTTATGCAAAAAGACAGATCAAGTTCGTTGATGGCTGAAATCGGTCCAGTGGGAGGGGAGGTTTTGAGGGGGGATTTTCGAAAATTTGAAATATCTCCGTTACGATACGTCGGATCGAAAAGTAGCATAGAACCAATCTTACTGCAAATTAAATTTACTATAAATACATTTATTCTCTATCTTGAAGTGTGGCGGATAACGGGCGAGATGAGATCGGCTCATGTCGGGTCTATTCGTGGTATCCCCGAAAGCTAGTTCGGCCGTTTCCGTAACTGTTCGGCGTAGATACTCGTTACTACTATTGTTACTAGTATGCAGTTGTCTCTATTGTAAAACTTCACGTGGGAAATCTGCTCCGGTTACGCAGCCCCTGCGTGACGGAACCTGTCTGTGTAGTTTCCTGTTCCTCCAAGCTAGGGGTAGACAGTGTATATAGCTGAAAGTTCTTATAAACTACATTGCAAGGAGGAATTAAATGTTGTTTTGGTTTTTTTCTGATTTATCGTCTCGGTAACAGAGAGATAAAGTGTGTAATTTCTCGTAACAGTCTGGACAACTTTAAACGCCATGAAGCCGGTAAAACGGATTCGGCCCCGTTCGATTAATTATTCAGACAAGCCCCGGAGGAGTTTGGCTGTTTTCTTAAGAGAGATAGTCCATTAAAAGGGGCGTCATAAGTGAAGTGAGTCATTGGTAGAACAGGTGTTATAAAGGGAGCTAATAGTCTACTTCCATTAAGGAAACAGTTCGATTTAAGGAATAAACCCCTCGAGCTGGCCGACAACTACTAATCTCGAGGGCTTAGCTGGTGCTTGCAGATAGCGCCAAACCTGGTTCCGCTCCATCCACCACCGATTAGCTCTCTATTTATTGGAGCCTTCAACTTTCCAATCTCGCTCCTCCACCACTAGCGACGGCCTATATTCTCGGCTCATGGCCTCTATCCGCTCCCATATTTACTCCTTTCGGGGGGCGAAAATGATTTTAAGCTAGTTGTATCGTAGCTAAAAAGTTTTACCTACCTTCAACCTGCATCCACGAGAAACCAATTCAACCTACATATTGTTATGTTTATTAAAAAAAGTCCGTCACGTAGGGCCTGCGTAAACTAAGCAGATTTCCCAGGTCAAGTTATACAATAGAGAAATCTCCATGCGAGAGCCGAACAGTTACGAAAAAGGCCGAACTAGCTTTTGGCGGGAAACTCCGTCCTACGTTGTCGGCCCAAATTTAATAAAAATGTCAATATCACGGTTAATATTCAAGATAAAAAATAAATGTATAAAACAATATTTATAGTAAATTTAATTTACAATAAGATTGGTTCTATACACTTTTGTGATCCGACGTATGGTAACAGAGATATTTCGAATTTTCGAAAACCTCCCCTCCGACTGGTACGATTTCAGCCATCAACGAACTTGAACTGTCTTTTTGCATAAAACGTATAAATGTCGAGTTTGGTAACGATCAAACAAAAATTGCGGCCGCTAGAGCGTTAACAGATGTGAATATATATATATATATATATATATATATATATATATATATATATATATATATATATATAATTTTGAACGGACCTCATTTTCGTCATCTCCTAGGGAGGATCGATTGGCATTTGAAGAAAATTTTCGAAAATCGCTTCATGAGTACGACCTCAATAGCTGATTTCTCTTAAGGGAAATCTGATAAAATCAGTAATAAACGCTGTTTATGACAGTTCTTTTGGATTTGCAAAATTAAACACACAGGAGCTTCAGAGTTTTTAACACTGCACAATTTATTTAACAATGCACTACACACTTGGTTAATTATTCTTAATTACTACTCACAGTATGGACTTAGCTCCACTGCTCTTCAGATTACACAATCCAATAATTCACTCACGATCACTGAAGTTCACAAAAACGCGGCACTGCACTGTCCTTTGTTTCGCGAAGTTAAGGGCACTGCACTGTCTTAAACACGGCACTATTCTATTACTTAGTCACGGCACAACACTGTTCTTCACATAAAACCACTTTACCGCACTGCAACTAAGTCACACTGAGGCACTGATGATCACTTGAAGACAGCTGAGAACACACTGACTCGGGTCGGCCAGGGTTCCTTATATAGATTGGCGGAAAACATCAGAGAGGGCCGAGACGCGTCCAGAAAGGTCGGGTCTTGCCGAGAACATCTGTCGGCCCCCTTTGATCCCCTCCTTCCCAAATACGTTATTATCTCTGTTTAATTTTTAGCAGATTTCCTTTAAGGCAAATCAGATATTGAGGTCGTACTCATGACGAGATTTTCGTCAAATGTCCATCCATCCTACCCAGGAGTTGACGAAAATGAGGTCCGTTCAAAATTATATATATATATATATATATATATATATATATATATTTGTCTGTTAAAGCTCTGTTTGGTCGTTACCAAACTCGATATTTAAACGTTTTATGCAAAAAGACAGATCAAGTCCGTTAATAGCTGAAATCGGACCAGTGGGAGGGGGGATTTTAGAAAATTCGAAATATCTCCGTTACCATACGTCGGATCAAAACAATGTATAGAACTAATCTTATTGTAAATTGAATTTACTATAAATATTGTTATATACATTTATTCTCTATCTTGAATATTAACCGAGATATTTGCATTTTTATTAAATTTGGGCCGATAACGGATGACGGTTTCCCGCCATAAGCCCTTTACCGCAACTATTCGGCTCTCGTATGGAGATGTCTCAATTGTATAACTTCACGTGGGAAATCTGCTTAGTTTGCGCAGCCCCTGCTTGACGGACTTTTCATGTATTTAATTTTCTCAACAATATCTAAAGAAAAACCCTATTACAAGATATTTACTTAGAGGTTTATATTAATTTAGATAGATCGCATGTTGTTTAGCAATTTTTCGTTATGAACTTCAATAAGGACCTTTACCTCTAAGTCGAAAAATAGTACCCAAACTTTAGAAAAAAAAACACATCCTGCAAGAAGGGGCTGCGAAAACTAAACATATTTCCAACCTGCTGCAATGACACGATCATGACGTGTTACCTCATTCTCTATTTACCTCTAAATAGAAAGCCTATCCTAACAGTACTTGAATTTTAAGCTAAACACGTGTCGTTTAGAGATACAGTTGCTTTAAAAGAAAATCGCATTGGCAGAAGTGGGAGTCAAATGTACACTGAAAATTGAGAAACGCAAATATTTCTCAATCTGACTCTTTATATCCGAAATATTTCGATTTTTCTTTATTTTATTGGAGGTGCAAATATGTTTTGACTTTATTATTCGTAATTTTAACGCTAAATGACAGAAATATGAAAAATTGATTTTATTCAAAGTGTTTCCCATCGTTAGCTATGAGTTTTCACATCAAGCACACTCTAAGTATCCCACAGCATGAGGATTCTACGTTGAAAACAATTCTTGTCTTCTGAGGCAATCCAAGAATCGACCCAAATTTTGGATTGTTCATAAGACGTGATGATCTACTCGGCCAGACTATGACTCATTGGCCAAAACCAGTGGTAGTCGGAAGGAGTGATATCTGGTGAATATGGCGTATGGGGTAGGACATCCCATTGAAGTGCCTCCAAACTTTAGGAATATACGACCGAGCGTTGACATGCTGGAAGGTCACTTTGCCATGTCTGTTGGCATATCGTTGCGTATGAGCTTCAATGCTCGGCTCAAATGCATTAATTGCTGATGGTAGCGATCCCCAGTGATGGTTTCGTTAGGTTGGGGTAAACTCATGGTGACAACTCCCAGCTGATCCCACCTGATCGATAACATTATTTTCTTGCCATGATTATTCGGTTTTGCCGTTGAAGTTGATGCATGGCAGGGCTTCCTCCAGGATTTTCGGCGTTTTGGACCCACTTATCGCCCCCGTCCCTATACCATGAAAAAACCTTTCCGCTTTTGACTTCGGAGCAGTCGTTTACAGGTGAGGGCATTTGACATTTCGTGGCTTGAGTTCATACAGAACCCAAATTCCTTGTTTTTGCACCATACCCATGGCCATCAGACGGTTTGAAATCGATTATTGGCTCATTCGCAAGGTTTCAACGAGATCCACTTGAGACTCATATAAATCTTGGTGCAAAAAAAGCCATCAACTTATGGTTCGTACTTTACTGGCCTCCCTTCACGTTCTTTGTCACTGGTTCAAAATCGCCAGTGTTTATATTGATGTTTCCTGCATGCTTCGCACCGAAACGATGTCCATCACCTGCACTTTTCTCAAAATAAAACAAAATAGCACGGCTTCCCGCAAATTGGGATTATGATTAGGATTAATATGATTTGGGCAATCAACAACTAGGTTATTATGCCCTTTATAGTAGTATAATGCTGTTAACAAGTCCCATAGAGTTTTACTCTATGTCTTAAATAATATCAACTTATATATTATAAATACCGCTCTTGTCATATCCAAAGGCTATTAAATTTACTAATTTTACATACAATTATTTCATTACTAAATCTATCTATCTATTTTTATTTATTTATATTTACTTAAATATGTGTGCTAGTAACACGAGTAACGTTGTACCTATTACACTTCTTACTGCTGGCAAATTGTATTTTGTTGGCACGAAGGCTGACATGGTTATAGCACAAAGAAAGTTTTTTATTAAGTGATAAAACAAGTACTGATTTCTAGAGGGAATTAACGAGGCTTTTAAATAAACATAATCAAAAGATATTCCAGTGAGATTTAATACTAGTTATGTAACCTTTTGTAAATCCATTGAAGCTTATTTGTACTCCCAATATATATCTTCAACCACCTTCCCTCTTCAATGTCAGATGGTAATAATACTTGATATTCATGCTTGAAATAATACGTTTCGTGATGTATTACTTATGTCAGGAGAGTGGTACAGGAAAATTACTGAAGAAGGAAAATAAAAAATACTTCCAATGCATATCCGTTCCAATGCATCGGATCAAGAACTTTCCGGGAAACAATTTTGTAGAGGGAGTTGGGAGATACTACTGTTTCTCTCGCCGATGGTTACATTATACGTGAAGAGCGGGTAAGCATTTTGAAAATTTTCGAGGAAACATGAGCAATTCTGGTTACTGAGCCAGTAGTGTATTGAATAAACACGAGTGGGCAGGAGATATTGTTTGTTTGCCTCTTTTGGAATTCATTTTGATATCTATAGTTTGGGAATGTTATACAGGGTGAGACATATTAACGAGCGATTTAAAAAAGCGCGCGACCCAAGCTGCGTTGGATGGAGGTGGAGGGGATAGCGTCAGTTACGTTTGGAGCGAAATAGCATTTAGTCACAATGGAGCGCTGGACCCCACTGCATCGTGCGTACGCTGTCAAAGCATTTTATCAAAACGGTAGTTCATACCAGTTAGCACGTCGTGCATTCCGCAGAATCTTATTCCGGGGTTATCTTAAAAGTAATGTTTACCAAGATAATCCTCCTCGAACAATTGAAGCCCTGAAAGAGCGGAGCCGGCAGGAAGGTTGTCAAATCCCACTGGCAATGCTACGCAATGTGATGCGTCACTTCAAGGTCCGGCTCGAGGAATGTGTGCTTCTAAACGGTCGCCATCTTACTGGAGTTATTTTCAAAAAATAACAGACATTTTACTGTTGCAGAAAATGCTTTTTCATGTATTTTAATATTGTGATATAAACATATTTTTGTAACAAAATGTTTTTATTTAACAGTCTTTTAAAAATCACTCGTTATTATGCCTCACCCTGTATCTGTAGTGATTTTTATATAAGTATAACGCAGAGATATTTTCAAAATCAAAAGTTTGGATAGGAACCGTTAATATCTTCTTTCTTTTGGTAAAGCATATTTTTGAGGCGTAGTTTAGTTCCTCATATATATTAAGGAATGAATGTAGAGCACGTAACTCGGTGAATACAATTTGTGGCTTGATTGTGAGGAGCAGGGTTGTTTTAGATAAATATATTGTAATTTGATGAGTTTTATATTTCTATGTTCATTGTAGAGAATATTTCTAAATGTATTTTGTTTGTTTGTTTTACGACGGGTTTTTGTACGTCAAAGAACTAAAACTCGTGAGGGGGGGAGGTGAAGTACTAATTGTAGTAGGCGTTGGTTGGTTTTCAAAAGTTTTAGAAGATAACTAATTAAGGCTTGGAATATTTATTGCTGTAGAGGACTTCAGTTGTCTCTATGATGTTTTTGGATTTGATTTGTGGAAGGGAAATAAATGGTCAGGCATCTATGAATAAGGTCCATAGCTAGATTTCACTTTTGGTGCTATGTGAGTTAGAAGTGAAATTCGACCGGACTAAGTTGCTTTTCTAAAATAGCAAGTAATGATTGTAGAATCATATGATAATAACGAGATAAGGAAGTTTCTCCACACAAATTTCAGTTTAAAATGTTTTCAATTTTTGAAAATCTCGAAATTTTGAATTTTCAGAATCCCAACTCTTAACCCCCCCCCCTTCCACTAGTCTCATTTCAGCAGTTAACAAACTTGAATTTTAATTTTAAGTAAAACATTTAAATAGTTTACGTCACCTGCTTGACGAACTTTTCGTCATCTCCTGGGTAGGATCGATGGACATTTGAAGGAGAGTGTCGAGTACAACCTCAATAGCTGATTACCCTTCAGGGAAATCTGCCAAAAGCTTAGTTTCGATAAGTAATACGTTCCTTTTGACGTTCATTCAAGTAAAGGGGCTCAGGTTTGCCATATGAGTTAAGGCGTTGACCTTAACCTCACATGGCAAACCTAGAGTGGCGAGTTCGATTCTCGCCTGGGCAAAGGAAATTATTTAGTGCCGGAATTCATTAAATAGCATCCTGAAGACCCTGGCTAGAAAAGGATGGTAACCTGTAGATAACCCCTGATGAGCCTAAGTTGGAAAAAGTCGACGTTAATAACTAATAATAATAACATGTGAAACGGTTGTGACTTTTAAATGGAACAACAATGATGTTTCGGTGCTTAAAGGCGTTAACTTTAATGAAATACCGTAATATAATTTTCGTTAATGGAGGAGGGGATGATGGTAAGGTTGTGGACACCGCCACAACTGAATAGTTTTGAAGGTGTTTATCCCGAAACAGCTAAACCTCATGGCATCTCTGAGGACAGAATGTGACGCAAAGGTGCCCGATCAACCTCTCGTGTTATGCCTCAATTAGTTCACAAGGAGTAAGTGCGCTTTTATAATTAATTCTTTAATGATATAATCAGCAAACTCCCCGCAATGTGGGAGTTTCATATGACATAAGTATCATTTAACATTAACTGCTTAATATTCTTAATGTAAATACAATGTCTAGGTTTCGTTGGGATTCCAATAGGTGTCCATCTGCCCAGACGTTCTACAGACCAAATTCCTACATTACCTGGCATCTACGTCCAAACTAAACATTCCTAACCACACTTCCAATAATACGTATACCACTTTCCAGAAGCGTTTGTAGGATCAAATCCGTTTTCCTTTTTCAGCAGATTTGCTTTAAGGGAGATCAGCTATTAAGGTCGTACTCATGAAGTAATTTTCGAATTTTTTCATCAAATGTCCATCGATCCTATCTAGTAGATATCTATAAATATGTAACATTGTAACCTCTGTCTGTACATTGATTTTTTTCGCGAAATTTCACAATAACTTTTCGTTTCACATGTCATAGGCCCCATACTGCATTTTGTTTCTTTCGAGTCTGTTTTTTGTTTGTTTGTTTATTTGTTTGTTTGTTACCATTTCACGCATAAACGGCTGAACCGAATTTAATTAAACTTGGTATGTACATTACTACTAACCCAATTTAGACTTTAGGCTATATTAATTTTCTCTGAGACGAACAGGAGTGGGGGTTGTAAAGGAGGCCTGGCATTAAAAATAGCGATATTTCCTTTCCTATTGGTTTTTCGGCAAATATGAACATAACAAAAGTTGTTTATTTTGTTATTTAGATTAACTTTTGTTATATACACTTTCGTCGTTTTCCGAAGTGAAAATGTGTTATACGCTAAAAATTATAGCGAGAGTGAACAATATTATTTGGCACAAAAGACTCAACCGAACTAAATAAAACTCGTATGTGTATTATCACTAATGTCTTCAGTATAATAAGCCATACCAACATTTCTAGGGGTGGGCAGGAGTGGGGGTTATAAGGGAAGCCTGAAATTAAAAATAGCAATATTTCGTTTCCTATTGGTTTTTCCACAAATACAAACATAAGAAAAGTTGTTTATATTTTTATTTAGAGTAACTTTTGTAATACACACTTTTGTCTTATAACAAAGTATAAACGAGATATACACTAAACTTTAGCGGAAGCCATCATTTTTGGTTGGCTAACCTGTTTGTTTACAATTCAGACACTTTTTAGGTTATTAAAATTGACTGAAAGATTTCTCATTTTACATACACTACAAATTTGAACGGAGATCATTTTTGATTGTTTGAAGAATTTTTTTGTATAAAATCGCTTTACTGTCTTAATAGCGGATTTCCCTTATGAAACCCCAGCTAAAACGTTAGAAGTGTATAGTGTGGTAACACTGATCCGGAAGCCGAAGGAGCGTGGGTGAAGATCGGCTGGAGGCCATTAGAGAGCGGTGAAGGTAATCCCAGAGGCGGCCGTAGATCTGCCACGACCTTTGGGGGCAATTATACCAACCTCCCCGCACCTAATCTGACGTCACTTGATTTAGGCGCCAACTCTAGCTCTCTACCAATGCCACCTAGAGTCCCAATGCCACCTTTATCCCACCCCCCGACTCTCATCCTTGAAACCAATACTACAGGCTTGCCAACTATTAATAATGGTATTAGTAGGAAATGATATATTATTATCCTCTTGTCAGCTCAACCAAGAGCTTGGGTGAGTTATCCGAAGTATGAGTAAATTAAATCTGTATACTTCAATTCGTTGAGTATAAAATTGAAAACGAGACATATCAACATACACACACACATATTCATCACCATTTCGTGGTTATAGTTTTAATTATCATATGAAATTTCGTTCTGTTTGGTTCAGTCGTTTACGCGACAAAACATCAGTGGCTCCAGCAGCATTTTTATGTAGTTTAGCAGAATCCCTTAAGGGGACGCGATTTTCGAAATTTTTCTTCAAATGTCCATCCATCCTACCCAGTAGACGACGAAAATGAGGTCCGTTCAAAACTGTATATATACACCTATATATATACACACCTATATATAGTGTTGCGAAATTTAAATACATGAATAATCCTTCAGAGAGAGAGAGAGTCGCGTATTTGGAAAGTGTGACGTAGATCAAAGAAACCGACAGAAAGTTCTAGTCCCTTATAGACTCGCCCGGCCTAGCGTCAAAGGAACCAGACAATTCCCCTTTGATGTGTGCCGACAACCTATATAAGAACATCTAGCCGCGATCGAGTCAGGTTTATGCTCAGCGATCTTGATGGTCACATCAGTGCTACAGTGCGACTTAGTGCAGTGCGGTAAAGTGTTTTTAGAAGAACAGTGTTGTGCCGTGACTGTAAGTAACAGTTTAGCGCCGTGACTGTAAGTAACAGTTTAGTGTCGTGTTTAAGACAGTGCAGTGCCGCGAAGTAAAGGACAGTGAAGTGCCGCGAAGTCAAGTACAGTGCAGTGCCTTCTTGTTGTGAATTTCAGTGACCGTGAGTGAATTGTTGGACTGTGTAATCTGAAGAACAGTGACGCAGTAATTAAGAATAATTACCAAGTGTATTGTGCATTGTGAAATAAATTGTGCAGTGATAAAAACTGTGAAACTTGCGAGTATTTAATTTTGCAATCCAAAAGAACTCTTATTAAAAACGTTTATTACTGGTTTTGGTCATAAAAACGTAACAATATATATATATATATATATATATATATATATATATATATATATATATATATATATATATCCGTCTGTTACCGCTCTAGCGGTCGCAATTTTTGTCTTATCGTTACAAAACTTGATATGTAATCGTTTTATACAAAATGAAAGATCAAATTCGTTAACGGCTGAAATCGGACCAGGGGGAGGGAGAGGGTTAATGGGTGGGACTTTTAAAAGTTCTTAATCTCTCCGTTATTATGCGTCGGGTCGAAACATTGTATAGAACCAATCTTATTGCAAATGTAATGGTCTGTAAATGTTGTTATGCGCATTTTTTCATTATCTTCATTATTAACCGAGGTATGAGCATTTATTAGTTTTCCACCTTCAGTAAACCCCCACTCCGACTCATGTCATATATGTAAACAATAAGCAGTTATTTTATCATGCACTTTATTTGAAGCTTAATACCAAATATATATCTCATTTAACATTTACTTTTTGAGATAAATGCGAATACGTGACGCACGTGGAAAATCTGTTTAGTTAACGCAGCCCCTCCGTGACGGACATTTTTATCTTGTTTATAGATTTTTATCCTAAAAAAGAGGATATGCAAAAAGCTAAAAAAAAAAAAAAAAGAAAAAAAAAAGAGGAGTCGCCCGGCAGTCGTGGTCCAGGCTACGCAGCTTTAATCAGCAGACACTGAGGATGGAGCGTTGACTCCGAAAGTGACTCTGCATAATATTAAAAAACAGTAGAGGACTTGGCCTTCTTATTGATCTTTATCAATTGGTTCCTCTACCATCCAGCATATTCCACAGATATATTATTTTCCTTATTTGTTGATGCTTTTCAGCTTTGGCGATGTTGCTCAGGAAAAAAAGCTTAGAAAATTAAAAAATCAAAACCAAATTAATTTAAACAAGAATAAAACCAAAAAAAAGAAATTGGATTGGAAAAACTGGAATGAAACACAAAACAGAAATGGAAAACAAAAACCTAAATAGAACACAGAAAGAGAAATGGAAAACAATAACAGAAATAGAACACAAAACAGAAAGGTTTCTCCATCTAAATACTATTAAGGGACTTGTTCGAAAAGCCCCTGTTGATATTCTAATTACAGCGTTGTGTATAATGTCCAATGCTTTGAGTGTTCTTGGACTGGCGTTTTAATAGGCTACGCAGCCATAATCCAGTATAGACATGGGAAAGGCCCTATAGAAGCGTAGCACTAAACACCTGTCAACCCCCCATTTAGTATTACTTGGAATCCTTAATAAATTCAATGATTTCGTGCGATATCTTTGATATGGGGTGCCCATATCTTATCAAACGTCATACCTAAAATTTTTATTGTTGGGCTATAAAATATTTTGAGGGAATCCGGTAATAAATTTGGCGGAATAATGTTACGTTTTCTGGTGAATATTACACATTTTGTTTTTTTCTTTTGAAAATTGAAATCCAGTTCTATTGCACCAATTTTGCAAGGAATTTATCGTATCCTGAAGATTCTCTTCCACGATATTCATGTCTTTGGACGAAAAATAAAGTAATATATCGGCAGCATAAAGGCAGTAGGTTGTATTTTGTGGAATAAAGCTATTAACTGTGTTAATCCCGACATTGAAGAATGCGGTACTCAATACACCACCCTGAGGCACTCCGTTTTCTTGCAGAAATTCACCAGAGCAGCACATCTCCAACCCTTACTCACAAACCGGTTTGTCAGATATTGGGAGCCCTACCTAAGAATGTTGCCTGGAATATTCCAGTCATTCAATTGTGACAGAATGAGTCTCCTCCAGCTTCTATGAAACGCTTTCTCTAGCTCGAGAGATACAGCGATCGTGCACTCCTTTAAAACAAAGGTATTCAGAATTTCGCCTTCTAGTCTTGAAATATGGTGCAAAGAATTGTATTTTTGCCTAAACCCACATTGGAACGGTGAAAGTAGTTTTTTACTTTCTAAATACCATTGAAGTCATTTATTTACTCTACTTTCCAGGAGTTTAGATAGACAGCATGTCAGTGAGATCGGCCAGAAGCTGGAGGGGTATTTCTTGTCTTTTCCTGGCTTCATAATGGGGAAAATAATTGATTCGTTCCAATTTTGAGGATATGCTCCTAAGTTGAAAATTTTGTTTGAAAAGTTTGAGTGAAATGTTAGGCATGTAGTGGGTAATTGTTTAATCATAATTTAAGAAATGTTGTCAGATCCTGATGTTTTTAACACCTGAAAGTGTATTATGGAATTCTTGTAGAGTAATTGGTACGATGATCAAAGTCATCATTTACTGACAAAGGAATGATTTCTATTTGATTTTTATCAATTCGGAAATCATTTCGAAAGGTGGAAGTGCTTGTAACATTACTAAAATGATTTTCTAATATGTTGCTAATAGAAAATAAGTCAGTATTTATTTTTTGATTATGCATTATTCCTGTGATTGGAGGTTTATATTTTTTGTGCTGAATTTGACCTATTTTTGCCATATACTGTTTGGAGGAGTGTTATGGTTTATATTTGCCAAGAACTCCATCCAACACTTTTTTTTTTACTTTGTTTAATTACCAACTGGGTCTTTGCTTATTTCGTTTTATTATCCTTTAAGAATGTTTGTGATGGATTTCTGCGGAAAAACGGAGCACCTTCTAGAGATCCCTGACTCAGGGAGTTAGAGGTATTCTCTGCTCAGCTGCTTCGAGGATCAATGAATTTAAATCAGCAATTGAGGTTATATTTCGTAAATGCAATTTAGATTGAATATAGCTCTTATATTTATCCCAATCTGCTTTATTTGTATTAAAATGTTTAGTTCTGACAGGCCTTGTACATAAATAAAAACATCGTGGAAAGACATCCAGTTTATAAACCCGTTTCAATATATATATATATATATATATATATATATATATATATATATATATATATATATATATATACTGTACGTGTGTGTCACTGAACTCCTCCTAAACGGCTGGACCGATTTGAATGAATTTTTTTGTTTGCGTTTGAGTGACGCCCTGGATGGTTTAGATTCACAAATCAGCACGGCAGATGGAGTAGGAGTGGGGGTTGTAACGGAGGCCTAAAATTAAAAATAGCGATATTTCGTTTCCTATTGGCATATATGCACAGGATAAAAATTGTTTATTTTGTTATTTAGAGTAACTATTGTTATATTCACTTTTGTCGTATAAAAAAGAATATACAAGATATACACTAAAAAAATAATGTGGGAGCCAACAATTTTATTGGGCACTAACGATTGAACCGAACTTAACAAAATTCTTTATGTAAATTAGCATTTATTCTTCCATGATTATAAGCTACATTAAAGTTTTTAGGTTCGAACGGGAGTGGGGGTTATATGGGAGGCCAGAATAAAAAAATTCGCGATATTTCATTTTCTATTTGTTTTTAGGACAATCGTGCACATAACAAAAGTTGTTTTTTGTGTTATTAAAAGTAGCTTTTGTTTTAAAGATAATATTATTAAATTTAATATCCCAATCGCTTGAAATATCATGCAGGACAATGTCTGTCGGGTCCGCTAGTATATATATGCAAACTGTGTTATCAAATCGATTTCAACTAACCAAAATGTTCTTATGCATGTATCCCGTTTAGCTCCTTCACTTAGTTAAATTTGAGGATAGCTGCGACCTCTAAGGTCCGCTCTCTCACTAATAATTTTGCGGGTACGTCAACCGGACTGTGTAATAACTCTGTAACTAGCGGGGGAACCGCAAGGCCCGCGTAGGGAGAGGAGGGTTAGGGAGATAGGCCGGCGGATGGGAGACACGCACTACATCAAACTGAATTATGGAGATTCGAGTTACCAATTAGCTTCGTAGAGGATGGATAAAGAACATCAGTTCTAGTCGGCTCTGGTATTAATTACACCATAATTAGGTGTTGTGTGTCTCGGGATTCCGGTGGCTGTGGGTTGTGTTCCTCATGATATGCAATATCGCCGTTCAACATGTAAGCTGCATCATATTTAACCTAGAGAGAAATATCTCATTATGTGAAAATTCCACCTGCTTTCATTTTACTAACAAACAAATAAAATAAAAAGCCCGTCACGTGGGTCCTAAAAAGATTTTTTAAAGAGTGGAATGTGATAACCTGGCCTCTCATCTCACCTTCTGTACCAGAAAGAAGACTATGTAAACGGTAGTTAAAGTTATACGTTATTGTTTAGTGACTGAGGTACTTTAAGTGAAAATTTGAATATTAAAAATGGGAGTTTAAAATAGGCTGAAACCAAAAAAAAAAAAATTAATATTTTAAAAAACGTATAAAACACTAGTTTTAGAAAACTAAAGTTATATAATTCATTTTATAAAATTATTCGATCCGACATATAGTAACCAAGACATGTTGAATTTTCATCTATTCCCCTCTCTAATCCCCCCCCCCTTCACAAAGCTTATTTTAGCCATTACCTAATATAATCTTCAGGTTTCCATGAAACGGTTAAATATCGGGGGTGGTATCAATAAAAAAAAACAGTAGTTTAGGAAGTAGAATCCTAAATGATGACGTCACACCGAAAATATTTGGACATATCAGAAATATTAAATCTCTCTTCCCATTAGAGTTTTGTAATTAACAAAAATTACTACCGCTAAAGCATCAACAGGCAAATGTATATATAACGGACATTATTTTCATGGCCTGGGTAGGATCGGTGGACCTTTGAAGAAATTTAGCGTAAACTGAACAGCCTAAATGGCTGATTTTCCTTAAGGAAAACCTGCTAAAAACAATACGCTGATATATCATGAAATGTTCTATACTAAGCTTTAATAAAATTATATTTTTCTCATTGTACTGACATCATCAATTATGATTTGATATTCTGGACTTATTTATTTTTATCTTTATCTTCCGCAATATTTAACAGTTTCACCAAGATTGTATCTTTTCCTGGAGGCTGAAATCAGACCATGGGGAGTGAGAATTTCGGTGGGAGAAAATCCTTAATTTAGCAGTTATAATGGATTCAGTAAAAAAAAAATTGCATAAATAATCTTATTGCAAGTTTTATTTTCTATAAATGTTGTTTTACCTTCCAAGTTGGTTTTTTGGCAGGTGGAAACGAATTTTATTACAGGTGTAGTAAAACGGCTAAACGTCCACAATAAAGTCTTTATTGTGGAATTGTGGCCGTTTTAATCAACCGAAAATAGTTGTTTTATGTATTTATTTTATTTTTTTTTAAGAATCTGGAACATTATTCTAGATATTTCTCTATTTAATATTCAATAGTTAGTTGATCCCCGAGCCACAAAACCTTCTCGTATATAGCTGATATCACGATTTCTATTCACAGGCTTCATAGTACGGTGGAAATATATAATAGGTAGTGATTTCAGATCATAAGCACGTCACGCCCCAGATCGTTGGTAATCTAATTTGTTTGTTGCAGCCCCTTTGTGACTCACTTGTTACTGTAATTCTAATATTCATTGGGATATTCGCGTTTTGGTGTCTTTATTAGATTTTTGTATTTATTAGATATTCGTCTTTATTTAATCCCCACTTCTACCCAATCTCCAATAACAATAAGTTAGTGATCATATATGGACCACTGAATAATTCAGTTGTTTATCTATTATATTTATAGAAACGCATTATAGTTTCAATTCACTTTATTGAGAATTATAATATTCTACATGTTTCATGTTTTCTGTAACCCCTCTGCATGAGCACTTAGTCCAAAACAGACCTGTTTGTTTACATTTGAGACGCTTTCCGCCGGGAGGAGAAAGATCTCTTATTACCGTTTGCATTTATTCGCCGTATTCAAATATTCACAGTGTTGTTGTGTTAGAAGTATTTATATTTATCTATTATTAAAATTCACGTGGGAAATCTGCTTTACGCAGCCCCTGCGTGACGGATGTGCTATAATCAACTTCAATAGATCTCTATCTGTTTCACGATTATTGAGGTTATCGCCTCATTAGGAGTAAATAAATTTAATACTAAAACGCAGTTCATAAATGACCTAGAAAGATATCCTATCTCTTAATCGGTTTCGTCTATACCTAAATGTTAAAGACAGAACCTAAATTGAATATGTCTTCCATTTCTTTAAGAGTGAGTAAAAATAGTACCAGGTGAGGCAAATGAAATCTACGTTCTACGATATGAAACCGGGTGTTTCTAGCCAGGGTGGGTCTAAGGATATTATTTAATCTGTTCCTCACTATAATAAATTCCTATTGCCCAGGTGGGGATCGAAATCACGACCCAAGATTTACCTAGTGAGATAAATACTTACGCCTAAACTCACATGGTGTGTATATATATATATATATATATATATATATATATATATATATATATATATATATATATATTTATATATAATTACTGTTTAAATAAGGGAATAGAATGAAGTGAAGGAAAAGCTTAAATGATGTTTATTACTGGAATTAAGATAAGATAGCTTAGCTGGTGATTACTGCATTAGACACAAATTACTGATAACACTAAAGCTTGCTTGCAATCAGGCAAAACTAATCAAATAAAGTTAAACTTTTGTCACGAAATCCTTTACCAAATTATTACGTCTCAACATATGAGGTTATATATTTCATGAATGGAACGGATTGAACATAGCGTCAATAAAAGTCACTTCTTTTAATAAATAATTATAAAGGTTAATGTATATAAAACATAAAAAATATGCATAATTATTAATTAAGTAAATTGCATTCTATATCCGATGACTAACTAAAAGCATATTTTGGGTTATTACTTAATTCCCTTCTGACCTTAGATTTTCTTGAAGAAGAAGGTATTATGATTGGCTAACGACAAAATTTTGAAACAATTCCTTCTTATAGTGAATAAAGCACATAACATTTATTTATTTAGGTGTGTCGCAATTTAAACGATTCACACATTTTCTTGTTATAATGTTAAAATAGGTAAAGCCACCTTATAAATACCAAAAAAAAAAAAGGTAACAAAAATCTACAGAGGTAGGTAAAAGTACGGTTATTTATTTTTTTTACAGTGGATATTATTGCAGTCTAGTGTTTGATTATTTAATGTTAAATCTGGTTGTAAATGTGTGTGTCTTTGAGGTGTTTCATGATTTTTGTAATGTATGGTCTGTTGTCGTGTAGTAGTTCTGATAGGTTGGTGGGTAAGTTCTTGTCGGTTATTAGTCTGCAGTCTGTAAGTAAGTGGATTTAAATTGTGGAATGAATTATAATTTATCTGTCGAAAGCAGTGGCCCGTTTATTTTGTAATAAATGAAACTATTAATGCAATTGCAAATAAAATAGATCAAATTAGCCAGTAACGCCAAACGAGACGCAAGCACTTCAGCTGAACCAATCACCAAACGCCACGCTATCACATACACGAGTCCTGACACATATAAAATCACAAACGAACTTCGGAAAGAAGGACTTCACACTACGTTCAGAACCAAGAACACCCTACGACAAAGGCCCACAAATGACATAGAGAACAAGGACATCTACAATATGAACGGGGTATATAAACTCACGTGCAGCTGCAACAACACATACATTGGACAAACTGGAAGGAGGCTGAAAACGCGATACACCGAACATATCCGCTCATTCAGACTAAACAAACGAGACTCCAATTTCGCCAACCACCTGAACAACCACTGCCACGATCCAACGAGTATAGCCGACAGCATGAAACTTCTACACCGACAAACGAAAGTCCGAAGATTGGACATACTAGAGGATATGGAGATATACAAACAACGGACATTCAACGGAGCCATCATCAACGAACAGCTCAACACTAGCTCGGACACGATCTTCAGACCACAACTATTTAAAAGGAATAATAAACGGAAGACGCCAACAGACGGTCTCACGCAGGATTACCAACAGACAAAGCGACGACGTAGGTAGTTCCATATTGTATTTAATCATTTGTTTATTTATTTATCTACGATACATCATTTTTAATGTATAATAACAATGTTACAAATATCACATTAAACCTGTATCTACATATCAAATTATACCAGACCACCACACAAACAATAACACTAGAAATGTAAACAACCCATACGGATGATGACAATGACCCACTACACGATAACAATTTACCTGAACACTAGTTAAAACACACCTCGTTTGACAGATCTGAAGGGTAAGTAAACAGACCTAATAAAACATAAACAACCCATCACACATAACACTCTACCTGAACACCAACACAACCCGTTGACAGATCTGAGTGGTAAGTAAACAGATATTGATTTAAAACGTAAACAACCCACCACACGAAAACAATTTACCTGAACATCAATACCCCTCGTTTGACAGATCTTAGTGGTAAGTAAACAGATCTGGACTAAACGTAAACAACTAATACGGTGAACAGAGCATAAAACCCACTGACTGACGGACAACCAACTCAGTACAACTATCAACAGGCTTGAAGATGATGCCATCGCATCGAAAGCGCTTGCCAACGGTACTCAACCATCAGCCAGTGACGACGGTCTCCACCGAGAGGTATGACAATAGATCACTACTAAATAGTTACTTTTAAGTGACTTTTGTTGCGGGCGTCATTATTGCATAGTTTGGTTAAATAGTCGTTAAGTTTTAATGATTTTTTTTAACGTACATCATCGTTTTTTTTTTATTTAATAATTGTACTAGTTATGAGAGTACACGAATGTACCTGCTTTGCTTAATACCTGCCAACGTAATTACACTAAGATTTGGTTTTATTAAACTCCAGATTTTCTGATAGTTGTCTTTACTCGGACCACCTCTGGGGTAATTTTTATTTGGGGATTTTGTTTGACATAGATAGGAATATGTTTATAAATATATTTGAAATATATTCCCTAAATTCACTGAGGTTTACAGAGTGTGAAAACAAGAAAGTGCAAATAACTCAAAACAAAAAGAATGATTAATACTTGAATTACGAGAAAATGTATAAAACTATTAAAATATTAGTGAATTATATAATGTATAAAAGTGTTAAAATATAATGAAAATGTATAATTGTATATCATCAGAAGTTTAACAATATTTTCAAATTCACTCCTCTAAACCCCCCTATACCTGGTACGACTTCAGACATTAACGAATATAGTCTTTAGTGTTGAACGAAACGTCTAAATATTGTAATGTTTATTACAAAATCAGTAATAAAGGTTGTTTATTTGAGTTTTTTTAGATTGCAAAATTAAACACACACAAGCTTCACAGTTTTTATCACTGCACATTTTATTTACCAATGCACTACACACTTAGTTAATTATTCTTGATTACTACTCACAGTATGTACTGATAGCTTCACTGTTCTTCAGATTACACAGTCCATTAATTCAAGATCACTAAAGTTCACAAAACCATGGCACTGCACTGTCTTAAATACGGCACTGTACTGTTCTTTATAGAGTCACGGCTCAACACTTCTTCACATAAAACACTTTACCGCACTTGACACTAAGACGCACTATTCACTGAACGCACTGTTGATCACTTGAAGAGAGCTGAGAACGAACTGTCGGGCGAGTTGTACAAGCTCATATGGAGGAGCGGCAACATCAAAGGAAGCTGTCTTGAAGGTTGTTAAACTCTTAGTCTGGAACAATTCCGGCTCCACTAGACTTCGGGCGCCAGTCCTTCCTCGATCGGCTCCTTTCATCACCTTTGAACTTCCTAAATTCGTGAATATCTCTGTTTGATTTTTCATGTAATTAATTTTCACAACGATATATACGAAATAACCATATTCCTGTCAAAAAGATGAAATCTTAATTGGTGGTGACGTCACCACTCACATAAAGGTTCATTGACAACAAAATTTGGTATTGAAGAAGGTGTTTCACGATATACTGGCTTATTTCTAACTTGCGATTACTAAAAGGCGGGGAGGGGGGGGGAGGTATACTGAAGGGTAAAAATTAAAAATCGCTAATGATTGGGTTATATGCGAGATAGAGGAAAAGTGTACGAATCAACATTTATATAAATTTTATTTGTAACAAGATTTGGTATATGACTCATAATATCAGAAATGTAATGAGTCATATAATGAAAATGCAGATTTAGCAGCCAGAGAAGCCCACCATCTCGACTCCATCACCCCAACAATAATTACATCTGCAGAACTCTATCAACCACTCAAAGAAGAAATAGATAAAAGCTGGCAACACATGTGGAACGAAACCCAGAACAATAAACTAAAAACTATACACCATCCTAAACTATATATAAACACCATCCGCCCTTAGAAATATTCGACAAGAGACAACAGGAGACTTCATCAAAGAGATGAAGTTGTAATAGGAAGACTCCGAATAGGGCGCACAAGACTTACGCATGGTTATCTTATGACAAAAGAACAACCCCCGATTTGTGGGAAGTTTAACACAGACTTGCCTATCTACAAAATATTAATGAAATGCCATAAGTATACAGATATTCGAAACGAATGCAATATTTTCAATGATATAGATGTGGCACTTGAAAGAGCTAGTTTATTGTTCAATTTTGTGAAAAATTACGAATTTATACAAAGAAATTTAAACTACAAGTTTTTTTTTTTTTTTGTATCTTCGTTTATATTGTTAAAATGGTAATATGGATGAGGATACCAAAATATGAGTGATAGATATTACAGGGCGATGATTATTATTATTATTTGTTATTAATGTCCACTTTTTGCAACTCAGGCTAATTGGGACGGGTTATCTACAGGTTACCACCCTTTTCTAGCCAGGGTGGGACTTATAAATTTCGTCACTAAATAATTTCCTTTGCTCAGGCGAGAATCCTACTCGCCACTCTAGGTTTACCTTGTGAGATTAATGTAACGCTTTAACTCACATGGCTAATCTGAGCCAATGATCCTACGAAACAAACAAACCCATCAGAGATATTAGGAGGACATCTTCTCCTAGGTAGAGCCGATGAACATTTGAGAAAATTCACGTCTTGAGTACAACCTCAATACCCGATTTCCCTGAAGGGGAATTTGCTAAAATGACTATTGTTAAAAGGCTCACGTTAACAGCGAGGAACCTATAGTGACTCTATATAGGAAGATTAACTGTATGAGTTTAAAAACAAACGTTCAACATAGCCAATCAATTATTTAGGATGCCCTGGAAAGAGGTGCTGAAAGAGGAAGCCATTTTTTTTTGTCAGAGTTGACACTCAGCTCCCCTGTTATTTTCGCAGAGAAAGCCGGAGTAAAGTTATAATAAAAAAAAAAAACTGAAAGAAAGAAAAGTAAAAAAGTATCATCACTTAAAAATGATTTAGGCCCCTTTCTACATTAGCTGCTACTGTGGCCGGGCCATATTTCATACGTTATCGGGTGGGTTGCAGGCCATTGTGGGAGCTGGAGGAGCCTGTGTTCCGCCGGATTAACTCACCAGCCATCAGATAGCGCTGTCTCTAAACCATACAAAGAACAACCACATGATGCACGTCATTCAAACAGGCTCTTAGAAAAAATCCAATGGCTCCACTCAAAAATATAGTACATCTCACGAAGTTTGCTCCCGATTTATCCACATATATTTTTTAACATAGAACCCTTAGACCGTTAGGTACAAATCCTTTAAGCGTAATAGTCCACAAGTTATTTTTTTAGCAGATTTCCCTGAAGGAAAATCAGCTATTGAGGTCGTCCACATACTATACATTTTTCCTTGTCTTGAATAATAAGCATTTGTTCATATTTTTATCAACTCAGCCTTGAGGAAACCCCATCTCTTACTCGTGCGAGTTATTCTTGCAGCAAATGAGTCACTAAAGGTGTCGTCTAGTGATTAAAGTTCAATTGTAGATTCCATGGGGTTTTAGCCCCATTTAAATCTGCTATTGAGGTCGTACTCACGACGCGATTTTGGAAATTTTTCTTCAAAAAAGTCCAGCGATCCTACCTAGGAGATGACGAAAATGAGGTCCGTTCAAAACTATAAATATATATATATATATATATATATATATATATATATTTATTTATTTATTTATCTGTTACCACTCTAGTGGACATCAAGTTCTAGAAAGATCAACTCTAGAGTGATCAAGTTCGGTAACAGCTGAAATCGGACCAGGGGGTTTAGAGGGGATGAATTTCGAAATTTGAAATATCTGTTACTATACGTCGGATCGAAAAATTGTATAGAAACAATCTTACTGCTAATTAAATTTAATATAAATATTGTTATATACATTTATACTCTATCTTGATTATTAACCGAGATATTGTATTTTTCAGCTTTTAGCCATCAGTAAACCCCGATTCTACTCCTGTTACATAAAAAATACTCTGTTATATAATAAGCAAAATTATTCCAAGCCTAAATACCAAATATTGTTTTCATTGAACGTTTACTTTGTGAGATATATGCAAATACGTACTTGACAAAAGTGTTGCTAACAGTCTTAAACAGAAGAAGATGACGGACTATTTCAACTACTAGTGGGATTGCAATAATATGGTCGGCACGGTTTACTCTGTTTTACACGATGTTTATTATGTTTACAGTAAGTATTTTTTATTATTAGTACTGTACCAAGTTGAATGTTTAATTTTGAAGCTGTAAGGGATACAGCAAAAATTTTTTTTTTATTTTAATCAACATTATGATTGATAGTGTTTTTTAGTTTTAAGCAAAGGAAGATTAAGGACTTATTAATTAGTGGAATTAATATTATATTTTCTGTTTTCTGTGTTTTACCGGGTTTTTTTTAAATTATGTATATATATACATATTTTAATTCATTTAAATATTCGTAAAATATTAAGATTATGTAGATTTGTAGAAGATGTAGGGTATAAATCACAGTACATTTTTTTACCTCTGTAACACGAATTTTCATTTAGTTCACCTCCATAACTGGAACTATGCCTAACACGAACAAAAATGGCAGTCCCTTAGAATTTTGTGAAAGCGAGACTGTAATAGTAATAGGAGCCCTGTACGTCACGCAGGGGCTGCGTAAACTAAGCAGATTGCCCAAGTGAATTTTGGCAAAAGATAAATCTACATACTGATAATACTTAACAACGCCGTGAATAATGGCAAACGGTAATGAGAAATCTTTCAGTCAATTTTAATAACCTAAAAAACGTCTGAATTGTAAATAAGAAGGTTAGCCAACCTCTGTAAGGCTGAACAGATAGGTAGAAATATTCTTCACCGGAAATAAAAACAATTACTAAAATATATCTGAAAATAACATGTTAATTTTATTGTATACTATTTACCATTCCTAGTACAGTAATTTATAATGGATGAGATTAATTTTTATCTCAAATTGCCACGGATTAGCATTTGTCTCATAAAGTAAAAGTTCAATAAGAACAATATTAGGTATTTAAGCTTCAAATAAAGTGCTTCACGATGTAACAGCTTACTGTTAATATAACATGAGTTGGAGTGGGGGTTTAGAAGGCTGAAAACAAGAAAGCGTGAATAACTCGCTTAATACGAGAGTTACGTAAAAAATCACAGGACAACGATATTGTTACGTTTTTATTAACAAAACCCGTAATAAACGTTTTTAATAAGAGTTCTTTTGGATTGCAAAATCAAATACTCGCAAGTTTCACAGTTCTTATCACTGCACAATTTATTTCACAATGCACAATACACTTGGTAATTATTCTTAATTACTACTTACAGTATACACTGATAGCGTCACTGTTCTTCAGACTTCACAGTCCAACAATTCACTCACGGTCACTGAAATTCACAACAAGACGGCACTGCACTGTCCTTGACTTCGCGGCACTTTACTGCCCTTTACTTCGCGGCACTGCACTGTCCTTTACTTCGCGGCACTCCACTGTATTAAACACGGCACTAAACTGTTACTTACAGTCACGGCACAACACTGTTCTTCAAACCAATTTCACCCAATAGCAAATAAGATCTGTAGTCTTGACTGAAACGGAGAAATATGGAGTATGCTATAGGTTAAATAAATATTTACGATTTAAAAACGAATACTCTTAATTGATGACATTATCGCAACATTTGTGCATGTAACCCACAAAGTAGAAGTTAAATGAAAGCCATAGTTGTTATTTAACCTTGGAATGAAGTGTTTCATCATATAACAACCTTATTGTCAATATGACATGAGTAGGAGTGGATGTCTACTGAAAACTAAAAAAATCCATATATCTCGGTTAATATTCATGATTCAGAAAATATGTCCAGAAACAACATTTATAGAACATTAAATTTGCAATTAACAATCATTATTTGCAGTTAGGTAACAATAAACACATTTGTGTGTGTGTGAACAGTTACTAGCAGCCATGATTAGGTTCGACATTGTCTCCAGCTTTATATTTTTTAATTTGGAAAAATACATTAAATTAAAAATAAGACCGAATTAGATAATGGTGAGAAGTGGCAATGGCAGGGGATGGATTCGCTAAAAAAAACTTAAAAAATATATGATATTTAAAAAAAAAAAAAAAAAAAAAAAAAAAACTATTTTGCTTTCATTTGTTCTACTGCCTCCTTCACTCCTTCATAAAATAGTATTTATTTTTTTTATAGAATTATGACTGTTTGCAACATTAATTCCGGTATCTGGCATATTTCAAAGTCTTAATTTTATTGTCATGTACCTGCTTTTGTAGTTTGTGCCATCCAAACCAAAAAATATAAAACTGAAGGACTGCAAAGCCAGTTGAGCAGATAACAACAAGGAATTTTAAAAATGTAGAACCACGCTGACCAGTAATTCTTAATTTATGTAAAAAGCAAACATTTTAAGATACGCAAAATTTAGTTTAAAAAAAAAATCTAATAAGTAATTCATTTAATTAAAACTACCTATTGGAATGATTAAGCATAAGTGATAAAGTATGATTAAGTAGCAATCATTTTTATGACTATAACCACCTGCAACATTTTGATGGCACTTTAGAATTAATTTTTGAATTATCCTGAAGTATAAAATAAATTTCCTAAGTTAAAAAAAAAACATCATTGAGCGTTGAGAAGGGCGTAAAGTATTGTAGTATATAGGGTAGATTTTAGCATATAAAGGCAGTATATCAGGCGTTATCTGTTGGAACAGACCGGGAAGCCATGGCTGGTGATACTGGGGCTAGGTCAACAGAGACGATATGTGTGCCATATGTGCTGACGTAGTGTAACCCACTGGAAACTTATGACCTCACCCCGTGACTTCACGCTATTCTTATATACTACCTACAATATGAGCCTCAAGAATACTTTGCCCTCCTCCTTATAAAGAGATGACAAGATTTTTCACATTCAATATGAAAATTGTAACCTCCCTGTGTGCAAAGAGATTAGACAATTGAGAGTCACCATCACAAATGCCCTCAATTTCTAAGGGAACATGGACAGACAGGACTTTATTTTAAGAAGATTCAAAATTCAAGACAATGACAAATGTACTTGCGACTCACAGACAACACAAACGTTTTTACATATACTTTATGACTGTTCAACATTTAATCAAAATAGATTAAATGTATTAATGAACATAATTTTAAAATTCAATTGGCCAGAACCACATCATATTATATTTAATAAATATAATAAAGAACTTATAAAGTTTATCAAGATTTTATTAGATATGGATGTAGCAAAAATATATTAGAATGTAAAGTTGATTGTGAGGATTGGGAATTATAATTCAAAATATTTACCTTACATAGACTCGCAAATTAAACATCGGTTGAGTTTAACTTTAATTGATTTGTTTTATTTATTTTTGTTTTCATTACATTTATTAATTTTATTTGTAATTATCTTACTTATTCTAATATTTTATTTTAAATATATTTGAGTAGATAGTTGATTGACGTTCATGTATTGTAAAATAAAAATTTATTAAATATAATCGTACATTTAATATGCCATGTGGCAATGGAACGTGTATTCAAATAAATAACTCCTCATAGGGTTACTATGAGGAGAAAAAAAAATGAGTGGCAATATCCAAGTATTTGCATGAATGGGATGAAATACCAAATACATTTCATTGATAAAATCATTATAGTAATTACTCTGAGGGGGGGAAATAGTACAAAGAGATGCAATGACACCGAGATTGAATGAACAGCGATTCAAATGACCAATGATTTGCTTCGGTTAGATAATGAATAACTTTTAGTGATTTTGAATGATCAAGGAATATTATGGACTCAGCAGTTTGCTATGTTGAAGAACACATCTATATTTTCCCCATAGTAAAAAGTCCGTCACGCAGGGTCTGCGTGAACTAAGCAGATTTCCCACGTGAATTTTTACAATAGAGAAATCTGCATACTAGTAACAGTAGTAGTAAAGAGTCTCTAATCCAATTTCACAAGAGCCGAACAGTTACGGAAACGGCCGAACTAGCTTTCGGCAGAGTCGCGAATAGAACCGACATCAGCCGATCTCATCTCGTCCGTTATCCGCAAACATTTAATAAAAATGCAAATATGTCGGTTATATATATGAATATATATATATAGTTTTGAACGGACCTCATTCTCCTGGGTAGGATCGATGGACATTTGAAGAAATCTTTCGAAAAACGCGCCATGAGTACGACCTCAATAGCTGATTTCTCTTAAGGGATATCTCCTAAAACCTACAATAGAACTTTAATCACTAGACGACATCTTTATTGACTCATTTGCTCCAAGAATAACTCGCACGAGTAAGAGATGGGGTTTCCTCAAGGCTGAATTGATAAAAATACCAACAAATGCTTATTATTCAAGACAAGGAAAAATGTATAAAACAACCATGGAAAAACGTTATATATTTACCTAGATTGAATATTTAAAACTCATTTCTCTTGACTGAATATCAAGTTGGTTTACGATCAAACATTAATTGTTGCGACAAGAACAGGTAAATCTGTCTATTATATACATTTCAACTGACCTCATTTTAGCCAATGAGACAAAATCGATGGACATTCGTAGAAATGATTCAATAATCATGTCCTGTGTGCATCATCAATAGCTGATTCCCTTAAGGGAAATATGCTAAGTAGGTCTATTGTCCAAAGCACTAAAGTATCAAATCAAAGAAAAATATCCCCAAAAAAAAACTGCATCTCAAATAATTTCTTCCTGTAAGGACAACATTCTCTAACCAATATTTAGGAGAAAATTCCCTCAAACGGAGTTTAGACTTATTTGAATGAAACTTGGCATATACTCTTGGAATTTATGTAAGTATGTATGAGTGTACCGAGCAACAATACAAAGCGAAGCCTAAAATCAAATCATAATCGATACTCATCCTGAGAGGCTATCAGACGTATATGCTTTTTAGGCTCCCGCTGATTTATAAGCACTGCGACACTAGTGCGCTCTGTTGGCGATCTCATGAACTAATATTCTCCCTTGACGAGGATGGAATATACAACTTTTTTAATCTTCAGTTTACAGTCGGTAGTGGTAGAAGTACCCCCTCCTCCTCCAGGTGATAAAAAAAAAAGTCCGTATGGCGGGAGCTGCGTAAACTAAGCAGATTTCCCACGTTAAGTTTTACAATAGAGATATTTCACCAGAGCCGAACAGTTACGAAAACAGCCAAACTAGCTTTTGGCAGAAACTCACGACTAGAACGGAAGTTAGCCGATCTTTTCTCGTCCGTTATCCGCACACACTTAATAAAAAAGTCCGACACGCAGGGGCTGCATTAACTAAGCAGATTTCCCAATTTATCTCATGACGTTAAAGTTCACTGAGAACAATATTTGTTATTTAGACCTCAAATACTTATTGTTTTATTATTACAACTTATTGTTGATATGACAAGAGTAGGAGTGGGGATTTACTGAAGGCAGAAAACTAAAAAACGCAAATATCTCGGTTAATTTTAAAGATAATGAAATGTGTACATTACAACATTCATAGATCTTTTAATATGCAATAAGATTGTCTCTATAGACGTTTTCAATACGACGTACAGTAACAGAGATATTTCGAATTTTCTAAAATCCTCCCTCTAAACCCCCCCCCTCTCCCACTGGTCCGATTTCAACAAACTTGATCTGTCTTCTTGCATAAAACTTTTAAATATGGAGTTTGGTAACGATCAAGCAAAAATTGCGACCGCTAGAGCGTTAACAGACAGACACACACACACTTATATGTCTGTTATATAATTTTGAATATATATATATATATATATATATATATATATATATATATAATTATGAACGGAACCCATTTTCGTCATCTCCTAGGTAGGATCGATGGACATTTGAAGAAAATTTTTGAAAATTGCGTCATGAGTACGACCTCATTAGCTGATTTCCCTTGAGGGAATCTACTAATAATGCCCAATCTAATTTAAGTAAATATGTAATCATTTTATATTCTTTGAGAAAATATTTCACCATAAACTGCTAATGATTGATAAAGGTGAATACTATCTGTTTCAACGCAGCTAGTAACTTTTATTTAATAAAAATGTACACTGATTAATGGTGTAATAATTCCAATAATTTTTTTATGACATTTTTGGATTTATTAATGAGTTATAAGAATGAGTTGAGAGTTGAGATTTTGCAGGTTTTGAGAGGTAGAGAGCCTGGAGATGACAGGAACTTGTAGCTCCGAGCTCGTGACGTCTACGGAGTTCGTCACCGATAAAGTTCTTTCGTGGAAACTGAACATAACGTCCTAGCCATCGCTATTTTTATTTGAGGCTTACGAAATTTCATATTTAAGAGAGATTAACGATAGATTGCCCGTAAAAATTCGTTAATTGCTGCAATCGATCTAAAAGGGGTGGGTTGCGGAAATGGGTTAGAATATATAAATGAGTACGTTATTTTTCGTCATATTTCATTATTAGCAGATTTCCCTTGAGGGAAATCATCCTACTCAGATGATGACGAAAATGATATCCTTTCAAAATTATATATATATCAACGGAAGGATCAAAAAAGGTCAAACACCTCCACTCTTAATACTTCTTTATTACAGGCAAAGTACTTTCGGGGCGAACCGTCCCATCATCAGTGCTCTGTGACACAACATTATACTTTCAAAAACATGTAATATATATGAATAAATAAATAAATAAATGTAAAAGTCAACAAAGGTAGTCGAATATTAAAAACATTTAAAAAACAAACAAAAAAAGGATATAAAACGCAATGCAACACTTATGACTAAAACATTACAAATAAATAAATATTAAAAGCAATAAATAACAAAATAACAAGGAGATGGAGAGGAACTGACCTAGAGATGGTCCCTATTGAGCCGACATCTCCGGCGAGACTGGGAGCCTACTCGGGCCAGGGCAGATACTGCAGAGGACGGAACATGCCTGAGCACGCCACCCTCCCCCCTAATATTAATATTCTTGTCCTCCAGCATGTCCATCCTGATCCATAACTGCTCTACTATATCCATTTTCTTCCCTTTGCCAAGGTGGTCGAGCACCTCGAACTCAACGGCATTTGCTTCATGGCTTTCGTTTAAAATATGTTTACGTACCTCCGATGTCTTGGTGGAAAGGTGCTCTTTTAATCTGCTCCTTAGCTTCCTTCCACTTTGCCCCACATATGAGGTTCCGCAAGTCAGGCAAGCAACCCGATACACACCAGACCTATCCAGTGGATCGACCGCATCCTTAATCCTTGGGAGCATATGTTTTAGGGAGCTTAGACTTCGATAGGCAGTACGAAGGCCAACCTTTTCCAGCATGCGTCCTATCTTCTCGGAAAATGTCCCTAGGTATGGGATGCTGAGTTGGCCCACAGGATTTCGAGTCTCTCTCTCGCCTTGTTTTAACTCATCTTGGACCATCTTTGTGAATCGGCGTTCCATGACTTTATCTACCATTCTCTCATCGTACCCGTTGGCTCTTGCGATTAGTTTTATGTACGTAAACTCGTTTTGAAAATCTTCTTCTGCCAACGGGATACTCAGGAGTCGGTTTATCAAGTACGTGATGCCTGAAGTTTTATATTGAGGATGGTGGTACGAATCAGAAGGGACCTATAAATGTTGAAGGAGTGAGACGGCCCTTTCCTTGAAATAACAAAATCTAGGAAACTCAACTTCTCCTCATTCTCCATCTCCAAAGTAAACTTTAACCGCCTATATATATATATATATATATATATATATATATATATATATATATATTTGTCTGTTAAAGCTCTAGCAGTCGTAATTATTTTCTGTTCATTACCGAACTCGATATTTTTCGTTTTATGCAAAAAGAAAGGTCAAGTTCTTTTATGGCTTAAACTCGTCTTTAGTTAAATTTTGTCCTCACATGATTTTTTAGCAGATTTCCCTTAAGGGAAATCAGCTATTGAGGTCGAACTCATGACGCGATTTTTAAATTTTTCTCAAAACGTTCATTGATCCTACCTAGGAAATGACGAAAATGAGGTCCGTTCAAAACTATATATATATATATGTCTGCTACCGCTCTAGCGGTAGCAATTTTTGTTGAATTAAAACAGCATTAGTCTAAATTATAAGGGATTTCCAAATATTTCGTTCATTAGAAAATGCCAGCGATTTAGGAGATATGGCCTTTATGGAAGTATAGCGGTAACTCTAGACTAGCGGTATATTAATTACAATTTACCCAGCTGACAATATGATGGAAGAAGTTGATTTATCATTTGCCATAAATCCATTGACTACCTCTAAGCCTTAATTTTTATTATAAAAAGTCATTGCCATTGTAGACTCAATATTCCACTCAGTATTAAAGTTTTTTCAACTCACGAAATGTGCTCCCCCTCCCAGAAACTGCTTAAATAGTGGTTTTTCTATGGTGTTAGAATTGGGGTAATATATTCCAGGCTCACATCAAATTCGTGCCTAAGTTTTGTATCGCCGTGGCAATAAATTCTACATTAATTTGATTTGATGCTGAAATGTATTTTCTAAATTCTAGACAACTTAGAAAAGCCAATTATAACCCACTAAAATCGCTCTTATCTCGTTAACCGCTCCCTGAAGAAAGAGTCCGCCACTCAGGAGCTGCGTAAACTAAGCAGATTCTCACGCGGGGGTGCGGCACTGTTCTCGTCTTACCACATATTTCCTATTTCCAAGTAAAAACCAGAATAGTTTAGTTGGGGGTTTACTGAAGGTTGAAATCAACAAAGTACCAGTAACTAGCTTAATAATTGAGTTACGAGATTATCTAACCGTTCCTCTGGTTCTGGTTAGCCTCCCGTACAACCTAAGCAAATTAAGCTTGGCAAAGCAGTCGCTTGCCATTATTTACCCATATTTGCTTTGCCTGTAAAATCTTTAATGCTAAAGCAATTTTTATTAATTATAACATGTTGAATAAAAATAATTTACAGAGCTTTAGATTTATTATAGAAATTCATAAATAAAAACTAAGTTAAGAGCAAAATCTTTAGTTCACTGTTCATTGTCATATAATTGGTCAAAATATTTTATTTTATAACTAACGAATATAAATTTAATATTAAAACCCATCAAAAGCACATTAAAGGAGGAGGAGGGTGGAAACCTTCATCATGGTTTAATATTTCTTCCATACATTTTCATTCATAGAAAATGTTGCAATCAACATGATATGCTTGGAGATCATTTTTAGTCCTCTTGGAATAATTTAAGGGTAAAATGATCCAAACTCGAAGGATTCATATGGAGGCTGTATTAATTCAAAACGCATGGATTATAACATATTTTGGACTGAAAGAGTCCAAAATAGTGGTTCGGAAGTAGTAAAACCACCATTGATAGGATTTATTGTTCTTTTTCTTCTACCAAAAAATGGTTTTGGTTTACTTCTCGTATATAAATTATCATGATAATTCTTCTTGTGGAAGAAATGTCTAAAGATACTGGGTTATTTGGTTCGATTCAATAATGTCTTTAAAAAACACTCATTCAACGTAAATTGACATGTTGGAAAATCTTTAAAAAAATCGTTTGGAAGATAATTAACGTTTACACTAAATATATTCTTCATTTTATTATCACTCAAAAATAAAACACCAATTGACTTTATTTTCCTACCTAACAACATGATAAAAAATGTTATTTTGAATATTGTCGTGCCTTTATGATATTGAATAAATGGGCTTTAGAAAGAATTTTAAAGGTATTTATTTCGATATCACTACACTTGCTGAGTGGATTAGTTGATAATCTATAGGCTACAAGTGGTAATTCTTCCCATAAACAGGTAATCGTGATTTCCTCGAAAACAAAGGGGATGAAGACTGTCAAAAGAATATACTGTGACCTTTTTCTTTAGGGTCAGAGCATCCAACAATAAAGACACCTTGAGGTAAATTCCAGTCATACCAATTTAGGCATGACGAAAAAAATTCCACTCGAGAGTTGGCCGAAAAAACTCGGGCCAGAGTTGTTAGGGAGCCATCTCTTCGTAGCCCGTGGCTAATGATACGAGTTAGCCAGTTTGAGCATGCACCTTTAAACTCTTGTCAGTCTAGCCCTACTATCATCCTGTAAGAAAATATTTAGGCAAAGAGAAGAAAGGATTAAAGAATTGGCTAAGCTTCCACTATAACAATTTATTAAAACGGCAGGGCGCTTCGATGCAGTGCATCATCTTCAGTGCCCTTTTGACACACAAAGACAATAACTACTAGCTCTATTAAAATATTTTAGATAAGGGGTAAACTCGATAACAATAAAAACTATCTTCCTTAGAACTAAATAACATATAAAACTTTTCTTACATCAACATGCAAAACCGCTCTCTCTGCCGATTTAATAAATTGTTATAGCGGAAACTTACCCAATTCTTTCACCCTACCTACGTTAGAAGTCACTTCCACCTGCCAGAATACCAACTCAGAAAAGAGAAGAAAATTTCCAGACGGGAATATTTTATTCCTAGATGCCTTGTTCATCAAGTACCCTTAATTAAAATCAAAAAAATTCCAGGACATCTTAATTTCCTTTAGGTTCAGAAAAATTCTCAATTCAGGTAATAATAAAAAATCAATTAACTTAACCACCCATACCATACTCGTTAAATAAATGTAAGAAGTTTGATCGTTATAAATAAATGCTTCCCGTTTATGATGTTATTAATGCTTGTTGAACACGAGGTACGTGAGCCCCTCAAAATAATGACCGACTGGCTCATTTCCCCTTTGAAGGTGCCTTCTTTTAGTAGAGGCTTTGAGGACTCCTTTAAATTTGCAGAGCTGTAATTACGATTTTAGCAGAATACAAACATTATCCTTTGAGCTGAAGAGGGCCGGGAGAAGACAGTCTGAAGGGAAGTGTACGACATACCTTAAGGGCCAAGCAGTGCCGTTAATATCCCTCCCAAGGGCCTAGTTCTCCTCCTGGGGGCTGGTATATATTTAATAAAAATGGCCTTGCTCGGGGGAGCATCAGCTTTATGGTTATCTCTGCTCTCGGCCAGCTGTAGCTAGCTAGCTATATCTAGCTTTGCTGTAACTAACCCCATATTGCCACCAACATCTAAGGGCCTATGCCTTGTAACTGCAGTCGTTGGGTTCTTTCACAAGCCGCCCTTTTCATATTGGTACACCTACTTATGTCCATCAGCGGTGTAATGCCTTTGAAAAATGACTTTCTGTACCTTCTTCCCCTAAACCCAACAATCTCACATTCAAATACAGGGGTGATGAAATCGCTGTGCTAGATATGACCAAATAAGACTTTTACAATCACTTAGCACATGTACCACTTTCGATTGACCCCAACCTCTTGAAACAATTCTGATTCTGATACATTATACATTCCCCTCTGTGAAGAGTCCATCTTTCGTTTCCACATCACTAAAAACGAATAACGTTTAGTCAAAACGTTTTTTATTACCCACAATTATAATAATCTATATATATATATATATATATATATATATATATAAATGAATGTTCGTTTGTATGTCCTTTATAGAATCGTAAACGGCTGGAAAGAGTACTACTAACCCAGGTTAGGTTTCTGGCTATATTAATATTCTCTGAGACGAACAGGAGTGGGGGGTTATAAGACAGGCCTGAAATTAAAAATAGTGATATTTCGTCTACTATTTCGGCAAATATGCACATAACAAAAGTTGTTTACTTTGTTGTTTAGAGTAACTTTTATAATATATACTTTTGTCATCTACCGAAGTATAAATGAGTTATACGCTAAAAGCAATAGTGGGAGTCATCAATTTTAATGTCACAAAAGACTCAACCAAATTAAACGAAACTCCATATGTGATTTGGTATTAACACCTCCCTGATTATAAGCTATATTAAAATGTTGTAGAATTAAGTACATAACTAATACTTTTATTATTAACATATCTCCAGCACGTCGCACTCGGGTGTAAATCCTAAGCTTTGAGACGGGAAAATGTAAAAATATTGTAAGCCCAAAAAAAATACCAACATCATTCAGCCTCAAATGATTTCCCGGGCGAAGCCGGGTACCTTAGCTAGTCTTAAATAAAATACACCTATTGTCTTAGAACATTCGCTCTAGACACTCAAATCGACGGACTTCTACCAAATGATATAAGTACCAGATAAACTGCATGCAGATATGCAAGTACCTAAGTAAAGATAGCTAATCCATAAGGTAACATCGGACATAAATAGTTGTCAGAAGCCTGAAGCATGCTACAAAATATCAGATATACAAACACACCGCATCCGACACATGAAGTTCAATTTTCGAACACAAAGACATTTGAACATGCAAATACGTTGTCATTACACAACGTATAAGTACGTATCTATTATAGATCTGTTGAAAAAAATATTTGGTATTCGACCTTGGAATGAAACTTCCCATTAAATATTCGTTTATTCTAGTGTGGCGACTAAAAGTGAGGGTTTACTGTGAAGGCTGAAAACTAAAAAAAATGCCAAATTCTCGGTTAATATGCGAATCATTGAAAAAGTATATGAAACAACATTTATAGAAAATTGCGTTTGCATCAAGATTGGCTTTAAACTATCCTATTCAAAGTAACGCATATATTAAGAAGCCTCCATATTCTCTCCCTCTAAAACCTCCCACCGCACACACACGAACTTGCATTAATTTGTATTAAGTATTTAGGTGGAATAAAATAAACCAAGATATAGTTGGAATTTTAGTTTAAAGGATTAGTTTAAATCATACTTCAGTCAAACGGTACCAATTAGGGCAGAGGTGTTGGGAGTAATGACCAAAGTCATACTTCAAAATAAGCCAACCACACAGTGGCACCCTCGGGGATAGAAACTTTCTTCAAGCTGTTTAAGCCCGGAGGCAACGTTAATTTAGAGCCCCTGCAGTTGTAATGTCGAGTTTCTTCTTGGCTAACTTCAACCAGAGGGAGAATTCGTAAGAACATGCGAGATAGAGAGTCATATATCTACTCTAGATAGTTTGGAAGAAGTGAAGGAGAGAGAGAGCAACTTATTCTCATTTGTAATGCTAAAATATGGCAAGCAGTGGGAAATATTTTATCATAAAATTCAAACTGTTTAATTATAAATCCAGCTATCACCATAAATAACAGCAAGAAGTTCTGGTCAAAACCACTTAAGTAGTCGACACTTTATTATACATTGGCAAGGATTCAGTTCTGGTTTCTTTAGCCCCTGTTCCTTACATACAATCTCAACATAAACCATATTTAAAATCGTGTCGAAATCATACAAGTGGTGAACCATTGAATTATATGTTGGCAAGGATACTAATATGATTTATTATTTTTTCCTTTTTTATTTTATTTTTCGCAGATTTTCCTTAAGGGAAATCAGCTATTGAGGTCGTACTCATGCCGCAAGTTTCGACATTTTTCTTCAAATGTCCATCGATCCTACCTAGTAAATGATGAAAATCTGTATATAAATATATATATATATATATATATATATATATATATATATATACATATATATATATACACACACACAGAGAGAGAGAGAGAGAGAGAGAGAGAGAGAGATCCATATATTTGTCTGTTACCGCTCTAGCGGTCGCAGCTTTTGTTTAATCGTAACCAAGACATTTTATGTTAAAAGAAAGATCAAGTTCGTTAACGGCTGAAATCGGACCAGGGGGGAAGGAAGTTAGAGAGCGAGAATTTTGAAAATTCGAAATATCTCCGTTACTAAAAGTCGGATAGAAAAAGTGTATAAAATGAATCTTAACCGAGATATTTGCATTTTTCAGTTTTCAGCATTCAGTAAACCCCCACTCCTAAATATGTCGCATGAAAATTACTTTATTATATAATAAACCACATTATTCGAACCTTAAAAACCAAATATTGTTTTCCAGAGACCTTTATTATACGAGATACATCCGAATATGTTCTTGTGGCCTCCACCCTGTCGTAAATTCTTGGACTACTAAAATATGATTGATTGTGATATTCTGATTCATTATAAAGAACAGTACTAGATGTAGTAAATAGTTTTCAATAAAATTAATATGTTAAATTTTGATACGTTTTAGTTACTGTTTTTCTTTCCGGTGAGCCGTTGGCAGACCTGTTATTTACATTTCAGACGCTTCCTGCCGGAAGGGGTAAGATTTCTTATTACCTTTTGTATTTATTCACTTAATATTCACGGTGTTATTGTTAGCAGTATGTAGGTTTATCTATTATTAAACTTACGAGGGATTCTGCTTAGTTCTTGTAACCCCTTCGTATCGGACTTTTTTATTTCTCTTCCTTTAACTCAGACATGCAATATTAACATGCATCAGCTTATGGAATTAAAATCTCCCTCAATCTCATCACACGAATAGGTGAATGTAAATATAAAATAAATTCTTAATATTTCTGATTTCATTCATCCCGTTTGAGGAGGAATATCCTTTTAATTGTCAGACAATGTTGGTTGACAAAGAGCAAATCTTTTTGGCTCCTCGCACGCATTTTAAGCGTCCTGGCTCGGCTCCCAGGAAGGCATTGCCAATTGGTATCAGCTATGATCAATCAGTGTATTCGTGCTATGATCTAGCCAGATTAATTCTTGATAGCCGATATAAAATTTACTGCGAGAAACGACAAACAGGACTTGCTTGTAAAAAAACCTAAAAAAACAAAACATTAAGGCTAATACCTTTCTAAATTTATTGTGTATTATTTTGTTCTATTTGGATTTTGATTTAGAAACTGTGTGTAGTTTTTCATTTATTATTATTACCATAATGCTACTCATTTTCATGCCTGCAAATGAAACCGTGGCTACAGTAATAGTAGATTTACAGATTTTGCTTTCTTGTACGAAGTAAAGAAAATTGTGGAACCGGGAAACTTTTGGTTTTTCAGATTTCAACAGAATTATCCACTTTGACGGCCCTACACACAGTTTCACTAGTTTTGGCGTTACGTTAGAATATATTTCTATACCCATTTTGATCAAAACCTAATTTGGAGGGGGTAGAAATAAAAAAAAAAATTCCCCGTTCGAATTAAACAATTATATGCAGACAATAAATTTTTAATGTGACCGTTTTTGCTTCTGTTGAAAAGATCTATAAAGTATGTTTTATGTTATTTTTCGCTCCCATGCATTAGAATGGAGATATCGTATATCACTTTGAAATGAAATAATTTTAAATGAAGTGCAACCAAACATTTTGTTTATTTAATTTAATAGGAGTACAAGGAAGTCATGTCTGCCCACATCAGTTTTTAGTTCTTTGTCCTTTTTTGTTTTAGATTTAGAAAATGTTGTAGTTTTTTTTTGTTTTTTTTCCATTTAAGTATATTTATTATTACTGTTCAGTTACTCATGATTATTGAATTAATATGAAAAAGTGACCGTGACAATATATATATATATATATATATATATATATATATATATATGGTTCATGTATATTTCTAGTTTTTCATTAAATTAATATGCCTGAGAGCAAATCATTTATTAGAGGAAGATTATTTACTTTTATTTTTCCCTGATTGCTGTGGTCTTTAATTATATTTTGGACGTCGATAACCAAAAATGTAAGATTCATAACAACCCTCTAGTCAATGAATTCAATTCTTTGTGTTTGTTGCACGCTAGAGCTAGTGATTAACAGCCCTGTAATATAATAGAAATAAAAAATAAATATTTTTTTCAACCCTGTATCTTGACCTCAAGATAAAGGTTGATGATCTAACTACTTATACCATTAAAAAAATATCAGCCTTACTTTTTTTAATAATTGCCTCTATTATGAAAAAGTCCGTCACGCAAGGGCTGCATGAACTAAGCATATTTCCCACGTGAAGTTATACAATAGGGAAATCTCCATACTAGTGCTGATCAGTTCCGGAATCGGCCGAATTAGCTTTCGGCGGGACTCATAGCTCGTCCGTTACACTTTATAAAAATGCACATACCTCGGTTAATATTCAAGATAGAGAATAAATGTATATAAAGACATTTATATTAAATGTAATTTTCAATAAGATTGGTCCTATACAATTTTTCGATCCGACGTATAGTAACGGAGATATTTCGAATTTTCAAAAATCCCTCCTCTAACCCACCCCCCTCCCACTGTTCCGATACCAGCCGTTAACGAACTTGATCTTCCTTTTTACATAAAACGATCAAATACCGAGATTGGTGGCGATGAAACAAAAATTACGACCGCTAGAGTGTTAACAGACAAATATATATAGTTTTGAACGGACCTTAATTTTGGCATCTCCTGGGTACGATTGATGGACATTTGAAGAACTTTTTGGAAATTCGCGTCATGAGTACGACCTCAATAGCTGATTTCTTTTAAGGGAGATCTGCTAAAATGAAAGGCTGTGGAAAGAGGATGTTTCATTCTCATTATTTTAGCAGATTTCAGGGAAATCAGCTATTGAGGTTGTACTCATGACGGAATTTTCGAAATTTTTGTTCTAATGTCCATCGATCCTACCTAGTAGATGACGAAAATGAAGTCCGTTCAAAACTGTATATATATATATATATATATATATATATATATATATATATATATATATATATATATATATTTGTCTGTTACCGCTCGAGCGGTCGCAATTTTTGTTTGCTCGATATTGAGTCTTTTTATGTAAAAAGAAAGATCAAGTTTGTTAACGGCTGAAATCGGACCAGTGGGAGGGGGGGGGTTTAGAGGGGAGGATTTTCGAAAATTATAAATGTTTCCGTTATTATACGTCGGACCGAAAAATTAAATAGAACCAATCTTATTGCAAATTAAATTTACTATAAATATTGTTCTATACATTTATTCTCTATCTTGATTATTAACCGAGATATTTGCATTTGTATTCTGTGTATGATCGGCAGGGGTCGGCTATGTTCGGGACGTTCCGCCGAGAGCTCTGGCGGCCGTTTCCATAACTACTCGTCCCTCTTGAATAGGTTTAGAGATACCTTACTACAACAGTTGTTATTGGGCAGATTTATCTACTGTATAACTTCACGTGGGAAATCTTAGTTTACTTAGCCCCTGCGTGACGGACTTTTAATATTCAACTCTCCGTTCCAATTACGACCTTGAAATTCCAAAAAAAATGCAACAAACATATCTCAGAAAAATATTAAAAAATGTAAAGCAGCTTTTGCTATGAAAACACCTGGAAAAAAGAGACAATTTTCTCTTATTCTGAGCTAAAACAAAAAAATGTAAAATACTCTGAACAAAGAAACCAACAAATGAATAACACAAAATGCACAATTCAATCTTAATAGATTTCTTATAGGTTGGCTTAATCAGATTGTGTACCAATTACGAAATAAGTACATAATAAGTACAACTGATATAAAAGCCATGTTTTGTCAACAGAACCAACAATAAAAGAAGCAGGCCTGTAAAAGAAAGAAATATTCGTCGAATAAGACATTACGTCGGTAGTGAAAACCCCTGATATACAACTCATGAGTTATTTCAGCCATATTTGAGGAGATCCGGCGAGTCTTTATGTTGAGTTTGACAGAAATCTGATTGTTTTTCTGCCCCTGTCTTCGTAATGTCCTCAAATTGAACAATTCCGCTATTGTGCTTTAGATCTTTTTACGTAAAATACTATATTTTGTTCCCCTTTTATCTGTAAGGCTATGTGTATGTAATAATATTTATTTTGTCGTTTAACCCAAAGTAATTATACTTTAGATATTTTGTAAAAATGTTTATAATCGGATTCTCCCCTAAAAAGATGGATTTGAAAATGAGGCTTCCCCTTTATTAAATATATTGGGTGTCATTTTGCATAGCTCCTTACATGAATACTTTTCAGTTATTGTAAGGGTATTATCAATGTTACAACAGGAATTGCTACTTTTTTATCAAGAATGTGAAAAGGATAATAGATACATTTAAAATTGTAGCATGTTATATGAAAATGGTTGAGGTTCGGTGTGCGTTTTCAATTTATATTCAATCACCGTAAAACGAAACTTTTCGTTTTTTGGTTGGGTTAACTATGCAGATTTCCCTCCTGCGCCACGTTTGTGCATTTATCTCAAAAAGTAACAGTTCAATGAGAACAATACTTTGTATTATAGCACCAAATAAGAGGTTATTTTTTAATAAGAAAACTAAAATTACAAATATGCCGGGGGGAGAGAGAGAGAGAGGGAGGGAGAGAGAGAGAGAGAGAGAGAGAGAGAGAGAGAGAGAGAGAGAGAGAGAGAGAGAGAGAGAGAGATAGAGAGAGTGTGAGAGTGAAGAGAGAGTGAGAGAGTGAGAGAGAGAGAGTGAGAGAGAGAGAGAGAGAGAGAGAGAGTGAGAGAGAGAGAGAGAGAGAGATGGAGAGAGAGAGAGAGAGAGAGAGAGAGATATAGAGAGAGAGAGGGAGGGTGAGGGGTGAGCGCGAGAGAGAGAGAGTGGGAGAGAGAGAGAGAGGGGGGGAGAGAGGGAGAGAGAGAGGGGGAGAGAGAGAGGAAGGGAGAGATAAAGAGAGAGCTGGAGAGAGAGAGGGAGTGAGAGAGAGAGAGTGAGAGATAGGGAGAGAGAGAGAGAGAGAGAGAGAGAGAGTAGAGAGTGATACCGTTATCGAGTGAGAGAGAGAGAGAGAGAGAGAGAGCGAGAGAGGGGAAAGAGAGATAGGTAGAGAGAGAGAGAAGAGAGAGAGAGAGAGGAGAGAGAGAGAGAGAGAGAGAGAGAGAGAGAGAGAGTGAGAGTGAGTGAGAGAGTGAGTGAGAGATTGAGAGAAAGAGAGAGAGAGAGAGAGAGAGAGGAGAGAGAGGGAGAGAGAGATAGATAAGAGAGAGAGAGAGAGCGAGAGAGAGAGAGAGAGAGAGAGAGAGAGAGAGAGAGAGAGAGAGAAACCTTAATAGCTGACCTAAGAAAATCTTCTAAAAAATGTTGAATAATGACTTCGGGTGACTCTCATTCTGAATTTAGGAATGGTCATCACCAATATTCTAGTTACGAAGCGTCTTTTGGTGCTGCCTGCAAATAAACTTTGTTTCTTTGATTGCATATGTACTTAAAAATGTGCTTTGAAATGTTGAGGGCGAATGACTCCGCCAATCCTAGCGCCTGTTTTAAATCTGTTTGAATTATAACAAAAATACATTTCTAATAATTGGAAGACAGCCGTTAAGTAGTCGGAGTTTTACAGACGTACTCCAGTTATGAATGGAGCACGGAGTCAAACAATTCGTTGTAATTGTATTGCTGGAAAACGGCCATCATCAGTAATTGCTGTCGGGATCTGAGCCCTTAGCGCTATCTAACGACCCTAGCCGTCAACACAGTGCACAAAACCAAACGCAATTAACTCCCCTCCTTCCATAAGCACCCCGGAGCCGACGTCTCAGCGCAATTAATGTATTAATTAAAAGTTGTAGGAGAGAGAGGAGCCGTTTGAGAGTTCTTGTACTGGAAGAACCACTCCCCACCCCGACAATGCTCACACATGCACTGGATGTGGTAAAGAACCAACGACTGTGAAGCACTTCAAGTCCTCACCAATCCTTCAATAACTCCTGTCATAATTGTTCTACCGCTAGCAAACAGTTTAGTAATAGCTTGAACAATATAATGGTTAAGGATCAATACAAAGGCCTTGTCCTCTACCATTGCTTATAATTTTGGAGGCATGTGTGTATTATGAAGCCAAGAAAGGTAAAAAACTCAGTTCATTGGAAGGTCTGGAGATTGCGATGAACAAGAAGCTTATTGATAGTCGCTGTTTGAACAAGAAGACCGATTGCTATAAGTCCGCAATGGTGGGGGTACTGGACCTCGATTTAATCTCCCCCACACCAGCCAGTCACTTGCTGTCTTTCCCTAAGAGAGTATGCAAGTAGGTCAGCAGATTTTGTTTAGCTATACCTCAATGGATCTCTCACTCTCCGTATTTTATTTTAGGATTTGACTTAAATCCATTTATTATATTCACTTCTGTTAGATATTTATTTTGTGTTTTTTATTTATTAATATTAATATATGATTAACGACCCTGTTGTAATTTATAGAGATTTTATTGCTTTTCATGTGTAGCTCTAAAGATGGAGACAATAGTCTTCGAAGGCACTTAGCGCTGAAATAAAAAAAAATTGTGAAAAATTGGAAGTCTTATACTCTCTCAAGTAGATTATTCTTCACTTCCAACAACACTCCTGTGGAATTGTTTACAATTTTCTGCAAAGTGCTCTATCAGAGTCTAGATAGATCTGATTATAGCAGGGTAGTCTGGAGGTCGCCCGGCGGTTGTTGTCAGGCTACACTGCTATAATCAGCAGGCACTGACGATGACTCCGAAAGTGCACTTTGGTTCCTCTACCCTCCAGCATATTCCAGAGATAATATAATGGTTAGTTCCAGGATCTGGATCTCTTTTCCACATTTGGAAATCGCGACTAATACACAGGAAGTCGTGCCACCAAGTTCTTTATTTGAACACATGCACTTTCGGCACTAACGATCATCGTCAGGTGCTTACAATCAAAACATTCCGTTGTGCTATGACCTCATAAATTATGATTTTAAGCTTCATTTCGAATTTTTTATTTGATCTTCACGATACTCGATCATGAACGGTTTCAGCCAACAGATAAGTTCACATTTGTTTTAGCAGATTTCCCTTCAGGGAAATCAGCTCTTGAGGTCGTACGCATGACGCGATTTTCGAAAAATTTCTTCAAATGTCAATTGATCCTACCCAGGAGATGACGAAAATGAGGTCCGTTCAAAAAAAAAAAAAAAAAAAAAAAAAAAAAAAAAAAAAAAAAAAAAAAAAAAAAAAAAAAAAAAATTAAAAATATATACATATACATATATATATATATATATATATATATGTCTGTTAACGTCTATAGCGGTCGCAATTTTTGTTTGATCGTTACTAAATTCGATACTTAATCGTTTTATGTAAAAAGAAAGATCAAGTTCGTTAATGGCTGAAATCGGACCAGTGGAACGGGGAGGGGGGGATTAAAGGCGGCGAGTTTTGAAAATTCGAAATATCTCCGCTATTTTGCGCCGGATCGAACAATTGTATAGAGTCAATCTTATTGAAAATTAAATTTATTATAAATACTGTTCTATACTTTTATTCTCTACCTTGAATATTTACCCAGATATTTGCATTCGTATTGTGTGTGGTCGGCAGAAGACGGCTATATTCGGAACTTTCCGCCGAGAGCTAGTTCGGCCGTTTCCGTAAGTGTTCGGCCCTCGTGAATTTTTTTAGAGATTCGTTGCTCCTTCTGTTATTAATAGGCAGATTTCTCTATTGTAAAACTTCACGCGGGAAATCTGCTGTCTTTTTAATTCCTGTTCACAAGGGCTTCTTCCTCTTGGAAAAACAGAGAATAGATGATGAGTTGATATCATCAGCGTGCCATACACCACCAGGTCGTGGGAAATGTGTTTAGAGTTTTAGACTGGGTTTCTATACATAAATGTATGATGCGAATTTTGATATTTTATGCTCTAATAGGGTGAATTCTAAAATCTAGGTACTACAAACATAAAAGCCACTCTGATATCCTTTCCCTCTGATACCTGGTTGATAGTGTATATTGGCCATATGTTCCAGATTAAGAAGGATAGCGAGTTAAGTGCCCTGGAGAGTAAACAGATAGCAATTGATAAGCTCACTAGAGGTACCCATAACTTCAACATCTGATTCTAACAAGTCGGGAATAGTCCAAGCTTTATCTACATTCCCTATAGCTCGGCACTGCATGAGTTATTCGATAGTTATATTGTTAGTTATATGCCCGTATCATTTGTTGCTTCAGTCTCGCCAATTTATTCTTTTTTTTTTACAATATTTATTGCAATCACTAAAGTTCCAGACACTTAATGAACTTTTAGCAGATTTCCCTTAAGGGACCCTATTGAGGTCGTACTCATGATGCGAACAATTTCTTCAAATGTCCATCAATTCTACCCAGGAGAAGACAAAAATGAGTCCGTAAAAAATTTTATATATATATATATATATATATATATATATATATATATATATATATATATATATTTGTCTGTTACCGCACAAGGGGTCGCACTTTTTGTTTGATCTTTACCAAACTCGGATTTAATGTTTTATGTAAAAAATGAAAAATTTAGAGAATAAATCTGATTGCAAATTATATTTGCAATAAATATTGTTCTATACATTTATTCTCTAGCTTGAATATTAACCGAGATATTTGCATTTGTATTTTGCGTGTGATCACCAGTAGGCTATGTTCGGATATTCCGCCGAGTGCTCTGGCGGCCGTTTCTATAACTATTCGTCCCTCGTGAATAAGTTTAGAGGTTAGGTTAACTGTTTTTTGGGCCTAGAAACTACTGGGTTATTACGCCCTAAATAATTTTTTAGGTTTAGAGGTTTCTTACTACTACAGTTGTTATTAGGCAGATTTCTCTATTGTAAAACTTCTCGTGGCAATCCTGGCAAAGATTTTAACATGGAATTCTATCGAGCTAAGCTTGCGCCCGTAAGGCAATCAGTTATTGAGGTTTATATAAATGGAACCAAAAGTAGCGCAACTATAAGAAATCGTACAGTTTACTGCAATTCGCCACTATTACACAATCCAAAGTTATATATCCACGCCATTTGTAAATAAAAGAAATCCCGGACTGCAGGGCACTGATGAAATTTGAAATGCAATATACATTTTTTAGCAGATCTCCCTAAACGCAAATCAGTTATTGAGGTTGTACTGATGACTGAATTTTCGAAATATTTCTTCAAATGACCATTGATTCTACACAGGATATGACGAAAATTACGTCCGTTCAAAACTATATACATACATTTGTCTGTTAATGCTCCAGAAGTCGAAAATATTGTTTGATCGTAAATTAACCCCGTCCAACGTCTAACTCCTCCCCCTGTCGCAAATTTAATTTTTTGTAAATGTTATCCTATTCACCTCCTGCTTAAACTTTGTATAAAGTAGAACCCGCCAAGCTTGTCAAATATATCGTGGAGAGGGGGGGGGGAGTGAAATGCGCTGATGGTGGTGACTCAATGACCAGTCAAATAACTAGAGTATCCCAGGAGCGACTACTTTGATTAGAAAAAAAAGTCCGTCACGCATGGGCTGCGTAAACCAAGCAGATTTCCCTCGTAAAGTTTAATAATAGATAAATCTACATACTGCTAACACAACACCACCTTGAATATAAAGTTAATAAATACAAACTGTAATATGAAATCTTTCCCTTCCAGGCGGGAAGCGTATGAATTGTAAACAAACAGTTCTGCCAACCTGGCTCTCACCGGAAAGAAAAGCAATTACTGAAATATATCAGAATATAACATTAATTTAATTGAAAACTATTTACTATATCTAGTAGTGTGAATCAGAATAATTTTTATCTCAATCATTCAAATTTAAGTGGTCAAAACACGTAAGAGGGGGGGGGGGGGTTCACGAGAGCATATTTGCATGTATGTCGTATAATAAAGGTCTCTTGAAAACAATATTTGGTATTTAAGGTTCGAATAATGTGGTTTATTACATAACTCAGTATTGTTAGTTTAACATGAGTAGAAGTGGGGGTTTGCTGAAGATCTCTGAAAACTATAAATTAATAATAATCTGAGGTCAATATTCTTCGATCTCCCCAGAAAATATGTTTAGAACAATATTTATAGATCATTTAATTTGCAAGAAGATTGGTTCTATACTAGTTTTCGATCAGACGTATAGTAACGGGGATATTTCGGATTTGTGAAATTTCTCCCCTCTATACCGCCCCCCCCCACGGGTCCGATTTCTGCCATTAACGAACTTGACCTTGCTTTTTATATAAAACGATTAAATATGGAGTTTGGTAACGATCAAACAAAAATTGCGACCGCTAGAGCGTTAAGAAACAAATTTTATAATATATACTAATAATATATATAATATATATTTTATATATATTAAATATTATTTATATATATTTTATATATATAAAGCGGAAGGCAATAAATAAAAGTCTTACACCTCCTATCTTAATTACGTTCTTTTATTACATGGCAAAGTCACTTTCGCCAGGGGCGAAACCCCTCCTCATAGGTCAGTTTCTCTCCATCTCCTAGATATTTTGTTATTTGCTGCTTTTATCAATTTATTTGAAACGTTTCAGTCATTAAGCGTGTAGCATTTGCGTTTTTATATATTTGTTTTGTTGTTTTTTTTAATGTTTTTAATATTCCGACTACCTTTGTTGACATTTACATTTATTTATTTATTTATTCATATATATTACATGTTTTTGAATGTATAAATCGTTATTGTGTCACAGAGCACTGAAGATGGGACGGTTCGCCCGCCGAAAGTTCTTTGCATGTAATAAAAGAGGTATTAAGAGTGGAAGGTGTTTGACCTCACTTTTTGATCCTTTCCAGTGGACGGGGAACCTTCAACTACAGCGAAGCACAAATCCAGTTATTTATATACTAATTTGAACGGACCTAATTTTCGTCATCTCCTGGTTAGCGATCGAAGGACATGTATTGAGGAAATTTTTCAAAACTGAAACTATTCTACTCTACGCGTCATGAGCAGCGTACCTCAATATCGTGACTTATTCCTACTGAGAGGAAGAGTCAGCTAAATAAATGTAGGCGCAGAATGTCGCTTGTCTTGCGAGAAGTATTGCTTGCATCACCATAGTCCTATGGCTAAGCGCATCATATATGATATATTGATGTATGAAGCAATATTCGCAGCAATTATGTGCTACCCTGAAATAAAAATCGTCTTAAAAACTGTTGTGCTTAAAATAATCTGCCCAAGGCTATAAAAATATTTGTAAACTCACTTGTGCAAATAAAACCGAAAGCATAATCATATAAAATAATAAAGTTACCAAAAGAGAAAGAGAGGGACAAGATACTGACTGGGAACATGAGATTCGGCTATTGCATAACATAAAAGCAATTTTATCGGTTAAGAAATAAATGACTCTGAAACCACATATTCACACTGTCAGCTTTTCATTACTAATAGTAAACGGTACACAAAAGTGAGCGGTGAAGATGTAGTATTATTATATAATCGGTAAAAGGGATTGGGTCGACTGGCTTTAAAGACATTTGCTACATAGAGATACAATAAAATGGGCCTGAACAAACCGAGAAGGGACTCCAATATAAACTGCCGGACATGCTAAATGGAATTAGAGTAGTAGCCACTTTGAGCTTGGGCTTTGATAGCTTAACGTGGTTTGGCAATAAACCAGTTTTGGCAAAGCTCTTTCAAAGCAGGCCCCTCCAAATGAACTTACACAATCAGCTGACGGCTCGTCAGCTGTGAACATGGCCGCTCTTCCATCTGATAATGAAACCGACCTCTCAATGTAATTTGATTGAAACAAATCCTTCCATTGTTCAAGTGCAAACTGCTTCGTGTATTTCCGTTCTGACTCTCTTCTACATGAGTATTCATAAAACAAAAATACTGAAGTAATAAGTAAAAAATACCATTTACTCTCATTTCTATATTGTAACAAGTTTTCCAGTTTCATACAAACACAAGTATTAAGTATCCTTTTGACTCAGTCCATGGAGGATCTTCTATGACGATACCTAAATACATACAATACGGTATAGGAACCTATTACTACACTATCTAGCAAATAATTATTAAGAGTTTTGTTTAATTTATTTTATTATCTTTTTTTCACACACACACACACACACATCTGTATATATCTATATATATATATATATATATATATATATACTAGCTCAGATACCCGGCTTCGCTCGGGAATTCATTTGAGCCTAAATGGTGATGGTATTTTTTTGGCAAGGCACAATATTTTGACATTTACCCGTCCCAGTGTTTAGGGTTAATTCCCGTTTTTGGCATTTGTTAATTATAAAATTAATTTTTTATGTAAGTCTTCACTGTCCTCCAAATTGTCATATTTCCCGTAGACAAATAGACAATGAAATATCGCGAATTTTTATTTCAGGCCTCCCTTATAACCCCACTCTCGTTCAAACCTAAAAATTTTAATATAGCTTATAATCATGGAAGAATTAATACTAATTGACATACCGAGATTTTGAAAGTTTGGTTTACTCGTTAGCGCTCAATGAAATCGTTGACTCCGCTTTAGTTTATAGTGTATATCTCGTTTATACTTTGTTGAAAGACAAAAAATGAATATGACAAAAGCTACTCTAAATAACAAAATAAACAACTTTTGTTATGTTCATATTTGCCGAAAATGCAATAAGAAACGAAATACTGCTATTTTAATTTCAGGCCTTCCTTATCCCCCACTCCTGCCCGTCCCTAGAAATGTTAGTATGGCATATTATAAGGAAGGCGTTAGTGCTAATTCACATACAGAGTTTGGTTTAGTTCGGTTGAGTCTTTTGTGCCAAATAAAATTGTGGACTCCCGCTGTAGTTTTTAGCGTATAACTCTTTTATACTTCCGTATACGGCAAAAGTGTATAAACAAAGGTTACTGTAAATAAAAAAATAAACAACTTTTGTTATGGGCATATTTGCTGAATAAGCAATAGGAAACGAAATATCGCTATTTTTAATTTCAGGCCTCTCTTATAACCCCCACTCCTGTTTGTCTTAGATAATATTAATATAGCCTAAAGTCTAAGTTGGGCTAGTAGTAATACACATACCAAGTTTCATAAAATTCGGTTCAGCCGTTTATGCGTGAAAGGGTAACAAACAAATAAACAAATAAACAAACAAACAAACAAACAAACAAATAGACACCAAAGAAACAAAATGCAGTTATGGTGTCTATCTTGAATATTAACTAATAATGGGCGATTTTCGAAAATTCCAAATATCTCCGTTACTCTAAATCGGATTGAACACTTGTATAAGAACCAATATTATTGCAAATTATTTTTCTATAAATATTGTTATGCACATTATTCTCTATCTTGAATATTAACCTAGTTATTTACATTTTTATTAAGTGTGTGCTGATAACGGACGAGATGAGATCTGCTGATGTCGGTTCTATTCGTGAGTTTCCACCAAAAGCTAGTCGTTTCCGTAACTGTTCGGCTCTTGTGAAATTTGTTGAGCGACTTGTTACTACTACTGTTATTAGTATGCATAGTTCTCTATTGTAAAACTTCAAGTGGGAAATCTCCTTAGTTTACGCAGCCCCTGGGAGACAGACTTTTTACTGTTGCACCGAATTCGTGGGGGGTGGAGGTACAGCCAAAATATCCGAGAGCTATATTACGTGATCAGGGGTTTGAAGAAAATTCGCCTCCCTGAATATTTATTTGAGTCATTTGAGATTGTTAAATTCAAAATTCGTCATGTTCTAATTTAAAAAGCATTTTAAATCCCCGCATTAGTGTTATTGGGAAACTTTGAATTAAGGATATGATTCCAAGGGGTTTTTTTTTTCTCATGTTGTAAATATACTAAAAATTTATATTTAGTTTTGTCCATTCCATTTATTTTGTACGTTTGTAAAATGTAGCTGTGTAAAAATTTCAATATTCATTTAGTTTTGTAAAATTATATTCTAACATTCTAAAAGACCACTAAGTAATGGAGATGGTTGTTTTCCAGCTTCGGCCTTCATTGTACAGCGTACATTGATATCAATGCGTCTGACAATAATAAAGTGAGCAATTTCAAGAAAAAAATTTAGATATTCCACCCTGAAGTACGAGTAGCTGTGGAAATACACCAAGAATGAAAAAAAGGGAAATAGATTAAATAAAAGTGAATGATAAAAAAAAAAAAGGTTGTATATTGAGAGCAAAGTATAAAAAAGATAGAGGATTGGTATTCTATAAGTAGCATTGCAGGGGCTGCATCGAACCACCCCTACAGATCCATTCATCCCTTCTACAACCCTCTGCTTTACATTCCCTTATCATGCCAGTCTTAACCTATACAGGAACCAACCTATTTAAAACCTCTAGATAAACTCATTTCCATGAAGAAGTCCTAATGAAAGAGCTTACAGAGCTAGAAAAAAATCTGTTCACTAAGGAAAAATAAGTCGACTATATATATATATATATATATATATATATATATATATATATAATGAAGGGAGAATAATTGTAGAAAGTGATAATGAATTCCCCAAAATAAAATATTTTCACTCAATTCTGAAATAGGCACGATGTTAATATAAGGAACGTCGAAATCAATCAAAGTGAAGGGGGGGGGGGGCATGGCTCTATTTATTTAAAAACTTATATTTTTATTTGAATGACAGTTCATAAACAAATATTTATTGTAAAATAATGATGTATTTAAACATAATAATACATGTAATATGCCATGTGGCAATGGAACATGTATTCGAATAAATAACTCCTCACAGGGTTACTATGAGGAGAAAAAAAAAAAAAAAAAAAAAAAAAAAAAAAGGGGGGAAGAATCACAGAAAATATCCACTAAGTAAAAGTTTAATGGGAAAAACAATTTTCCCAATTCTTTATCTTGTAATGAAGTGTTTTCACGATATTTATAACAGGGTAATTAGTATTATTAACATGAGTGGGGGAAATATTTTAACCGTAACTGAAAGCGGAAACAAATATGAAAATTACAATAAAAAATATAATAACTTCGGTGTTTTTGTTAATTAAAAAATTCAATCGTACAGAAAATATGTATTAAACAATATTTATAGATCATATAATTTTCAATAAGATTGGTTCTGTACAATGTTTTGATCCGACGTATAGTAACATTGATATTTCGAAGTTTCAAAAAAAAAAAATAAAAAAATTCCTCCCCTAAACTCCCCCCCCCCCCGAATCGGCCTCGCCACTCTAGGTTTACCATGTGAGACTAAAGTCGACGCTTTAACTCACATGGCCTGAGACCCAATAGTTTTTTATTAATAAAATGACTTGGGTTCACATATATTTTCACTGTTCTTGTACTAGCACATCATTTTTTTTAAATGCATTTTAGATGTTTGATTAAACACAAAAATAAAACTTTTGAAAATGTCGGCTGAACAAAAGTTTCTTTCAATTGACTGGTGTTAATCAAAATTATAAAATTATGCATTTACAACAAATATAAAACTGAATATGACAATAAAAAGAATGAGATAGATATATTGAAAAAAACAATTATTATTATAACTTATGATCAAATTAAATAATATTTTCTAAAGGATTTTATTCACTAAATAAAATCCTTAGTCCCACCCTGGCTAGAAAAGGATGGTAACCTGTAGATAACCTCAGTTGTAAAAAGTGGACGTTAATAAATAATTTTAATTTTATTAAATGAGAGGCGTGATGTACAAAAACATTTCCAATGATAACCAACGATGCTTAATTTTATTCAGATTATGAATGTTATTATTATTATTATTTATTAACATCCACTTTTTGCAACTAAGGCTAATCGGGACGGGCTATCTACAGGTTACCACCCTTTTCTAGCCAGGGTGGGATTTTAGGACGTTATTTAATGAATTTCGTCACTAAATAATTTTCTTTGCCCAGGCAAGAATCGAACTCGCCACTCTATATGAATATTAAGAATCAGAATAAATTATAAAGTCTTAGTCGCCTTATCTTAGCCTTCTCTTAATCTATCTACAATTATTTCATTTATTTATTTTAAGGCGGAAAGGTAATTTTTGGCCTTTATCAAAGTCGTTACTTCAATTCTTAATAAATATCATCAGATAATGAAAAAAGAATATAATGATTCCTCAAAGTCCAAGTCTAATATAAGAAGATATATTAAGGTGATTAAAAAGTAATGTGCTCAAATTATCTCTTGCGATTTTAATGAAATTCGGATTTCAATGTGGGTTATAGCAAACAATTGGGAAATATGGCGCAATCTTTTCGCTTAGCCAGCAAACTGTAGGAAAATGCCCAAATAAAAGATACTCACAGAGGTAGATATGAAAATTGGCCGCTTTATTGTGAAAGGCGGGGAAAAAGAACTGCTCTCTTTTCCTTCCACATTTAAGAAAAGAGGCAATAATGTGAAGACTCCATATATATTCCTGGGGAATAAGAGGAAAGGAAATAGATAAAATAAAATAGCTGGCCTATAGAGAATGAGTGGTGTGGAAAAAGAGGGCGCATTGCTATTCGTTGCAGCAGACCTGCCTACTCAGGAACTGCTAGACCATTCGTCCCACGGCGTGTCCACCATCAAACCTCCATCCGTGCTTATTCACTGCCTTCATTACCATTTTTATCTCATGGATTTATCCTCTCCTACAATACAGCTGTGTTCCTCATGCAATGTGCTATATGAAAATTGTATTTATATGGACCCCTCGGTCACGGGGGAATGGCCGTAATGATAACATTGATAAGGAATGTAGGGCAGCGTTCCCTTTACCTTTTACCGACATATGAAAATAGATAGTAATACTCGAATATGACTCGCCCTAGAAGTTCTAAATTTAGAGCAGTTGTATCATCTAGTTTTCCAACTGTACTATTGATCGAAATCGACTATGGGGCGGGGTAGTCCCCGATAAGATACGAGTTAACACAACATATTATGCGGCTACAGAAAAAAGTCCGTCACGCAGGGGCTGCGTAAACTAAGCAGATTTCCCACGTGAAGTTTTACAATAGAGAAATTTCACGAGAGACGAACTGTTTAACTGAAACGGCCGAACTAGCCAGCCGGAAACTCACGACTGTAAACCAATGTTAGCCGAATCTCATCACGAGCGTTCACGCTCAATAAAATACAATATATCTCGGTTAATATTCAAGATAGAGAAATACAAGTATATGACACATATTTATATTAAATTAAATTGGCAATAAGATTGGTTCTATAACATTTTTTTCGATTCCGACGTATATTAACGGAGATATTTTTGAAATTTCAAAAATCCATCCATTAAATCCCCCCCCCCTCACTTGTCCGATTTCAGCCATTAATGAACTTGACACTTTATTTTTACATAAAACGTTCAAATATCGAGTTTTAGTAACGGATTCGAAGCAAACACTGCAACCGCTAGAGCGTTAACAAACAGATATATATATATATATATATATATATATATATATATATATATATATATCACCTCAATTTCGGTATCTCCGAGTTAGAATTGATTGAACATTTTGAAGACAAAATTTTGAAACTCGCGTCGCGTAGTGAGCACGATACCTCAATAGCATGATTTCTATTAAGGGAAATCTACTAAAAGTAATTGCTTGTTACGACACCTTTTTGATGTGTTGTTTACACCGACGTGGATTTACATACTTGTTACATTTCTATAATCGATTTATTTTTACAGGAGCTCAACCATCTTGGCGATTGGCCTGAAAGTTTCACCATCTAAAATGAAAACAAAATTTTTAAAAAATTACAATAACTGAAGCAACAAATAAAAAAATTAAATAACAACAAAACATCATTAAATCCTATTAATAAAGACAATTAATAAACATTAAACATAAACAAACATAAGAATCATGAAACTAGTTAAAGGCAAGAATTTAAAATGCCCTTTATAAAAAAATTATGTTATTCCTATATACTAGTACATTTATAATTATTATTATTATTATTATTTTGACTGGACGCACCATCATGTACACTCTGCAATACACAACTAACTATCAAACACTTACTTACAGACTGCAGACTAATTAACTGACAAGAACTTATCCCACCAACCTTTCAGAACTACTACACGACGACAGCCCATACATAACAAAAAGTCCGTCACGCAGGGGCTGCGTAAACTAAGCAGATTTCCCACGTGAAGTTTTACAATAGAGAAATCCGCCTAATAATAGCTGTAGTAGGAAGGGATCTCTAAACCTATTCACGAGGGACGAATAGTTCTGGAAACGGCCACCAGAGCTCTCGGCGGAGAGTCCGGAACATGGCGGGGTTCCGTCGACCACACACACAATACAAATGCAAATATCTCGGTTAATATTCAAGATACTGAATAAATGTATAGAACAATATTTATAGTAAATTTAATTTACAATAAGATTGATTCTATACAATTTTCCGATTTGACGCAAAATAACGGAGGTATTTTGAATTTTCAAAAATACCCCCCTCCCACTGGTCCGATTTCAGCCATTAACGAACTTGATCTTTCTTTTTACGTAAAACGCTTATATATGAAGTTTGGTAACGATCAAACAAAAATTGCGACCGCTAGAGCGTTAACAGACAAATATATATATATATATATATATAATTTTGAACGGACCTCATTTTCGTCATCTCCTGGGTAGGATCGAAGGACATTTAAGGAAATTTTTCAAAACTCGCGTCATGAGTACGACCTCGATAGCTGATTTAAGGGAAATCTGCTAAAATTATGGAACACCTTCAAAGACACACACATTGACTACCAATTTAAAACATTAAATAATCAAACACTAGGACTGCAATAAATAATCCACTGGAGAAAAAATAAAGCGAAATAAATAACCGTACATTACCTACCTCTGTGATAAATTAGCAGATATCCCTTAAAGAAATTAGCTATTGAGGTCGTACTCAGACGCGATTTCGAAAAGTTCCTTCGAATGTCTCATCGATTCTACCCCAGGGAGAGTGACGTAAATGAGGTCCGTTCAAAAATATATATATAATAATCTATATATAAATATATATATATATCTCTGTATATTATATATATATATATATATATGATATATATATATATATATTTGTCTGTTTAACGCTCATAGCGGTCGCAATTTTTGTTAGGATCGTTACAAAACTCGATATTTAAACTTTTTTAATGTAAAAAGATAGATCAAGTCCGTTAATGGCAGAATCGGACAACGAGAGAGGGGGGGGGGTTTAGGGGGGGAAGGTATTTCGAAAATTTCGAAATATCTCCGTTATTAATGGCATTGGATCAAAAAATGTATAAAACCAATCTTATTGCAAATAAATTTACTATAAATATTGTTATATACATTTATTCTCTATCTTGAATATTAACCGAGATATTTGTATTTATCTGTTTTTAGCTTCTGAGATGAGATCGGCTAACTTCGGGTCTAGTCGTGAGTTTCTACCAAGAGCTAGTTTGGGCCGTTCCCGTAACTGTTTGACTCTCTATTCTGAAATTTCTCTATTGTAAAACTTCACGTGGGAAATCTGCTTAGTTTACGCAGCCCCTGCATGACGGACTTTTAACCTTTTTTATTGGTTTTTATAAGGTTGCTTTGCCTTTACTATTTTAGAATTATAACAAGAAAATGTGTGAATCGCTTTAATTGCGACACACCTAAATAAATAAATAATAATAACAAAATATTTTTTTTTATTTATTTATTTATTTTTGTACCCCATAGCGATGGTGATTGAAATTATTAGGATGATATATTTACTACTTCATGTGCTTACCATTTTTCGTACTTTTATATTATGGAAAATATCTGATTCATTATTCTTAAATATTTCTTTAACATCTGATTCATTCACTTGTTACATTTACAACACAAAGACTGTTATCACTGTGAACGAAGAAATAAAACTGAAAATAAGTTCAATTTTGATCAAGCTGAGAGCGATATAGAAAAATCAATATAAGAGTAATGAGGCTAGGCGAAGAAGGAAATAAGGAATAAGTGTGAAGTGGGAGAGAGATGGCTGGTAATGAAGGGCATTGTTAAGGGCTGCTGAATGATCTGGCGGAAGAGAGTCTAAAAGGGTCATTTAAATCGATCCATTACAATCGACTGATTATATTAGCGATGATTGGGTAAAGACTCGAGGGGGAGCCATTTTCATTGGACTCCTTCTTTCAGCTGAGGAAATGGCCTCGG